>QEIL01000121.1:0-145573 GCA_003116535.1 Paecilomyces niveus
GCGTTGATAAATCATGTAAATATCTTGAATAGCTTCAAATTCACGGTTACGCTGTGGTTCACGGTTACGGTGTGGCGCACCCACACCCCGAAGGCGGTGTGGGCGCGCTGGAAGGCACTGATATACACGGCTCACGACATGAATCGCGTTACACAAAATTTGTACTCTTATGTATCGGCTGCCGATGAACTCGGAATGGAGAATATGGCTGAAAACATCAAAAACATAGCTTTACAGGACCTAGAGCATTTACTGACGTCGGTTGTCGTCGAGGATAATGGGAGCATGAAAACGTCCAGGGAAAACCCTACAATGCAGCGAATTTCTTGATGTCCTAATAATGAGACGGTTATCGCCTTCGAAGTTCGGATGATCATTCAAGGCTTTAGCGTGGGAGAATCCCTTTGACGATCCTCGGGGGTCGAGCTTCTAAGGCCGTAAATGTGGGCCACTGAAGACTCTCGCGTTGAAAGAACGTATTCCAGGGCGCAATATAACTTAGTTTGGAAACTGTGGCGTCAATCCATGGACCAGCGGACCTGAACTCGTCTGGATGCAGACGACTACCCGATAACTCTGTTTTGGACAACAACATTGTGAAAAGAGTATGCCCTCCCCGATCATACCGCAAGATTCTGACTTAGTATATATTTTTGTTACTGCAGACAGCAGCAAAGTCTGAACTCGAAGTTCATCCGCCGCAACTTCAACCCAGGCAGCGCGGTTATACTTACTCCATCAGGGCGGGATTTCCGCTGACGAACCTTTGAAGAAGGTTAGAACTTAGGACGGCCCGGGTCACTGAATTAGGTTTTCATCCACCAGAGTCCGTAAAAGCATCGATTTCGCATCAAGGGCAGATCAGTTAGGGATCTAGACGTCTGATTCGGCGGAAAAAAGAATAGATTCCTCTTTCCCCCATAAATGTGCGCTGTGTGCAGTAGTACACCGATCTCGGTAATAAGATAAAAGATCTACAAAAGCGCGCCTACGTACAACTAGACAAACCTAAGTAGACTCTTAGGCAGCCTATTTTTTGGTCGAGAGAACAGAGTTTTGTCGTAAGTTCAACCGTACACAACCGACCCTACAATCGAGTCTCGTACGGCCGAGCCCCTAGAACTCTAGAGCTGACGAGTAACGGCTCGGAGTACGGAAATTAGCTTTAATCGAGGCTTAACCGATACGTAAAGAAAATAGAAAGCTTTCAACTTCCGTTTACTTTTTCATTTAGGAAAAAAAAATTGACTCACTTCTATTTTCTTCTTTCTTAGCATCCCTCTTGATCAGCGCTGGAGGGATGAGCAGTAGGTGCTCCGTGCATGGAGTTCAATAGCGACAGAATTGTGGCCATTGCGCAAGCCTTTTTTCCCTTTCCCCATATTGATCCCAACCCAAACACGTAAAAAACAGGTAAATGGATGCGCACTACAGTTCTCGGGTTGACGCTAGGTACGTGACGGTCCATGTTCTGCCGGAACCCTAGAAGAGGAGTAAAACCTAAACACAGTCAAGTAGTAGTCCATAACAACATGCATGAGTTTGTATGAGCGTTTTTCTTTGGTCCCGAGCATAGTGCACTACGGCCCGCAGAGCATCAAGTGTATACTCGTAAGTGACTCCCGGTGACTCTCTAGGTAAAGGTAGTACAGTTCATACTCATCGATGGCGAACATCGGGATTTATTTATTATCCGGGGCTATTCTCTCTTGGGCTCGGGTCTCTTGGCTGCTTAGGTGGCATAACCCCTTGCATTCGGACTATATTAGCATCTGTCCTCGTATACAGCAAGATGAGAGCTAAGGCACTGTGATAAGGTGAATGCTAAGGCGTCACTGTGCGGCTATATTATGAGAACCAGCCAATAAAAGAATTTGTATTTATCGATATCGCAAGGAGGACTTACTTCCTTGCTTGCGTGCTGGGAATATACTCTGTATCGTTGGCTGTAAAAAAAAACACTCTGCAATTGATGCTGGAATGGTCCGTAGAAGCAACGTGTTATTGTTGTTGCATTTTTCTGACTTTCTGACTTATTAAGCCGGACTGAACGGACAGTGGTGCCAGTCTTGGTGGGTTTCCATACCTGGTTTATGGACGGACCTTGGACACTTTGCTTTATCCCTATAAGAGACTCTCTAGACCTCTTATATCAGATAATAGTATACATCTTATCAATTAGATGATAGAAAACAACATTTCTCTGGGGACAGCGAAGATGAGAGAGCCGTTTGAGACTATGAACCGATATTTTTGTACCATATATCATAAACGAAGGTTGTTCATCGGCGGATCTTCTGTGCTCGTCTGTCACTACTCTCATCTTCCGATAGTATTCCGCCCACCGAAGCAGAAAAAAACGTCATCAGCCATAGACTTTGGATTAGAGCGGTCGAGATCTCCTTCTATTATTATTATTAGGTCTGGGTCTGAGCCTAGATATCCCGAGTATCCGTCCCACGGGTCTGGATGGCTTTTCGCTTAGGTTTCCTAAGACTGTCCCGAAAAACACTCGTGGTGGATCTCCAATTGCATAATTATTATTCTGGGATATTATTTACTCCCCATCATGGCCACTTAACTTATTCATAATCTATTATCTAATTAGATGCATAGGATTTCCTCATCTGCTCGCTATGACCAGCGGATACGAGCGGAAAAATGCGCCACTAGAGCCGTGGGTCCGAGCTGCCCGGAACGGCGGAGGTTAGCGGTAAAACCACCCCGCCATCGACTGATTGCTTCAGATCCTCCACGCGACATCATCGGTTGACTACATCATTTGTTCTACGATCCTTGTCTCGTGAGAATAAATCGAGATTCTCTGTTTGATAAATGGTACCGGCCTTAGATCGTAGTGTAGTTAGACTATTACCACAGAGCCTCCTAAACCAAACCCTCTCCTAACGAGGTCCAATCGTAGAATGTTCTGGAAACTTCTGTCGTGCCATCCCTGGAGCCTCCTGGTGCACTCACGTCACTACTCGAGGTCTCCAGACCAGCTTCCCTTCTCTCTTCAGGATGCTTCAAGAACCATACCGACTTGACAGCAGTGAGAAGAGAAGAACATCAATCCGACGCTAAACTGCAAAGTCATTCATCCAGCAAGGTCTGCGGAGAATTCCGTCCTTCGCTTATTGTGCAAGAACGTTCTACGCCATTCGAAACCGCTAGGCCCCGCAGTCGTGCCATCGTTTGCTATAGGGACGTCTTCCGTCAGTGACATCGTCGAACATCTTCACCCATCACACGATTGTTTGCTCCCATATAGTCTGATTGGATCCCACAGAATTCAATTTCCTTTTTACTGTATCCCCTAGATTACACTGCACATTACACATTCTGTCCTACGTTGACACGTAACCCCTCTACATTATGGTTGCGGAAACCAAACTATACGACTCGCTAGGTATTAGCCCTAGTGCAACTCAAGATGAAATCAAGAAGGCCTACAGGTATGTTCATGATTCCTGCCAATCCATCCTGTTGTCTCGATGCTGACGATGACTGTCATATAGGAAAGCCGCATTAAAGTGGCACCCTGACAAGAACAAGGATAATCCACAAGCTTCAGAGAAGTTCAAAGGTAAGTAGTCCATTGGTGCTTATTTCTTCTCATTCGAAACGGCGATTAACAACATGCAGAGGTATCCCAGGCCTACGAAGTCCTTTCTGATCCCGAGAAGCGCAAAGTCTACGATCAATACGGTCTCGAATTTCTCCTGCGCGGCGGTCCCGCTCCTCCTCCTCCTGGTGGTGCCGGCGGCGCTCCTTTCGAAGCTGCTGGCGGTATGCCTGGTGGCTTCTCCTTCGGTGGCATGCCCGGTGGAATGCCCGGCGGTGCCCGTACATTCCACTTTACAACTGGTCCGGGAGGCGGCGGTGGCTTCCGGTTCAGCTCAGCCGACGACATCTTCAAGAACTTCGCAAAGAGCGGCGGCGGCGGAGGTGTCGAGATGGATGACGAGATCTTCTCCACGATGTTTGGCGGCGGTTTGGGCGGCGGTGGTGGTTTCAAGCCTAGCCGAGGCCCAAGCGGATTCCAACAGCAGGCTCGTCGGGCGCCAACTCCAGAGCCCACGATAGTGGAAAAGGACCTGCCACTCACATTGGAGGAGCTATTCCACGGCACAACCAAGAAGATTGCAACTAAAAGCAAGACTTTCGACGCGAGCGGAAAGCGAACAACGCAAGAAATTACCCTGGAAGCCAACATCAAACCTGGTCTGAGGGCTGGTTCCAAGATCAAGTACAAGGGTGTAGGAGACCAGGAAGAGGGTGGAAGACAGGACGTCCACCTGATTGTCAAGGAGGTAAGTTGATATTCCATGCCCAGTGCTTTTATTAAATTGCAGTGCTAACTATCTTTTAGAAAGAGCATCCGGTCTTCAAGCGTAAGGGCGACGACCTGATCACAACAGTCGAATTGAGCCTTAAGGAGGCACTGACCGGCTGGGAGCGCATCGTCAAGACGATTGATGGAAAGTCATTGCGTGTCTCCAAGCCTGGTCCTACGCAACCGGGTCACGAAGAGCACTATCCTGGTCTCGGTATGCCTAGGTCGAAGAAGCCGGGTGAACGCGGAGACCTGGTCGTCCATGTGGACGTCAAATTCCCTGCGAGTTTGACTCCTAACCAGAAGGAGCTCTTGAAAGACATTCTACCATGAGCCACTGTTTTTGAGCGCAGATTTTTCATGTTTGATATTGCATCTTAGGCGTTTTGGGTTGACCCGGTTTGGTCGGGAAGTGCCGATCGAAGCTTACGTTATTTTGAGTCTCTGCTTAATTTCCTAATTGTCGGCCTGGTTGCTCTCAGACACGATACGAGAAATAAAAAGATATGCCATTTCAATTTAATTAGACATAATAGAATATTGTAGAAATGGAAAAGTTGTCTATCAGTCTCATCAATGTGTGATGTCACCAGTAAAAGAGTGGAGGCCCACTCTTGACTAGACCTAATCTGGCGACTGGGCCGTCTCTCCAGACGTGGAACATATGAGTTCCCCGAGATAACACGACGCAATTGCAAACCCGTTCTCAAATTTCCCGACAATGAGACGACGGATTACTTTTGCACAGGGTGCAGATTCTGCCTTCGAACAAGACCAGATTCAGTTAACGAGCGATGCGTTGAAGCTTCGAGGTCTGGATGCCGCCCGGGAGGAGCGCGCTACCTTTGGTTTCAGCGAGCTCCCGTCGGAGGTAACTTACACCTACAGCAAAATATGATAGTGGTCCCAGCTGATTTCCATGTAGCTCTGGCTTGTTCTAAAGCAATGCCACGAACTTCATATTCGATGGGCTAGCGAACGGCCGTTTGCAGCTGTTGCGCCCTTCTCGAGCAGAGTGTCTCCCGGCCTGCATGTCTTCTTTACTCCGGTAGTTGCGAATCAACCGACGTATGTGTTTTGATACTGCATTGGCTGAGATATACTGATTTGGGGGTTTTCAGAGAGAGTCTCTGTCCCCTGCTTAAGAAGGCATTCAGTAAAGAGTTGAAGTGTACCTTACCAGAGGTGAGCCTGTTTGCCCTATTGACTTGTTGCTCTTCGTGTTGACACCATGCAGATATCCTTTACAACTCCACCAATTCTTTCTGAACGATTCGCATCGACATCTTCATACCAGTTTTACAGTATCCTTCCTTCCCTTAACGAACTCGCTACGTATATTCAGCAGAAACTCTGTCCGTCGTCGGATACAGAATGCCAGAACCGTGCGACATCTATCCTGTCTGCAGACTACCTCGACATCGATTATGATAGCATCTCACATGCGCTTACGGTATCAGCATATTGGTCCAAGTCTCCACAGGGAGATGGCTGGACAACGGAGATCAAGAAGGGTGAGCTCGGAATGGAGAAGATAGAGGTCGGGCTGCTGGGCAGCGAGCCTGCTACGGAGCCAGAAGAGCTATCCGTTGGTGGATTGTTGGCTGTCATTGGGGAGGATGATCAACCAAGTATATTCCCTGTTCTCTTTGTCGAGGATCGATTGTTGATGTGATATGCAGAGGCTACAATGTTCTCCTTCCCGTCGCGACATCATCCGCTTCCCGATACTGCAAACTATACAGTCTCGTTCGAGTCTCCGACAGGTCTTCATCCAACTATGAAGATCTCTATTCCTCGTTTCTCTCTGTCTGCACCGCCAGCCCCTGCTGATGCGACTTGCGCTCTTCATTCCTATCTCACTCTTCCTTCCTCGATATTTGCGGACAAGTACCAGCTTTCAACGACAGATCATCTTTTCCTAGAGTCTCATAATCTAGCCTCTCTACGTGCCATTTCCGGGGAAACAGACTTGGAAGCTCCTGATTGGGTCACTCCACGCTGGGGCTCGAGCCTGCTCCTAGAACTTGCAACACCCGCAGAAACGGACACGGCCAAGGATGACTGGGAAATTACCATCCCACTTCATCTACGCTACCTGAAGCCCTCGCCATCTGGCAACCGCACTGTGTCAGTTCCCTGGCCCGTTGTGTTTTGGGCCTGCACAGCTGAAGAAGGAACCAAAATGGGAGTCAACCCGTTCGACCGGGTAAATCTTGGTTGGGACGGTCTCTTTGGACGCAAGACCATGTTCTACCAACTGTCACCGTCTCCCGTCAAAGAGAAGAACGCAGCCGTCCAACCGCTGCTGGTGGAGCAGTTGGATGTCCCTGTCCTCGAGATCAAAGAAGGCGAGGAAGGAAGCACTCAGGCCAGAACCATTGAGATTGGAACAGTTCTTGTGATCCTTCTCGGATTCGCATGGGCATTATGGAAGCTTGGATTGGTAGCTCGCTCTCCTAGAAAGGAGAGCAAGAAGGACGCTGTCAAGTCTGGTAAGAAGGATAAATGAAGGACGTCGTCGTGATACCAATTCATACTGAATTTACGTTCATCTCCCCATACTCTTTTCCTCTCCGGACTTTCTGTGCACGTAAACCGGTAATCGTAATCAATATCCTCCCTTGTTCTGTCCTATCCGGTAGCGAGGCGATCACGAGAACCTTACCCACGTCAGACAACGATCCCCAAAGTTCTGCACCACCCCTCGATACTACCCAAGTTAGTCCGCTCTCTTGCTCGCGATGTCTCAATCGAACATGAAATAAGGCAGGAAAGCTTCCTGCAAGAGCCGTAGAAATCCATAGTAGAAAGACCGGAAGCAACATTATGTATTCCGAGACCAAGACATTCGACACCAGCATCATGAAAGGGAAAAGAAAACTCCATGAATGTAGCTACGTAGAGTGGATGGGTATATAAGGTACTTCTCATGAGGAAGGATCTGCTCGGCATAGCAACTAAGCAGGCAAGTGATATATTTACATGCTAACTGTCCCAGCAGACACCTTCGACGCGTCATATCCCATCCCCGGGACCCAAACCTCTGTTACCCTTCCCTCTTTTTCTTCTCCACGCCCCTCGAAACAAGCGAGAGCGGTGATGAAAAAAATAACGTAAAAAGAGAATTCAAAAAAAGCTCTCTTCAGACAAGGCTCCAAAGATTAAAGATGATGGTCAAGAGAAGAAGAAATCATCAAGTGAAAAGCCGGCTACACTTGCAGTTTCTTCTTCCCCCTGTCCTCAGCAGGAGGTGCCGGCCCCGTCGCTGTCTAAGTCGAGTCGATTGAAGCACCCAGAAAAGCCCACGATGAAACTGTCACCATCTTATGTGGCAGACGAGTTTTGGTTGTCGATGTCGATTTGTATATGTGTTTGTATTTTGTACCTAGTTAGTATAGTATAGTGTCGACGTATGTAATATAATGTCGATGAAAGGTATGTTGTCGAGGTATGCTAGATGCTAAAGCGGTAGGAAGGCTTCTGTAGCAATCACCGAGTCGTTAGCCATCCATCCATCCGTCCGTCATGTGTTGCAAGACCACTCACCGGTTAGTTCAAAAAAGCAGAAAACGCCAAACGCCAAACGCAACCCGGAAAGCAACCCGAGAAAAAGCAGAAAGCCCTACGAGCGTGGAGAGAAGAAGAGAAGAGAAAGGGAAGGGCTGGTGGGTGAGGAAGGGGGTATTTATATCTTAAGGGCTCAGAGGAATAACGGCGCTAGGAGTAAGCGAGGACTGGAAAGTTTGAGTCGTTTGCTTAGGAGGAGATTGGATTAAGCGAGGTTATTTTTGATGAGGGGGTCAGGTTGGGTAGTGGTGTTTGGGGGATGTGTTGTGTTGTTGACTGATATGGGATGTTGCACTCGGGGGGAGTGGTGGTGCAGGCCGGTGGAGAACGGTGAAATTTCACTATATGGATATTGTGGGGTATGGCGGGTGTCGTTCCTGGCTTTTATTCTCCGTGGGGAAATTGATGTTCAGAGGTCTATGTTGGATAGTGGGAGGTTGATACTGTAGCATCCTTTTTGCATCCTCTATTTAGCTAACCGATCATATGGACCGCTGGCGTGAGAACTAGCCAGGGCGTGGAATTCCTTCACGATGATATTGTTATATCATGGTAGTGGTAGGTATTCTACATTGGTTCTGTCGACGTATTAGATACTTATTGCGTTGTAAAAAGTAGAATGGAGCTAGCTTATGACGAATACAATAGACCCATTAACATTCCCTTTCGAATCAAGAATTCAATTTAAATTCATCTCTGTTCGATCATAACTCTGTATTAATTTTTCAAGGTCATCGTAAAA
Source organism: Paecilomyces niveus (assembly GCA_003116535.1). Classification (NCBI taxonomy): domain Eukaryota; kingdom Fungi; phylum Ascomycota; class Eurotiomycetes; order Eurotiales; family Thermoascaceae; genus Paecilomyces; species Paecilomyces niveus. Next base: position 8,649 of record QEIL01000121.1, read on the forward strand.
GAGCAACGGAAACATAAACTCAAGTTCTGAACTGAATCGATCGTAAATCTTTGGAGAGAGGTGTATCAACTATCTTTCTAGCTCTTCTAGGGCTCTTGAAAAATTATTATACAGGTCATCAATCATTAAAAGTCTCTTTAAGCAGGAATACCACCGGTTCCAAAGAGCTCCATCTTGATTCTCGCCGGGTCGACACCGAACTCCAGCAGTGCCTTCATCGTAGCAGTCATGAAGTTGGTCGGTCCACAGACGTAATACTCCGTGGTCTTGTCGTCCAGGAATAAGTCGCTATTGCGGTCCAGCTTGTGCAGGTTCACCCGCTCGGCATATTGATAGTCAATGCCCTGCTGCTCCGTAGCAGACGGGTGGCTGTTGAAGAAGGTAACCTTCAAGTTCGGATGGGTCTTCGCGATAGATTGGACATGGTTCCTGAAGGCACGAGCACTTCCGCGGCGCACACCGTGGATGAAGTGGATCTTTCTATCTGACTGGCCCGACTTGGAGGTGATGGTGTTGAGAATGGACGTCAGCGGTGTCAGGCCAACACCGGCGGAAATAAGCACAAGGGGATTTGTGCCGGTGGGCTTCTCTCCATCAAAGTCCGCGAGGAAAAAGTCTCCATACGGGTGAGAGACGAGAACAACATCGCCCTCTTTCTTGATCTCATGGAGGATGTTGGAGATATAACCCGGGTGGCCCGCAGATTCTGGGTTCGACGGGTTGAGACCCGTTTCCTTCTTGACACTGATGCGGTAGTAATCAGATCGAGGCTCATCGCTCAGCGAATACTGTCTCGCTTGAGGATGGTCGAGGGCTGGGACATCCGTCATGATGGAGATGTACTGTCCTGGGCGGAAAAACGGCAGAGGTTTGCCATCCACCGGCTTCAAGTAGAAAGACGTGATCTGATCCGACTCAGGGATCTTCTTGTCGATCTTGAATTCGCGCCAGTCATTCCAGTCGCCAGCGGAACGGTACAGGCTGGCTTCCTTCTCGATCAACAGATCAGCCAGGAGCCAATAGGCGGCGGCCCAAGCGTCATGGATCTCAGGCGTCAAAGCATCTCCGAGAACAATCTTCATGGCGGCCAGAAGATACGTTCCAACGATCTTATACTGCTCCGGTTTGACGTATAGAGAAGCATGCTTGTTGGTGATCAGCTCCACAGCGTCGGTCAGAGCCGCCAAATTGTCGATGTTGGAGGCATAAGCGTACAGAGCACCAGCCAATGCCTTTTGCTGATGCTGGGTCACCTGGTTGGCAGTATTGAAGATTGCATGGAGCTCTGGGTTCTCGTTGAGCATGTTCTTGTAGAACGTTGTCGTGATAGCCAGGCCATGTTGCTCGAGCACGGGCACTGTCGCCTTGATGATGTCAACCTGTTCCGGGGTCAAGCCCATTTTGTCTTGATGTTTTTTGGAGGGGTTGGTATAACAAAACGTGAAGGATATCAGAGATATTCAATACTCTAGTAACCGATAATCGGAATAAAGAAATGTTGATTGGGGAAACTGTTTCAGATATCTACTGCACACCTGCGACGTTCCGTGGTATTTAACGACCTACGCTTTATCATCGTCACGGTGGCCAACGAGCCAACCACGTCACCGGAAATTGTAAAACGATAACTCCTGCCCCTTTCCTTCCCCGTTGAAGGTCCCCGGCATTCTTCCACCACGAGTCGTCCGATGTCTGATCGCCGCCAAGTCTGGGGGGATTCTCGTCGATTTTTGTATCTCCGCGGAGATGCTGGGGATACCGCGGAGACGTGCAGCCGAAGACAACTGGGATCGAGTCAACCCCTCGGCCTCGACTGTGCAGCGCGGTGGTTCCCGATCCCGACCCGCCATTTCGCCGACATCCGGCTGCCACTAACGCCCGACGCTTTCAATCTTGACACATCAAAAAGCTTTTCTCGGAATGGCCTGAGGCGTAGACGTTTTCTTTTCTTCTTGATGACTCTGTCGTCATGTCACGCGGCTGTGGTTCCTGTTTCCTTCGAGCGCTCTGGGCCAACTCTGGCCGGAATCCATCGTGAAGATGGAGACGGCCTAAGGGAGAAATCGGAATCTTACTTGCATGTCAGTCCATCATGGCATTGAAAAGATGTGAAATGATGTCATGAAACACCCGTGTGCAAGAATTACGGACAGGATGAAATATTATTTGAGATTCTCTGCATAGATATATCCAATACATTAAGGTCTGCCTTATCATACCCTTGATGAAAGAATAAGCTCCGTGGAGTTAGCCGCACAGCGCGGTTGACAGGGTGGATGCTTGGCTTGTAATATTATTGTGTAATCCGTTATTGGCCGGTCGTGCGCGGGCTCAGTTTAGAGTTTCGCTTACCTTTCTATGCGATATTTATAGGATTTCCAAGCAAGGGAGAGAGGAAATGTCACTGCGTCGGAACTTGCCGTTGCAAGCTTAAACCCCATATGAAATTCCTCATTGTAGAGTTGACGTTTGAGCGGAAACCACCATGCTGACGAAGTAAACCCATATTTCATGAATCGCATGTATGAACAGGGCTTCATCTTCAAGTAAAGCATTTCAACTATACCGGAAACTGGCCTACAGAGCTCAATCATATACTGATTCCATCCTGCACACCATCGACGTAAGCCTAAAGGGGCTAGTATATCCACTATAATCGTATCTAGTGTCAATAGGGCTGTTGACGATCAGCCGATTAGCCGATTTTGACGATACGATATCGGCGACGATACAAAATCGGCAGACATCAAATTCTGACGACACCGATTGACGATATTATCGCCAAGGTCTCAGGTTTGCCGATACGATATTGGTAAAAACCTGACGATATCGTCAAATCGGGTATATACTTGATTAGGAATATATATGTTTCGACAGCATAATATAATGATACTCAAGCAACATCACAAATTATTGATTTTATAATTTTTCCATTAGAATAGCCTTACAATAACTATCCTTGCTAATTCTTGTACGCATCACCCATCAACATCAACATTCTCTTTGTATCCGCCTTTATTGAATGCCTTCGAACACCCAATAGATCCCTCCCTACACTGAACAATCTTTCAACGGCAACCTCAGAGGCAGGAATTGCAAGATAATCCATAGCTGCTGCTGCCATTCGTGGATACTCATCCTTGTGTGTACGCCACCAATTACAGAGCTAATTTGGATCTTTAGTATCAGTGACACTGACTAGAGAACTATCGAAGTACCTGTCAATATTAGAAAGTAGAGATTGACTTCGTGATTATAACCTCTGCAGTATCCTAGAGTCTGCATTACTATACTCCGCAGGAGATTGTTATTGAGTCATCATGAACGAATCCAACTGTGCATCATTTGGTGGGTATTTCTGATGAAGAGCAGAGCGGATAGCCTGTAAAAGCAGGGCACCAGTATTGTTGTCTCCTTGCAATTCCTCTAGGATTAGACCACCTTTGACTCTAGGATCCAGGATGAGTGCAATTTAGTATGTGTCGGATTCATCCATGAAGGTATAGTACTTTTTATACTTCTTCATACCCTCCTTCACTGCAAGTACAAGATCTTGATCAAGTCCTGCAAAATCACCGTTACGTTCAGAGGTATCATTAAATAAGTCATGGAGCTCATAGTAGATTAAGACAGCAAGGCTAATCTAGGGCTTCTTTTTTTGAAATAAAGAAAAGAAACTCATTAAACTTCGAAAGTACTTTGTGGATCTGTATAAGCTGTGACCAATCTTCTGTCGTAAATGGTGGAAACTCGGTTTAAAGCTCCAAAAACTTATTCATCTGTTGCTTTGAAAGTAAGCCATATTGAGCATGCGGTAGGTTGAATTCCGCCGGGCATCAACATCATATTCAATGAATTTATCTGGAAGATCAATGATCTTACAGACCTCTTTCCACTTCTGTCTCCGCTGGGGATATCGGCCAATCCAAAGTGTTAGAATGCGGAGTCTTCCCAATGCTATTTGAGCTGTAACAGGGTTTCCACTTTGTAGACTGTTGCAAGCAGCATGTGCTTCCTCCATATCACCTGACTTCAAGGTACGAAGTTATCTTTAATAATAAGGTTCAGGATATGGGCCAAGCAACGGATATAGCTATCTAGACCTTAATATAGGAGTATTGTATCTTTCTCCTGGATCTGAAGTCTGTTCGATAGACTGTCAAATGACTCTGAGGCCATGGTCTCATTGTTACTGGCATTGTCTCCAGTAATAGAAATCAGCTTCTGCTCAAGACCTAACTCTATAAGAGTAGTCTCTACTGCTGTAACTAAATTTTCTCCACTATGTGCTCCATGGAGTTCTGTAAATTCTAAGACTTTTTCACGGTATTTAGACTCCTTGTGAGCCAATAATCAATTATACTGATAATTGGGAGGTGGTTTTTGTTTGTCCAGACATCAAGAGATAAGGCAATGGTTTTGTAAGTGGTAGCGAGCCCCTCTTTCAATTCAAGGGCTTGTGTATTAAAATCATCCATAAATCACTGTCGAAGTATATGTTTGGAGGAGAACGGAAGCGCAATCCCTGGAATATCCTGAGAGATCTGTTGAAATATTAGGGATTCAATGGTTGTAAGGGCTTACTTTTCAGAGACAATTTAGCGAAGTAGATTTTTTCCCAGAACTTGTTGATGGCCAAGATTCCCTTTCCTACTTATCAAACTCCAAATATTAAGTTATGTTTTCTTCTCCACCAATATATCTGAGTCTGTAGTACCAGGATGGTAAATAGAGGGCTTTGAAAGATGATTCTTTATATTGCTTGTTGAAGTTTGTCTTAATAAATCTGTCGTTTTTCAGCCATATTGTATACTAATCTTATTATCAACATATGCGCAACTAATGACCTTGTCTACAAATTTTCTTTTATTTATCTTCTTTATAACCCACTCACGATCAACAACCGTCGTATCAAAATAAGCCCACAACCACTCAGTGGCAGGTACTGGTCGTTGACGATTTTGAGGGCGATTTTGAGGGAATACGTCATATGAAACAATTGAGTTTTCAGTGATTGCTGAGCCTTCTTTAAATATATGAGATTACAATCCTGACTCTGAAGGTACGACTTCGCCATCTGAGATATTGGTGAGGACTTCTTCCACCTCTGTAGGCTCTATTTGATTTGGTAGAGAAGGAATTAAGTCTGATTCCATCACTCGGTCTTCAGATAAGGCCTCATCGTCACTGCCACCATTCAAAAGTCGGTAGTTAACGCGTTTCTTGCGGGTAAGCATTCGCTCTGCAAGCATTGTAGACACAGATCTCAATTCAAATCAAAGAGAAAAGACTATAAGTATGAGAAACATGACACAAGACAAATTCAGGATGTTAGCGATTCGAATTCAACAAGATCAAAGGGTGGAGTGCTTGCTAATATGCCTCTTGGATCGCGTCCGACACAAGCGTGTTCGGTCAGGTGAGCTACTCTGTACGTGATTTTGGGTTATTAATTAGATTAGTGACGACTATCGTATCGTTGACGATTTTGATGATATCGTATCGGCAGAATTGACTATTCTGCCGATACGATATACGATATTATCGGCAAGCATTGGGGTTTGACGATGCCGATTGCCGATTTGTCCAAACCATGCCGATATCGTATCGTCAACAGCCCTATCTAGTGATGTAGTAATCTCGTATGAGATGATACTTTAGCCTTACGGGACAAAGTCTCAGCGGCGGTGGTGATCGGATGTGGGGACAGGCATAAGAGCATTTGAATGCAGGTGACTGCCCTATTGAAGTCTGGACTAGTGCTCAAATCTTTTAATTATGATATGCAGAGAAAACAATGCACAGTCACGTTAGACTGCTATCTCTTATGACCGTGATTATGAGGTCGAACTGACAACTTCCAGTCTTCACACCACAGTGTCATTACAAGAACAGTTCAGCCCGTTTAGTTTCCTAACTAGAGATCTCTCCTGAAGCCGGTCTGGAATCTAAGTTCATTGAAGTATTGGATCCTCACTTTCATGGAATTATTTATCTTGACGGTAACAGACTATCACTTCGATGCCTGGGTATTCGTTGAATGGAACCACGACAGCAAGCTATTACGCAAAAGTCAGCCAATGGTACAACTCCACAGACAACATGGTACGTTTTGTCGAATCCTGGGGCACGGAAGCATAACAACTGTATTGATTATTTCAAGTGCTAGATAACTGCTAGCTACTCGATATATGCTTGCTTGCTCGAAGACTAGAATCTAGTCCCAAAAGGGGGGGGAGTTGAACCCATATTTAACCCCCTAATCAGACAAAGCGGTTAGATCCCAGGGATCTAGTGGATTCTATGATCTACTGCAAATGGCGATATGACAAATCACCTATGCAGATAAGCTTGTGGTGCCGACACATTTACAATTTTCCAGATAAGCGGTTGCACAACGAATCAGACAGGGGAGGACCTCAGCTCACACCTCTTAGCCCCATTTTTCTTAGGTAGTTTATTCTAAGCGTGTCCTTTCCTCAAGGCATTTTTCCTCCTAGAAGTAGGCTCGGTATATTCTGTAGATTCCTAGGGAACAGATCATGACTTCAAAACCACACTTTCTGTAACAACTACTCGCACGCCCTTTATACAATGATTATTTGTAATCAGTCCTCTAACCATGAGTTCATCTTCATGTCTTACGTGTAAAATTACGAACGTCGGTACTAAGAGCAGCGTCGTTGGAGTGGCGCAGCTGAACAGGAACTAGGGTCGGCCCGCTATGGGGAAATGATCAGCTACTTTGAATTCTGACTACTGCAGCTGATCGAAAATCGATATCTTCTCTGCACGATGAAATCAATCCATGGTTGGCAGCACTAGCTTATTTAGGAAGGTGGTGGAAGATTCTCCTCAACAACTCCCCCAGGTCAAAGGGCAGACAAGTCATATGTAAGAAAACAATAAAAATTCCAAGTCTATGCTGGAAAAAAAAATACACGATTTGGATGCATTAATGACACTAAATCCAGATTGTGGCCATTCAATTGATTAGGTAGGCGCTGTATCCAGCAGTCATTTCACACATGTTGCATGCATCTGTATGTCTACAGATTAATTGAGAAGGTTACCAGGGAATATTCGCAGTGGCTGTCTGACCTGCCTAGTCATACGGAAACATCGGATGCATGTCCATCACAACACGAGCCTACATCCTATACCTTTTCGAAAGGGGAAGGCATGAAGTAGGGGAGAGAGGCGGAGAAAATTGACACTTTGTAGAGAGGTAGAAAACTCGATATTGATCAGGCTTCATGGTGAAATATTCTGTACATTCATATAAGCTGCCGCTTTCTATACTCTTTGAGAAAAGAAATTGCATTAGCATAGTTACTTAGTAATTTCTCTACTACACTAAGTATGGTTGGAAGCAGAAAGATAGACAAAGTGTTTAACGGATCAGTAGATATCTAAAATAATAAAGCTATTTGGCTAAGCTGGATATTCCCAAGAACTTGTTTTCTGAAAGTCCACTCTCCCCTCTGTGGCCGAAGAAAGCTGAACCCTCAGACCTTTGGCCAGCTGTGAGATTGCTCAAGGAGTTCTTTAAGCTTCTCATTGCCGCCATGTTTCTCAACCTCCGCCTTCATCCTGTCGAAGCTCTTCTTATTCATTGACACCACGAATCCATTGCTTCCAACTTGAACTGCCACAGCCAATGGCTGACCATGGAAGAACAAACCAAAAATTGGACGAGTTTTATTCTGGTGACCCATGGGTAAACCAACTGAAGTAGAAGCCTCGGCAAGTTCCGCGAGCTGTATCGGAGTGTACTCGCTGAACTCTTTCCCATGTTTATCTAGGATGTGCTGTAATCCTGCTTTGTTGTTGCCAGTCTCACTATTACAAAGTTGTTCATGTCAGTTACCGCTTCCGCTGATAATGAATAAGGAAAACAAGATACTGCTTTCAGGTTGAAGTTTCATCAATTTGCAATGGGATTAGACGTGTACTGGAAAATGCTCTGGATTTTCGTCTGCTAGGCACTTACATCCAGAGAATCCGGGATTGCAGTCCCTCAATATGCCTCATATTATCTATTGCCATTTCCCAAACGCGTTTGACATTTGCCGGTGTGACTTTGGTGCCATTTTTTAGGAGTTGTTCTATCAACCCCTTCCATTCTTCTGGGATCTGGAGCTTGTTGAGTTCTGCAATTTCGGTGGTACTCATCTTGTAAGGAATACAAGTTAGATGTTTAGAGATAATTTATCAAATATTGATCGATGGAGAATGATTCTAGATTGTTCGTGTGAGATATTTTTCAATCGAATGTCGACTCTATTATACTCTGTAGGAAACATGCTTCGGTTTATAGCTAGTTGTCCTTCAAATCCAGACAGATCGCAGGTGACAAGGATAGAAACGCATTGATGCCCGATCACCAATGAGGTCGATGCAGAAGTGGTGCAGGGAAAGGGAGGAAGGGAAAGAGGCTGGCTGAATGCAGAGTAGTACAATGTTCAGATACAACCATATGGTCCACTCTGTATGCATGCCGTAGCTTTTCTCCGTTCCTGTATATTTTCGCTTTTCTAATACAACCTGTTTTAGTATTTTTAAACTCAAATTTTTATGACTCGTTGTTAGAAATGTCATTCTATCGCAAACCGCTTGAGTTTAAATGCTGCTAACGCAGGGATACGTATACTGTGTTGCAGTCCCTACTACTGAGCAGACTCACTGTGGGCCTTCATCCTGTTAATCAGGCCTGTCTCTTAGAAGACTACTGTATTAGTTCAATCAGCCTCTACTACCTGTCCATGCCATCACATAAATCTAACTTTATATATTTACCTCCAAGATAGCTGTTCAACAGACAAACCGAAATAATAGTGTATGTAAATTACATGCTTAAAGGTATAAGAACTTCGGAAGGTCTCAATTCTTTGTGGTTCACTACTGTCAGTCTATACTTATGCACTCCAGTATTACTGTATTGTATTCATGTGATCACTATGCACGTGGGGACTTTTTACCTACCCAAAACACGCCGAGATTAGGCTAGTTGCCGAAATAGCTAAACTATAAAAGGTATAATCCCCAACCATGGCCCTCTCATATAATAGTGAACATCTCCTGGCATCGGTCCTGATATTCGTTCTATCTTAACCTTCGTTGATCCATCAGTGATCCCACATTCAATTTGCCTAGATAGAACCAAGTTCACTAATCACTTATTATCGCACCCAAACAATCACTCAGAGATGACCCTTCTACATTCAGGAATCACCCCTCTTCTAAAACCACTCGCTGTCTTTTGCAGTCAATCACGATCACAACAGTACATCAAAACTATTCGCAATCTAGGAGATTCATGGCGCACACTAGCAGAGGGCCCACAGACACACGATACCAATGACAAAGATACTATTATCGAAACAACCTTTGATCTCAGAATGAGGATCAAGAGTGGTTCAAATGATAAAGACCTTTCTGTTGGTTTTGAAACACCTTCTCGCCAGTCGACCACAACGCATGAAGATCGCCCCGCAGTCGAAGAACTGTCAGTTCAACAGCTCGCTCCGACAGACACCCTTCACCATTATCGCATTTTCGCTGATTACGGAACTGATTTTATCTGGCTCAACACTGGCGATCCATCATATGATCCAGACGACACTTACGTTGAGGCTTCCGAGGCGTTAGGTTCTATGCCATCTTCAGTAGCCGAGAGATATCAGGCCTGGGTCGATACATATAATCACAACTTCAAGACTAGATGCGAGGACCCGCAGGATTACTCAGCAAATGTCTTCCACACCCCCGCAGAACAGGTTGCGTGGCAAGTTGCTGGTTACCTATTGGCGTGGCGCATTGCGTTAGATCCTCAAGTAGGTAGTGTGGAATACTCAACTGAAAAGATGAAGCATTTATTGGAGCGGGGGAAGGAGACAGTTGCCACAATTACATTCTTGGAGGAGCAAGCTGCACTACTGGCAAATGTGAGGGAGCGTTCTTAAATCTAAATGGAAAATAATGATGAGGCCTTTCTTATCCTTTTCATAACTTGGTGAAATCGATCAATCAATCAAAAAAGGCGCCAGAATTATTATCTTTAGGAGCACTTACTACGAGATTTTGCAGCTAACAATGAGAAACTGCGTTTGTGCTCCCAGTGCCGCCAACACATGGCACATGATGCTAGTCGTTAAGAAAATATGCCTCCAGACTGTCAAAATTGTGCTTGAAGAAGGTGTACTTAAATAGGCATGTCTGTATGGAACGTTTCACACTTGTTGTGTAGCATAGTCAATATCAAAGCTTCGTTGAGGTTAACATATAGAGCCTTTCCTGATTGTACAACGTACTAATTAGCATCAAGAAATTCCTCAACAGTATGTCAAGTTGCTCTAATATCTGGTGCCTATAGCACCCAAGTGGGGCTTTCTCTGCACCCCACCATATGCAAGATGAACATATATCATTCCATACTGGCTAAACATGGTCGTGTGGGACAGTAAATGCATAGTCGCGTCCGAAGATTGACTTTTTACACCCAAGGCGTCAAGTGCGCCCGTGAACTCAATTCTTTTTCGGTAACTGCCACCTTGACCCAGTCTTTAACGACCAGTTCTAAATACGAATTCCTTTTGCACCGCTATTGCCATATTTGCCTTCCATATCTCTTGATATAATGTCTGAGTCATTCAAAATCCATGATGCTCGGCTTGAAGATCATTGTGAAGTATATTCTAAGATCAGAAGGCAAAGCTCGAATGAGATAACAAAAGGCGGGCTATTTCTATCTTATCTTATAGCAGCTAGTTGTCTTGCCTCTCAGAACGTTTATCTTCGCATTCTGCATCGTATTTTTCAGTTAAACAAGCAAGCAGTAACTTTCTCCTGCCAAGCGTTTCTCGAAAGATGTATGTCGTTTCCTCGAAGCCCATGGAGAATACGACCAATTTTCCCGCACAACTCCCTCCCAAGCAGCACTCGACAGATCATAGTGAAGAGAATCTTTTGGCCAATCTGAAATATTCGGGTTACCTTCAGCGAATTTTGGCGCCTGTCACTTGTTCAAATCAGACCTCCTGCATAGGAAACCTCAGTCAACCCTTGATGCTGATCGTTTCCTCGACCCTGAGGCATAGTTATGCAGGTGATCTTCCCTCAAAGTGGGTTCTGTCAGACTAAGTCATGATATTATCAGCCTCAGCACTAGACGTGCGTCACTCGACACATATCCTCGTGATTGAATTGATTTTTCAACCCGCCATCTAGAAATTCTTTCTCAAGATGAGACACAATCACAAGAAGCGGCAAATTGGGGAAATGGTCCTCCCATGTCACCTAGCAGCTTTACGGTCACTCAAAAAGATCCAGAGTCCGCCATCAACCTTTCAATCGCACTCTCATACGGATATTCCCTCAGATCGGAGTAGTTGATCCAGTTCTTAACAACCAGATTTCCCACATTCACGGGCCGCAGTTCTCGGACTGGGAAATATGTCTTTCGGTTGGTAGTACATCAGCACTGGAAATAGCTTTTCTCAACTTTGTTAATGCACTTGTGGAAGAGTTTACACATTCCCGTACCATAGAGGCAGCGAAACCTGTTGCGTGAAGCTATTGCCCGTCTCTATGGACTCAGATGGCCATTGTCCAACCTCACTTGAAACGACCTTGTCCTCATGGCCAAAGTTCTTTCCTGGTAAGCCGATGCTGAAGGTGCTATACGCAATCCCATGGGTCAAAATCCTACCGGTATTACGCAGCCTCTCGAACGTCGATAATAGATATTAGAGGTTGCTGAAATCCATGATTTGCTGATTATCGAGGACGAGAGGACGACCCTTACTATTATTTGTCCTTCGCAACGGAGGGTGAATGTTCTAAATCTAGCCTTATATCATCTTGCTTCTCGCCTTCGAAATCAGGTCACGTACCGCGCCTTGACAGCACATCAAAACTACTGGCACTAGGTTTAATGCTCAGTTTGCTTACTGCTACTAAAGTGACTGTTGTCTATAAGCTCCTTTCTGAGGTCTGGGGCTGTGGTGGATTTGCCCTATGGCTGCAACAGCTCGCAGGCTTATCGACAGAAGGGTGCCGTGATCAGGACAGCAACGGAGAAAATCTTGAAAGAGATCAATTTCCCTGCGTTTGCAGCTGGACAGAGGTGCAGGCAGGCATGTTCATCTAGGTTCGCATTGATTGCAGCAGATACCCGGGAATAGCTGCCGCCAAAACTACAACTGAGAAAATGCAAATAATATCTGAAATTTAGGACATAATCTACACAAAAGCCGTAGCCTATGGAGTCTTTTGTTGTAAGGGCAGCTCCTTCAAAGTGATAGTCCGGAAGGAGCAGTATTACCCAGCAGAGGACAGTGCTACCTTTGGAGAGAGACTTGGATCCAGCGACCTAAGTATTCCTTTCCTCCTGACGTTTGCTACAGAAGACGGTAGAATGCTCGTCGCGGCATCGAACGCCTTTTGGCCCGCCCTTCAGAGACCTTTGGATTCCCAAGATGATGCATATGTCCGGTGGTGAAGGCATTTTCCAAGAGAGGGGTCATTATAACCCCTCAACTGCAGTCCCGGCTGCTGACAGCTACAGCTTGGAGGATCGCAGTCCATAAGATCCTAATCTTTGATATATGGGCTTCAAATTAGTGGATGAAAGTCCACTTTCAAGTTGAATCTGCACATTTCATTTCATCTTCCTTTTTCTGGTTTCTTCTCTTGTATCCGTTGCCTTTCTGCAATCTTTCTTACTTTTCCTTTTCTCACCGCTCGATACTCTATGGCAGTAGGTGCAGCTCTTAGTTTGCATCTTTTTGAAGCAATTATCGAATATTCCCATTTCTTCTGGAGAAACTGTGTGCGAATAGGAAATACTTGTTCATCCCTAGAAATTTCCTTAATATCGTGGAGATAGGTTTACTTATGGCGCTGAAGTGACCGCCTATGTTCCAAGGGATGCCTAGAATGTTGAAGGTATCCAGATGTATCACAGCTCTAGCCTCTACCTTATGATCTGGTAGAATAATTGTAACTAGTAAGTCTATACAATTTTATGCCAAAAAAAAATTCGTTGATGGGTTCTGCTTGATGTCAGTGGACTTAGGGACTGGCATCTTCTTCAAACGTTTAACTAACCGCGGTCATGGCTCATTGCGAAAACTAGGCCGAAAATGGTCACTATGTTGAGACGACCTCCCAGGCTGAGCAGCCAATGGCGGAATTTGTCCTGACCACGTTCCTCCCCCTGTGGCCCGAGGATTTCCCTAGACGCTTCGCTCGTCATAAGACCTATGATCACTGTTAAACTACTGCGGGGGACTTGCAGAACTGCCGACATCGTTCCCGAACGTTCGCAAAGGACTAAGTGGATCTTTAACAGCCGAATTGGACAGTGAGATTTGTTGCATATAACGCGTTATAAGCAATTTTTCCCCTATTATTACTATTATAATAAGTTGTTTATAGCAATCTCTAGTCTGGTATCTGTTGGAGACCCTCGGTCCCAGTCACCGGACTGAACGCCTTCGTCAGGGCTAGGGCTGCTTAGGTCAGTATGATATTATATAACTTAGTCTCACACTTTTAACTAGCTACGTACTAGTTTTCACTAAACAAGCTTTTCACCGCCTCCCTCAATAACGAGTACTATTATTAGCTGTTGACAAATTTATTAGCAATATGTTAGTACTTTGATATAAGTTATCTCAGCAGGCTCAGACCCTCTAGCCAGGTGCCCTTTGGGCTTTTCGCTGCGCCGGCCTTGCACTGATCCATTTACATAGTACTGCGAACTAGAGCTGGACTGACTCCTGAGTCACTGACGTTTCATCCGGTATCTACTCCGTGGCGTCCTCGACTCCTGAGTCATGACCTCGAGTTTCTGTGGGTCCGAGAACTCCTTCAAACTCCTGGGCCAATCGGAAGATGTGTACCGACTTACCTAATTCCAGCACCAATGAGCGGCCGGCATGGGAAATCTCCGCGAACGGTCGGGCCTCGGCAGTTACCATATCTAGTATAATGTGTGTCCACATAACTCTAATTGGCTCGGGACTCGGGAGTTACCAGAAGTCCACAGTTGTTTAAAAAGGACTAGTGTAAAATTGTAATTCTTTAGCGGAGCGTCTGAGCGTGCTGAGATAAATAAGGTGTATACTCCATACAGGTTGGCGACCGAAATGCTCTGATATAAGCAAGCAAAGTGCTGGACTGAGTTGATTGTTTATATCCATGGTACTGGAACAAGCATTGCTGCATTAGTAGCTTGTAATATGGTAATTCCTCTTCCTAACTATTTTATCAGCGCCAATGGGACGAGATCGTTCTAGTTAATGCCAAGAGTTCAAGGGTCTTGCGCCTCCATAGAAATTTATGGAATGAACTCTACCGCCTGCTTCGAAGCCCAAGTGGGCGTTAAGCAAAATTAACATGGCTCACAATGATAATGCTCTTGAGACGCCCAAGCCTTTTTTCAGATGTCGAATCACACAAGGGGAGCGTGGCTGGACTATCATTTCGACCGTCAGAAGAGACTAAAATGCCAACCAGGACATTCAATGTAACACCAAATGCGCTAATAAATCAGGGTTTTCAGTACCGTTGTTTTAGCCTCATTTCTCGATCTTGTGCCTATTTGACGATGATTTCGTCCCCCCACCTAAATAACAGTGAGTACGATTATGCATGGGGAGTTCTTCCCCCGATAGCCATACAACGAGCAAGAGACCAGAAAGTCGGAGTGCATCCTGATATAGTGGAAGGGTTCAACAAGCACATTCCGTCGCAAAGGATCCATACTATCGAAATAGAGTGTCCAGGAGTCGCCTCTCGGTTACCTCGCACTTCGCCTGCGGGTTGGGAGTAAGTCAAAGCATGTGTGGAAGTGATCACTGTAAGGAAATGGAAAATGGGAGCCAGTCGATTACGGATGTGATATTCCATTTGAACCTCGTATACTCATCGCAATTGTTGCTCAGGCTGTTCGCAGCCTTACTCAATGATTTTCTTAGTCAATATCTCAGTCCACGATCTCTTGGACTCGCGCCATCGGTCGGCTTTCCATGACTTTGGGGACAGTTCTCAGAAGCAAAAGCCACTGAGCTTTATTTGAAGTTTGGAGACCGCTCCAGCTTTCTCGAGCTCACTGAGAAGCTTATATGTCTTTGTGGAGGAGCGACTAAGCTTCTTGAAAAAATTTGGGCTCTTGGACAGACCCTAGAAGAGTCTCGCATCACCAGGGCCGCCAACACTTATTGGATATATATGTATATATATGTAAGGCCTTTCCTGATTGCACATACAACGCAACAATTTGGATCAAGAAATTCCTCAATAGGATGTCAAGTCGCTCTAATATCTGGTGCGTATAGCACCTAAATAGGCACTTTATCTCAATATATGCAAGATGAACAATATATATCATTCCATACTGACTAAGTGTGGTCGCGTGGGATAGTAAATGTATAACCGCGTCCGAAGATTGACTTCTTGCACTCCAAGGCGTTAAGTCGGCCGTGAACTCCAATTTTCTTTTCGGTAACCGGTGCGATCTTGCATATTGTGGTTTTCCGTTTTCTAAAACGTCAGCCATTGCCATTGTTTCAGCAAAGACCCTCATCGCTGTCTTGTATGTTTGTGATCTCGCTAGTACTGATATCTTGAGTGAGGGTGTGGTTGCTTCTGCTAGGTCGTATAATAGTGTGTTCATTCACAGCGGGCTCGAAGGGTTTCAGTCTAGAGTCAAGCGGTACATAGGGGCGTATTGGCAGGGAGAGCGAGCTGGAAGCACGGTCCACTGTCAGACTGCTGGTGCAGGCGACGGCCAGATCATGGGAAAATAGGAAGATGACAAGGGTAGACGAATGCGGCTGCCTGCACCAACTCGCTATCCACAATGGTTCAGTTTGACAGTGACTCACAAAATAACCCGGCTCAAGAGGCTTAAGATCGACATGGTTCTCGTGGTGCGTTAATTCCAGCAGACCGTACGAGAGCTTCGTTACCGATCCATTAGGAAGTACCTCGGAAAGAACCGCTGCAATGAATGCGTTTCGCTTGTCGCTCGCGATCCTGCGGTGGAGGCATACGGCACCAAGGATATTCAGAGGTTGAAGTAGCGCTTGGCTGTCTAATACAAGCGAACTGAAAGTTTCCTGACGCTGGTCGCCTGGGGCGTCGGTTTCCTGACCATAGGGTATGCATCTACCCGATGCAAAGCCCATTGTTTAGGGAGACTGTATCAAGAGTTTCTCATTGCTTGTTGAGACAGCCTCTGCAGCCGCCATGCTGCGAGACCTATAGAGTGTTACACAATACCCTGACTAGGCCAACTGCTTTCTGCAACCTGTTGCCCAGGGCGAAAGTCCTAATGAGTCTGAGAAAGTGCAGTATCCTGTAAATAGCAGCGCAGCATTTGCTCATCCATAATCCCCGTTTCAATGTCTTTTAACCATTTGTCCCACCAGCGCAGAGACTCTTGTAAAAAGCCAAATTGAGGGGCAGGCTTTGAAAAGTTGGGATATTTGTGAGCTCAGGGACCAACAAGCCCCTTTTGGGACATTCAAGACGTTCGAGCATACGGAAGATGGAGTTCTTGTAGGAATCTAGCCATCCGCCGACTAGGTAAACAGGGCATTGAATAGAGCGGTAATCCTCACAGATAGAACCATGCTTCCAAAATGTATCCCGCCTCTGTCGTTGATGCCATTCTTCCATGTAGAGTCCCCCAGCTTTTAACTGTTGCAGCCAGAGATCTCGCCATTTCTCCCCTACGAGAGCGGGGTCCTGCGGTGTAACATTAATAGCAAACACAGTGGCTCCCGATAGGGAGTTGTCGACAAGTAAGCAACCACCATGTAGTGGACATCGTTATCGTAATAACGGTCATCAGTTGAACATAATGAAATGACTGGTTTTAGTCAAGGAGGACGACGGGCAGCAACTTGCAGTCCATTAAAACCACCGAACGAGATACCGATCATTCCAATGGAGCCCGTATACTATTTCTGCGCTGCAATCCAACAGCTTGTCATTGTCCGAGCGCATAGAACTGGGTAGGTCCTGTAGAGAAGTGCAACTGTGCTGTTTGGGGCTTTCCTGTGTCACTAGTACATTATCGAGTTAGGGCTAAGATCCTTCGATGGAGCCGGTTGTGGTACTATTCGATGTATTATCTCAGCGAGACTAGGCACATCTGCATATAATCACCTTGCAATTACCAAAAATCGCAAAGGCATGTGCATAATTAAGTATACTTGATTGTTGAGGGCAATATATCAAACTCTCATTCAAATCTACACTGAATTTCGGAGTATATATCCCCCTTTCAGGATAAATTGA
The DNA here is from genome assembly GCA_003116535.1 of Paecilomyces niveus. Taxonomy (NCBI): domain Eukaryota; kingdom Fungi; phylum Ascomycota; class Eurotiomycetes; order Eurotiales; family Thermoascaceae; genus Paecilomyces; species Paecilomyces niveus. Next base: position 25,962 of record QEIL01000121.1, read on the forward strand.
ACCGTACAGTCGTGCATTATCAAAGTATTCATGTCTGTACAGGGCCTACAAATCATGTAGAGGACCTGTACTCCATCAACGGTATCTGGACGAGGTGACTGGAAATTGCCACCCTTCTCTTGTATGATAGACATCTCTTCTAGGAAGTATACTAAGAGCACATTGTCTCTTTAGCCTCTATCCACTGTCTGTGGTGAAGCCGGGTGAATTCTCCAATTTACTAAGTACTCTAGGAGTCACAAGATGCTTTAGTGCAATTGGCGTAGTTCCATATAGTCCATGTGGATCTGTGGAAGCGGAAGAAGCCGCTCCAGTAACACTTTTCTACGAACTAGATCCGCTCGCTTATTATTGAACCCTCGAGGGATTTTGCGGCTGAATTATGCCGTATCCCTAAGTGGGTTGGCGCATCCTATTCTAGTAAAGTAGAACCCGTTGGTAGCGTAGTTCTAGTAATTAATTATGAAAAACAATTACAGCTTAATCATCAGCCGCAAAGCCGCAAACCTCATCACTAGAAGGAAATTACCATAACAAGAAAAAATGACATTATTTAATGGTGATTTATTTATTCTCGCTGGAGTTATAAATCGCAGGTGAGGAGCTCTAAACTGGCAATAGTAAATAGAATTTTGATGGTGATGATGATAGTAATATTGATATATCTGGCGTAGGCGAAGGTGACCATGATATTTCTACAATAGGGGATTGCCGCTCATTCTCTGAAAGCTCTAGAGATGGCAATAGAATGGTGTTGGATATATATGGTGGTGGTCGCTTCTAGAGATACGTTACACCAAATTCGGTAATATGCCGCGGTCAACGCCAGTGCCATTTAACGGCGTATCGACATTTCGAGGGATGTAATAACGTTTTAGACCCTCAGTTCGGTTAGACCAGGAGCTCGGACCTCCATCAAAGTTGATCTTTTTGAAGTCATGAAACTTAGATGAATATTATTATATAGACTTAACGAAGTGGTAAATTTTCTCTCTCTTAACTACTATATCTATATTTACGTGGTGATGTTATTATTTTTCCTTGAAGTTGCCACTCTGTAGTAATTCCCGTTTCATGGTCAGCCAATTTTAGCTCTTTGTCTGTCTGGATTGGGGCCCTGTTCGCCGGCGTGGCCGAAGTCCGGCCTGTGCCCCTGGAGGTTAAGTGGAGAACGGAGGAATGGCTAGATTGAGATGGTGACTTTGGTGCCAAGATGCTATCCTATACCAGAAAAAGGGAAGCTTCATCCAAATTTCAGCCGCAAAATCGCTCTAGTAACTAAATAGGCGTGAAAGATTTCATGTGGGGAGCAGATGCTGGCATCACGAGGCAAAAAGAGATCTCTGAAAGTAGGTAATATATAACCCTGTCATATGAAGTTCTTCTCAAGTGATCTGAATAATTGAGTCAAGACGGCGGACAAGAACTGTAGAGATCCTCATATTCAGTCAAAACACTGTCTTGGATAGGCTACTCGCATACGATACTGATTAATGTGACAGAGAAGCTCAGGATCAACTTCGGTTAAATTAGATTTACTCAGCATATGGCTCATTGCCAGGGGTATTCACCTACAGCAAATATTAGTTAGGATTGGGTTCTTACGGCGCAGTCATGGTGCATATGTCCTGACACACTTGGTAAGACAAAGCCTAGCGATATTAAGCTAGCACTAAGTGCTCGTCTCCCGCTTAGCGCTCTTAATTTACTTCCCTCCAACAGGAGCTAAGCGAGTGGGTTCTCTCAAGGTCTTCTCAGGGTTTTAGATATCCACCATCGCGAATAGACCAATGTTATAAGTACTATGCATTTACTAGAATAAGTCACAAAGAGACGATACCTGTCAACGCTGCTGCTACTGACGTTACATCGGGTTACTGGGGGCCGACTTAGCTCACAGGTAAAACAACCATATACCCATTGAGCCATGTTTCTAGCTATGTATGTTGTAGTTTTTTTCCTTTTTCGTGTTTTCCCTTCCCCCTTCTCGATTGTTCTTCATCTGCTGGGAATCAATTCCTATTCTTTTCTGCAACATTCGTTTCTGTTCTGCTCCTCAGTTACATCTCAAGACACGCACAAATGGGCCGGTTTAGGCCTTCTCATCCCTGTCATCTACTCGTTCTGGGCCTTGTTGCAGCTCTTGCAATTTCAATATGGGCGCTATGGCTGGGTGTCAATTCAGACAAAGACAACATCCATCCTTTACTCAACCAACTGATTCCCGCGGGCCATTGTGCTTGCAAAACTTCTACTATCTTTGAATGTGACAGTTGCCTTCAGTGCTCTGCTCTGGGTTTATCTCAGAATCCTCCACCTCCCTCTGCTTCTAGACCTCTCTCTTATAACATCCTCGATCCCAATGAATATTCCTATAACGAGACGCAATGCCAATCCTTCTTCCCCGGCCTGTTCGAAGATCCCACCCGCGCTCAGTCATTCTGGCAGGCCAAACATGGAATAAGTAGGGCTGACCTGGACAATGTCCAAATCGTCGATGGCATGGCCAGGGCTGCTATCTATAAAGGACGTCTGTATATTGTTAAAGCCCTCGCCAAGGGGGAAGATCACCGACGTAAAATCCTAGGGATTTTAAGTTCGATCCACCGCGCCCTGATCTCAGCACCGGAGCTCGCTGCTATCCCCGATACAGAGTTTATCTTCTCCGTCGAAGACAAAATGGAAGATATCGCCGGACCGGGCCATCCTCTCTGGGTTCTGGCGAGAAAGGCTGAAGAAGAGTCCGTTTGGCTAATGCCAGACTTTGGCTTCTGGTCCTGGGGGCATCTCAATAGCGGGATAGGGCCTTACGACCAAGTGGTTGAGCACATCAGACAGCAAGAACTTGCTTGGGATAAGAAGAAGGATCAGCTGGTGTGGCGCGGAAAACTCAGTTTTGCCCCTAAACTGCGACGCACACTGCTTGAAGTTGCGCGGAGCCACCCGTGGGGAGATGTGAAAGAGGTCGAGTGGAAGAATAAGGCCAACTTTCTCAGCATGGAGGATCACTGCGATTATAAGTTTATCGCTCACGTGGAAGGTAGTACAGCTTACAAGAGTATTATATACAGGTTGAACTGGAGCTGATGTTAACCAGGTCGTTCCTATTCCGCATCCCTTAAATATCGCCAGGCCTGTCATTCAGTTGTTGTTATTCACGAATTACAATACATTCAGCATCATCACTACCTCCTCGTCTCCTCCGGACCACATCAGAACGTCGTCCAAGTCAAAAGAGACTTCTCCGACTTGGAACAGAAGATACAGGAACTTCTTGATGACCCTACTGAAGCTCAGAGGATTGCGACTAATAGTGTGAATGTGTTTCGTGAACGCTATTTGACTGCCGCTGCCGATGCATGTTATTGGAGGGCATTGCTGCAAGCGTGGAGAGCGGCCTCTCCTGATATCACTCTAAAGAGTGCTCCTCAAACAGGTCTCCGATATGAGTCATTTTTGTTGCTTGAGGACAGCAATATGATGCATTTTGCGCTATAAATTCAATTAGATATTAACATGTATTTAACGACCTGGCCATTCCTCGACTGTGTTTGTAGCGACTTCAACTTATAATCGTGTGTCCCTGCATGCCATTCTGACTTGCCAGATATAGTAAGATAAAATAACTTTAACTTGCTGCATATAGAAGTAAAATGCTATTAAATAATTGGACAATGTGCAAGATTGTTTCACATGGGCTCCTTCGGAGATATCGTATTCTTCACCTCTGTGACGAATGTGCGATGGCGAATAGTCGAATAGTCGAATATTAACCAACTTCATGCACGCAGATCCGAGCGATTTCCAGCGCAAAAACAGAGCGGAGAATCCAACAGTGCCAAATCGGACGTGACTCTTGTCGTGATGAGCGAGATATATCTTGAACGAAATTCTTCTTCGCTTGAATACAAATCAAGGTACAGGGCAGTTTCCAAGCTACAGACGCTGAGGAGATGCTATCTCAGTGTGGTGGATAGACTTAAGAAGGGCGTTCTCGGACTTTGACTTTTGCCGCCCAGCGATCTCACAAGTTCAGACAACATGTACGTACTACTGAGTTTTCATCCCCTTTCAGCTCTTAACAAGTATAAATTGACCTGAATTAGGATAATTGCTTTGCTAATTCGGTTTTTAGCGAGTTTCTCGATATCCTTGATGTGTCCCAGGGGAACGTTTTCAGAAGAGCCAGCCATACAGCATTCTATTCATTAGAACCCCTTCTTTGTAGCGCATCCTTGAAGCCCTAGGCAGTTTCCATATTGGGGCGTACGGTGTCGAGGATATTATAGGATATCCTAAAGGTTCTAGCAAGCTTTTGAGGATTCTTATTTAACTACAGAGACTATAAGATCCTCTATTGAGACCATCATTCTCGCGGGAACTGATAAAAGATTACCCTTCAATTGTCCCTACACGGGTCGAATTAGTGCTAGAATGTCACAAACGTGCCCGGAGGGGCTGAAAACTCCCATGAAGAATAAGGCTGCCAGGCTATATGGTACAGTGCTGGATTTAATGTCGGCGCCAGGAGACTACTTACATAGGTGACCTCTCATATCGCCGTTTGCGGCAGATTCTTTGATCACTATGGAATCTACTAGATCGCTATGATCTAGTTTCTTTGTCTAATTAGGGGGTTAAATATGGGTTCAAACTCCCCCTCCTAGATCTAGTCTTCAAGCAAGGACTTCAGATAGTCAGTATATTTGCTATGCTTCCGTGGCCTAGGATTCGACATTTAACTATGCTTAGCGTAGTTAAGTGTGGTTAATTTAGGACAAGCATTATCGAGAGAAAACTATATTCTGCTACACCTAAGATAAGATACTTGAATAAAAAAAAGTTTTGTTAAAAAAAAAAAGTCAGGACCCAGGTTGACAGATCATATGCAAGTAAGTCGTCGGCGCTGATACTGCTCAGCCAATGTATTCCACAGTTCACCGGAACAGGATGCTAGTTACCGGTATGGCGCATTGCTTTAGATCCACAAGTATGCAATGTTGAATGCTCAACTGAACGGATGAAGTATGTATTGCAGCTCCATTTGTTCTTTTGCTTGCAGGTGTAGGCAATCAAGCAGATAGCTTAAACGCCTTTATGACCGATTTAGGCTCATAATATGGCGACCCAAGCGGGACGAAATCTAGGTCTTTGTATCCGAATTCCTTCAGGCCTCCAGTTTGGATCCCCTGGGGAGTATACCTGTTACTCTGCATTAGCGACATAATCAAATGTAGGTAGGGATGTATGCAGTTCTGCTGCTATCCGCATATATATACATGCCAGCATGCGCTCTGATTAGGAATGTAATTATAAAGATAGAAGTAACGTACCAATGCGGGTGTGCCACGAAGGCAACAACCGTGACTCGCACTCCATACTTGATATCTTGGGTGCCCAGTGCATATCCATCGGATCCGATCAGTGAGACGACTTACAGTAAGGAGTCATGATATATAGACGAGGGTATGCACGACCCATTAGATCTCCATCGACGGTTGGGACACCATATGTAATAGTTGTCAAAAGTGGTACTGCAGTGGCATATTGTCAATTGATACGACGCTCACAGTGCTTGGGTCTGCACTGGCCGTCATGGCTTTGGATATAGCTTCCGCAGAAACCTCGGCCAGGATGTCGTCTTCATTGAAGCCCTCCAAGACTCTGACAACATCGACTTGACCTGATACTTTTGCGATCGCTGCACCAACTGCATTTGCACAGTCGTGAAATCTACAACCTCGTGGTTAGCATATTTACATCATTGGTCTTAAAGTTGAACTGAGAGATTCTTCTAATTGTGGTCTAATAATCTCCGCCACCCCTTCCAGGTCGTCCATCTGGACGATACTTCCGCCGCCAACCAGAATGACGATCGCATCGTCAGCGTTCAATTTCATCCCATCGACAGCTTGCTCGAGCAGTCTTTTTATGCGGAGTCTCGCTTTCGTGACGATATCTTCGGAGACATGTGCCACACGCGATGGATCGCCGATGTCGGCTTTTTTGCTCGCGACGACGATATCTGCGGCCAATTAGTTAAACCACATTCTCACTATTATATATGTTGATAGGCTGATATACAGCTTACCTGTCGCAGTAAGCGTATTCCCTCCGAATACTAGACCTTCGGTAATCAATCGGTGACCGACCGATTCAGGGCCTACGGTAACAACCCCGTCCTTTTCTTCTACCTTCCACCTCCTAGACCAATAGAGACAACTTCAGGCATGGAGAAGGAACTTCGAATACCCCCTATTTCAACCCAGGTTCCTGCTTGACGAGGGAAGCCGGAGGGAAGACTGAGGAAGTATGTCAGCTTCCCTAAAGGAATTGGTGAGACTGGGATTCTTACAACGCACAAACATCCGTCGTGGTCCCACCAATATCAGCAACAATCACCTGTGCATTGGGAGCGCGGGAACGAGCCTGATCTAATCTAGTAAGATAGGTAGCCCCGGACATGGAGTTGGTTGGCCCGCTGGAAAATGTCTTAATAGGGCATTTTCCCGCTGTCTCAGCATCAGTGATGGTTCCATCATTTTGAGTTAGGAAGAGATGGCAAGAGAGTCCCAGATATCGCATTGCCTGTTTGAATTCGCAGACAGTTTTGCGGGCGAATTTCAGAATAGACGTGTTGAGGATAGTGGCATTTTCTCTTTCCAGGGAGCCAATCTGACCAACTAAAGTAATAGCGCGTTAGCTTGGTCTTTTCATCTTCTGCGCGAGGATTGCGGGATGATTTTCTACTTACTTTCTCTAGAGATGACAATATCCGTATCAGGCAATTCTTGACGTACAATTTCCTCAACCCTAACCTCTTGAAGGCCTTCTGTGTCTAAAGGAGAGAAGACGCCAATAATTACAATGTCGTTTATTCCCTTCTCCTTAACGATTTGACATTCCTTCCTGATCTGGTCCTCGTTCAGTGGCATGATTTCTCTGCCATCGACTAGCAGAATGGTTCTTTAGAAAGAACAATCAACATATGGGAGTCAGGTCGTTCACATACTTTCAAGACCTCCATCAAGATAGGCGAGGTGCCCGTTCATTATTCGCGACAAGATTGGAGGGAAATCGAGAAAGGCTGGGTTTTCCTTGGTATAGGGACCACAGATCCGGAAGACGGCAACCTTTCGCAGGTTGCGATCATCAGGCTGCACGACAGCATTGATAAAATGCTATCAGGAAGAATCGAAATATGTCAGTTTAGGGACAACAAAAAGAGCTGAACAAATTATTGTGAATGGCATACAGTTGTCCCAATCATGACAGCAGATATGCTGTCACGATGTATGCCAAATTTAGAGATGGCACCCTCAATAGCGACCGCAATACCAACTGTAACATCTGCAGTAAAGGGGGGGGTTTGAAGGAACTTCTGATTCCGCGATGATCTTGGTCCGCTTCGCCAGGATCTGAAGATAATTGCGACCTGTCAGTGATGCAAGGCCGTTGTGAGGACTCGTTCATAATAGGTGGTCATACGTAAAATAACGCAATCGGTATTCGTTCCACCTGATCAGTTTGTTAATCTTCCTATTCTCCTTCCTTTTACTGCAAGACAAGCTCACCAACACCGACATCGACTCGATAGATCTTTTCAATGGTCATGTTGTTAGCGAGATCGGTCAACCCCGGTTGTTCTCTAGGTAATTCTGGAGCAGAAGCGCTCTTAATACGTCCTCAATTAGATTTAAGCTGCTATTTAGGTCTGGGATCATTTCACTAATGCAGCATTAGGCTTCCAGCTTTGTAAGTTCGGCCTAGGGTATAGTATTGACTACCCCTCTCTTCGATTTTGGTACAATGGTGCGCGTTCACCCCGCCGGAAGGTAAACCATAGCTATCGAACGTCTTATCGTGATGATAGCGTAAAACCGCGTCCTGAGACTCAAAGGAGCGTCTTATCATTCGGCGAATTCGGTGACGATTTAAAATGAATGGTGGATGTCGTCGTCGGCGAGGCCTTCCTTGGCCGCTGGACATCTGTCCGCTTAATCGCTTTAAATCATTGTCAACCGTGCATTTTGATAACACCCCTGGCATAAATTAGATTTTCTTCATCGCTCCCTCGTACGATGGTCAATGATAGGGGCTCAGAGACCACTACCAAGTAAACATCTTGTCAATCCTCCAGCCACTATGGCTAACAGGTCGAGCTTGGCCATATTCGTGCTTGTTGATCTCATTGTTTCTGTCATCCACGCTGGGCCGAGAATGTGCAGCAGCGGGCATCCATGCCGTCCCTTGGCGCGTCGGGGAGAACTGCCTTTAATGGTCCATATAAGCAGATAAGGATGTGCAATATCAATATCCCTGATAGATGTTCTCGGCACTCGATGCCTACGACAGCTTAAAAGCACTTTATGATAGTATTCGAGATACTATGGATCCCAGCTGGGCTGGTCTCGATTCTTGAAAAAATCTACAATAACTTGTAGCCAAGCAGACTGACATTCCAAACCGATATAAAGCTTTGAAATAACTATCCATTCTTGAAAGACACCGCACGCTGAATCAATACGCAAGAGGCACCTGCTCAAGTTTTAACACGCCTCTCTCATCCTGCTGGCAGCCACATTGGACCAGAATATCACCATGAAATCATCTAGAATGAAGAATTTCTCGAGGAAGGTCTTGCGATGGGTTGAACTTCCTCAAGATCAAGTTACCAACCGATGGTCTAACGAGGATATTCGGCCTGTGCCTCCAGAGCGCCAAACATGGAGTGAGTATTGACAGCAGATCGGCTGCTTACAGAACTAACCAGAGGCATAAGATTCCTTCCAATATGTGGAACTCTGGTTTCTTGTCAATATGAATATCAGCAGCTATGAGACCGGCTCGTCCCTCATCGCGACAGGAATGACCTATTGGCAAGCTATCGTTGTCATTATCATTGGTGATCTATTTGCCAGCGGGTTCGCCGTTCTTAACTCCGTATCTGGTGCTTCTAGTCATCTAGGATATCCAATTGTGACGAGGAGTGTCTGGGGTATGTGCACTCAACTTCCCATCTAATCACAACTAACCCCAGAAAGGAATGTATGGCGCCTACTTCCCGATCCTCAACCGCATTCTACTTTCAGTGGTATGGTACGGTGTCCAAGCAGTCATAGGTGGAAAGATGATTTATGTCTGCCTTCGTTCCATCTGGATGGATATTGACCAGAGGATTCCAAACACGTTCCCAGAGAATATTGGAATCACCGTGGCTCAGTTTGTCGGCTACGTTCTGTTCAACTTCCTCTGTTGAATTCTGATCTGGTTCAAGCCGCAGAAGCTCCGTCCTTACTTCCATGTTGGATCAATCCTGGTCTCCATCTCTATCTTTTGCCTGCTTGGATGGGCAGTTGGGACAAGCCAGGGCTACGGTTCTGTCTTCAACTCGACAAGCGAGCTAAAAGGCTCCGCTCTCGGATGGAAGATGTGTGCCGGGATTATGTCTGTCATTGGTAGTATCGCTGCTGGTATTCTGAATTAGAATGACTATACACGATTTGCTAAGAGACCAAGTCAAGTCACTTGGTCTCAGGCCCTATCATTCAACATCAGCGGCGCCATCATTCAGATCATCGGCGTCATCGTCACGGCGGCGACTCAGCAACGTATGTCTTTCAACTTTACGTACTATTTCAAAGCGTTACACTAACAATATAAATCAGAATATGGTAAGGGCTCAGCCCTTTGGGATCCGACAGAGCTCTTCACAGCAATGCAAGACCAAGGCGGATCAAGAGCCCGCGCAGCAATTTTCTTTTTAGCCGTAGTTTTCATCATCTCCCAGCTTTCTATCAACGTCCCAGGAAATGTCCTGGCTGGCGGTCTTGACGTCGCAAGCATTTTTCCAAAGTATATCAATCTCCGACGAGGTGCTTACGTCCTAGCCGCGCCCAGCGTGCTACCGAGCCCATGGCAGCAACTGTCATCTGGGTCTACGTAAGTTATGAACCTGTATCCCGTATACATACACAAACGACGCATAAATTAATGCCATCTAACATCAAACAAAAATACCTTCCTCTCCGTCCTCTCCGCCTATGCAGTCTTCCTAGGCCCGTTCGTGGGCCTCCTCTGCGTACACTTCTACATCATTCAGAAGCGTCGATTCCACGTCCCAGATCTTTATGAGGGATCAAGCAAGTCTACTCACTGGTATAACTATGGTATCAACTGGCGATCAGCGGTCGCTTGGGTTTGTGCCGTTTTGCCAAGGTGGATTTATCCTCTTAGAACTCCTTCAGAATGAAACTAATCTGATTACAAAAAGCATGCCCGGGTTCGTGAATTCCGTCAACCCATCTCTGAAACTATCCGTGCATGCGACTCACTTCTCCGATCTGAGTTTCGTAGCTGGGTTCTGTTTAGGTATGTAAAATATTCTATTTCATCATCCTCTATCCTCTCATAATTCCAAATCCTAACTTGCAGAAAGCCTGCTTTTTTGCCTACGTCCTTCATTGGATCTTCCCGGTTGAGTATCCGGTTCAAAGTGTGTTGGAGCTGGAGCTCCTTGAGGGCATACAGCCTGATTCGACTATGCCGTCGGAGAAGGATGGTTCGACGATGACTATGACTGTGAGCATGGGTGGGAAGGATGCATAGATGAATTTGATAGGTCTTCTTGTGTATCTTATTGACATGAAAGGTGTAATTACGGATTACGCTATGATGTATGTATCGCTATCTGGAATGGGATATAAGCATGTACAGCCTCGTATAAATAGTGAACTGCCTTGACGGACGTTTTGCAGTAGTGTACTTCCCTTTGGAGTGTACAACACGGACTACGTCAGAAGCATCCGCACCCTCCACTCCCGTACTACATTGACCCAGTTCACATCCCTATCCGATACCCCCATTATCTTCTCTCTCCTCTTCTTCCAGACCTCTCTAACCACTGCCTCGGCAATCTCATAGTTCCTAAACCCGCATTTGCCCGTGTGCCGCATGCATTCAACCGCCCTCCGTCTGAGATCCTCGCTCATGGCTTCGCATGCGACGATAAAGCTCGGCCAGACCATACCTCCAAGAGCCGGGAGGTACTTCTCCTTCGTTTCCTGGTTTAGTTCCAAGTTGCGGATAACGCTCTCGACGTAGTGCTGGAGGATAGTAGGGTTTGTTTTACGGATGCGTCGGAAGAAGTAGACGATTAGGGCGTGATGTAGAGCTGTGGACATGGTTAGAAAGAGCGTGCTGGAGGCGTCTTTGTTTGGGCCTAATGATGAAGTAGTGGGGTCTGATGATTGTGCGGCTGTTTTCTGTTTCCAAGTGCAGATCTGGTTTTCTAGAAGAGATGCTTTGCGTTCCAGGCTAAGTGGGAGTGCCATGTTGGGATTCTGTAAAATACCGCGCTCAATTTTTCAGCGAGGCTGGAGGTTTGCGAGATAAGGTGGAGCATAGAGATTGGAACTGCATATATGTCTTCAAAGAAAGTTGTGTTAACTACTCCAATAGCCTGCATTGAGAGTGGCTGGGAGTGCAGATTTAGATCCGCAATATCGTTGTGGCCTTGCGGGAAGGCAAGGTGAGATTATCGCTCAATACTTGTCTCTGGTTGTTCAATCGCATCGACGTCTTGTAAGAAATCAATAGAAGTTGCCTCTTAGAATACTCGTACAAAGGAGAATATATGGTGAAGCTGCAATGCTTTCCATGATCTCCTTTTCTTAGCAAGTCCGAGCTTGCGGATAATATTCTCAGTCTGAAAAAGATAGGAACGAGTTTCTCTTGTGTCGCCACTGACAGCCTGACGATAGTCAGCCATATGCTTCAGTTAATATATAGCCTATCTATGCATACGCCAACCGCGACAAGACTCATTGTGGCCATGAGTAGCTCTTTGTATTTAGCATTCGAAGGCCCCTCTGGGTTCGAAGCTTCGAGGCATTTGCGGAGAGCAGTCCGAGCTATATTTTTATATTTCTCGCCAAGATATCTCCATTCACCTACCCGCTCCTTACTACCTCCGCTGTGGTCCTCTATTGCAGGATTCGAGCTGTCGTGAGGTGCCGATTGAGATATGGATTTGTTGTAGACATTGTCCAAATGGAAACAGGAGATAGCCAGAAGACTATAAAGCAAAGAAACCTTCGCAAAGTTCGAACAACCAAATAAGCTTAGTTCAGCATATGCGTTCATCGCACAAGGCAGATGCATGCTCTTCCAGGGCGCGTTAGAGACGCTCGTCGCCGCCATTGCGTCCACAACGTGCGTAGCATAGTGGTTCAATAGGAATTTGATGCCGGATGGCAGATAAGGGCCAGATTCAGGAGTGAAATTCATTGTGAGTGGGGAAGGAGGCTGATATAGGGAAGAAGACTCGTAGTTCAATTGCTCGTCTCCCGTTTTTCCCTTCACGGGGTAAAGAGACGGCGCTCTTTCTGTTCTTGTTAGTTCGGCTAATGTGACTGACGCTGTTGATTTGCCATCTTCTCCATTTTCACCATATCCAAAATAGCCAGTCTGCGAGATGTTTGGATCAATTGAGAATCTTCCGGCGCTTGTACTCTCAGGTGACAGTGAACCATCGAGCACTCCAACGTGCGAAAGTAGACCATCTTCAGACATAGAAGCAGATGTTTCCCCAGGGACATTGGAGAGGGGCTCGAACTCAGCGTTTAGTGGGGGATTATCAAATGCTAACCCGCTAGGAGAGGAAATTACGTCGGAATGAATCTCACGACTAGGATATCGGCTGGGATTATTCATGTCCTCAGCCTCAGATTGGAAGATTCCAAAGGGTCCTTTGAATAATGTTTCTCGTGATTGATTGTGCAGATGCGAGAATTGGTCTGCATGAACGTCTAGCTCATCCAGCGCTTGGTCGATATCTGATGCTAGCCCTGTCACGGAATCGGTTAACTGCAGCGACATCGCTTTTCTAGACTCCACTAATACGCAGCGCTAGGATCAGCTCATTGCACATGTCGGTCGATAGAGATACGAGAAGGATAGCAGTCGGTGCTCCCTCACCCGAAAATATTTCCCTTCTCTGCTGGTTAGGGTTTCTCTGACTGTCGAATCTCCTCCCATCTCCGTCCGAAAATCACCGGGGAACAGTATGGGTTGCAGCCATTGGAGCTTGACATCGTAGCCCTGGCAAGCTATACCGAGACGCTGGCAGTTACTGCAGCTAGGTCTTTCCAAGTCGCATTTCACCTTTCGGCTACGGCAGGTTGAACATCCTGAAAACGTTCGAGTGCGCGTCTTCGAAGGCTTCAACTTGCTTAGGTGTTCCATATTATTATCAGAAAACTGAAGGCCTCACATTACAACCGCAATTGGCAGTATGATAGAGTAGGTGGGATATAATCCCAGTTTTGGATAACGGGTCGTGTGTGAAGTTATTCATTTTCGGAGGATGGGGGCCCTCCTTATCTGGAGGACTATCCAGGAAGCTTATCGTCTGTTCTCAGCTTGTGAGGAAAGCGCCGATTTTTGATAAGGAATCCAGGGAGATCTCCGCATGTTAGCCGTTCAGCAGGATATCTTAGCGTGTAGGCGAAACTAGTCCGTGTTAGATATTTCCGCCAATAGAGAAATGTCTACCCCCGACTAAGTGGCCCCCTTCTTAGGTACACTGTCCGGCTTATCTTTTCATATTATTGTTGCCATTGAGCAAGCTACTCTATTTAGATTGTTAGAAAATATTCGATCTTTAGCGGAGTCCTGCGAAAGTTGCCGTCATTTGGCCAATTTCGTTCTGCTCCTTTCAAGAATCTCTTCGCTTTGACCTTGGAGCAATTCTCAGAGTCACTCTTTATGAATTTTGCGTAATAGTGGCAGACATATCCTCCGAAGACCCAGTATCAATTGGTGCTAGGGTTGGGCCCTCACCTTTCGAGTTCTAATGGCGAAAGTGCAACCCTCAAAAAAGTCGTTGCCAATACGGTATCTTTTGCCTGCCTTGTTCATTGGGATATTTGCGTACATCAACCCCTTTAACTGGTCATTACCCTCCTTCTGGAACAATGAAATCGACTCCAATGACTACATGGCACGGGCGAAACATATTCTGAAAGGCACACCGTTGATCGATGGCCATAATGATCTTCCGCATCTAATGCGGGAGCAGCTCAGAAACAAGATATATGGGTCTAGTTTCAGAGATGGACTTTTCAGCCACACGGACATTGCCAAAATGCGGAAGGGCCTGATGGGAGGGCAGTTTTGGAGCGTCTATGTGCCTTGTCCGGGAGCAACGACTACATGGAAGGCTGCAGAAATTGAACCTGATATGGATGATCCAAATGTAGGTCTGCTTCCTGCTGAATACCGTGTGAACATGTTGAAGTCTTTTTGGCAGTAGAGCTAAACTCCGTCCGTCACAGTGGGCAGTTCGAGACACTTTAGAGCAGATCGACGTGACAAAGCGTTTCGTGTCCGAGTATTCAGATACCTTCCAACTTTGCACGACACCCAGTTGTGCTCTGTCTGTGTTCAAAGCTGGAAAGATTGCCAGCATGATCGGTATTGAGGGTGGCCACCAGACGGGTAACTCGTTGGGCGCTCTTCGACTAATGTTCGACATGGGAGCTCGTTATATCACTTTAACCCATAATTGCGATAATGCCTTCGGCACCGCTTGGACCACAGTAGACGCAGGGAAAGAAGACAAAGGGCTTACATCCTTTGGCCAGGAATATGTAAGAGAAATGAACAGACTTGGGATGTTGATTGACCTTGCACATGTCTCCCATAATACAATGCGGGGTGTGCTAAACATCACCCGTGCGCCAGTCATCTTCTCACACTCCGGAGCATATAGCGTGGAACCACACTTGAGGCACGCCCCAGACGACGTTCTGAGAAGTATGAAGAAAAATGGAGGCGTCGTCATGGTACCCTTCGTGACTTGGTTCCTTAACATGCAACATCCAGAGAACGCTACTGTCGAGGATGTCGTTGACCACATCACGAGAATTGCGGAATTGGCAGGCTGGGAACATGTGGGGATCGGCTCTGATTTTGATGGAACTGTGGATGTTCCGAAGGGATTGGAGGTTGGTTCTCTTGACCCTATCTTTTATTGGACAAACTCACACATTTGTCATGGCCCCTAATGCTTTTAACAGGACGTCTCTCAGTATCCCAATCTTATCGCAGCTCTTCTAGCCCGAGGTGCAACGGATGAGCAAGCACGCGGGGTTGCCGGTGAGAATATACTTCGCGCATGGAAGGAGATTGAAGATGCAGCCAAAAGGATCCAGAAGGAGGAACGGCCCAACGAAGAAGTGTGGGAAGGAAGATCTTGGAGTCCACAGAACCCAGATCTGCCGCTCATGTTTGAGCGTCGTCGTGGATGAGAGGTGCCTATCTAATCGCCGTCCTGGTCATCATGTCAATCCGTAGGGAATATCTTGTTCTTCCACAAAGGAATAGATATGGTGATGAGCTATGTTCACAAAAAAATATAGTGATCCCTCCGAAGGTTTCTAGCTCAATTTAGAGACACTGACGTCCTGATTCTGCACTTAGATATCAATAAGAAGTGTATTAATATTTTTTCAACTAATTGAGGTATATCTTCTTCTACTATGGAAAGCTTATTCGAAGCAAAAGTCGATTTGGAATGCCTAGAAGGTGAAAAAGAGAGACTACATACACTTGAAAATGGCAACTAGATTCCATCCATCTAGAGATGGTGGGGTATTAGGAAAGAAATCAAGGTCTTTTTTTTAGTGAAGCAAGCTGCAGGTTTACGCGTAGGGCTTGGTATAATAATGACCTGTTTTACGACCTTTCTGATGCCCACGGCCATTGTTGACACAGGTCCAATATCATAGGGCGTGGGACAAGAGACCGGAGATAACAACCCAATTTGAGTAGCCATGAGATCGTGAACAATGGCGGAGAAAAAAAAATTTTCTACTGTCAGGTTTAGTGCATATGAGAAGAAACGCGTTTGAATGTCTGCAAGTTGATTCTTTCTTGGGATTTATGAGAGCCAAGGTTGGTACCTGTCCTTCCTTCTCAGGGGCCGGTCCGTTGAACCGACGGACGAGGCAAACTCTGTCCTCTTCCAACAGAAGTCTGGAATGGAACAACCTCATGATGCCTCAGGGGCTAGGGAGATCTCTCTCTCTTTTTCTATGAGAGACAGAATATGAACAGCACACGATTGATAGCCCTTCAGCTACTATCATATGTCGCAAAAAAGAAGTCTTAGGCGGGCCATAGGCGACATCATACGTCAGAGGCGGATGAAGTCAGATCGAAGTTGTGAAGACATTGCCACCACAGAGACTTTGCTCTAACATAGAGACCTGTCCAGGCAGGCTCTATGTTGAAGCACGAGACACACTTCGAGACATTAATATTATCATGAAGAGAAATGTACATTGAATACTCTAGACTGATCGCTGTTAGTCAAGCAAAATGGTCTTTATCAGGACCGGAAGCCGTAGCCGGAGCCCTTTTGAGTGGCGGAAAGCGGAAATCAGAGCGTTCTGATTGGCGGCAGCGAAGCGGTGAGTCGACACCGCCCCCGATGTTCGCTCCGGTGCCAGCCAGAAAAAAAAAACCTGTCGCCCCTCGTCTTCCCTCTCTTTCTTTCTCTTCCCATCCTGACTTCATGTATCCGCCATCCACCCACGTTTCTTAAATCCTGCCATCGGCGTTCCCTTCGATACCTACGTTGTATCGAATCAATTCTACCAACCATATACTAGTGACGGAAAGAAAAGTAAAGCCGCGCTTATGCGTGTGATTGTTTCCATTTTCACCTCCCAGGTAAGTCTTTCGCTCCCATGGACGGCCACCCACAGTCGGCACGCGACACCACGCCAGGGGACTCAACAGTGGCTAATGTTTCTTTTTCTTGATAGGACTACATCTCGGGTACGCTCCTGTGAAGCATTGTCGAAGTTGAACTGCAAACTGACCTTCATAGATCACCTCTGGAAAGCCAACATAAACTGAGTCATAGTCGAAAAACATACGGACTTTACTACAACACAGAATGTTTCCTCGACTATTCAACACCGCCCCCATCCGGGCCAGTACGCTGGCCTCGATGAAGGCGCCTACCCTTCAGGCTCGATTTATGGCCACTGTCGACCGCAAGATCCCGACGCCTTCCCCGAGACGAACGCCGGTGTCACACGACCGCGCGACGTTCACGATCCGAGATGGTCCCGTTTTCCACGGAAAGTCCTTCGGTGCCAAGTCCAACATCTCTGGTGAAGCCGTCTTCACCACCTCGCTGGTGGGATACCCCGAGTCTCTGACGGATCCCTCCTACCGTGGCCAGATTCTGGTCTTCACCCAGCCATTGATTGGCAACTACGGTGTCCCTTCCGCTGAGAAGGACACCAATGGACTCCTCAAGTACTTCGAGTCCCCCAACCTCCAGGCGGCTGGTGTTGTCGTCGCCGATGTTGCAGAGCAGTACAGCCACTGGACCGCTGTGGAGAGCCTTGGTGAGTGGTGCGCGCGTGAGGGTGTTCCTGCCATCTCTGGCGTCGACACCCGTGCTATTGTTACCTACCTCCGTGAGCGGGGTTCCTCTCTGGCCCGTATCACGGTGGGTGAGGAGTACGACGCCGATGAGGACGAGGCGTTCATCGACCCTGAGCAGATCAACCTCGTCCGTCAGGTCAGCACCAAGGCTCCGTTCCACGTCAGTGCTGCGGACCCCCAGTGCCACGTTGCTGTGATCGACTGTGGTGTCAAGGAGAACATCCTCCGCAGCCTGGTCAACCGCGGAGCCAGTATTACGGTCTTCCCGTACGACTACCCGATTCACAAGGTGGCCCACCACTTCGACGGAGTGTTCATCTCCAACGGACCCGGTGACCCAACCCACTGCCAGGAGACTGTCTACCACCTCCGCAAGCTCATGGAGACATCTCAGGTCCCCATAATGGGTATCTGTCTTGGCCACCAGCTGCTGGCTCTCGCGTCCGGTGCCCGCACCATCAAGCTGAAGTACGGAAACCGTGCCCACAACATCCCCGCCCTGGACTTGACCACTGGTCGCTGCCACATCACCAGCCAAAACCACGGTTATGCTGTTGATGCTTCGACTCTGCCAAGTGAGTGGAAACCATACTTCGTCAACCTCAACGACGGTAGCAACGAGGGTATGATCCACAAGTCGCGCCCTATTTTCAGCACTCAGTTCCACCCCGAGGCCAAGGGTGGTCCTCTGGACTCCTCTTACCTATTCGACATCTACCTCGAGAGCGTGCAGAAGTACAAGAACAGCCAGGCCGTGTTCCAGCCGATGAGGGACAGCCGCCCCAGCCCTCTGCTGGTTGACCTCCTTGCCAAGGAACGTGTTGGTGTGCAGCCGACTATTGGCATGCAGAACCAACAGGCCGCCCTTGCGGCTACAGCCGCTGCCTAGTTTGTTTCTGCTGTTCGTTCTCTTGGAGTCACGGTTTATGGAGATAGTGGATTTCTTTTTTTTCCGGTGTTAATCTGCTCTTCCTGCTTTCGCGACATGCACATGTGGATATAAACTAAATGAACATGATTAAATTTCTATAAGCCTACATTTCAATTTCTCCAGTAGCCATCAGTAGAGCACTCAATCGGGCGCTTGATGTCACTGCTTGCCGCTTTCCCCTCAAGCGCCTGTAACAGCAAACTGCCGTAATGTCGTACTTGAGTCATATTGCATCGTTTTATAAGTGCATCCGTGTCCTACCGTATCCAGTTACCTAGCTGCCATAACCCGCACCATACACAATTCCCCAAGGCTAGAAAGCCACCCCGTTCTTTCTGAAATTCTTGAATTGAACCGGCTAAGTTATCTACACGTTTATTTAGCAACTATCGAAACAACATCCTCATCCGCCACAACATGTGCCAACCCAACCCTCTGCGGAATATGTCTCGCGCTCGCTCCCCAGACCAATGCATATTTGAACGTATCCTTCAGCGTGCGGTGGACGTGATCGCACACGTCTTCGATGGTCGAGTTGCTCCGCACGATGAGAGCTTCGCTGAAGTCGGGTTCGACGCCTTTTCTGTTGTGGTAATACTCGGTTAGTTCTGATGGTTGGATGGGGAGGGGAAAGGGGATTGGATTGGAAGTACCGCTTCGTGTATATTCGAATCAGGCGCAACTCTTTCCAGACGCGCTCGATGACGTCGTCAATTCCGAGATCGAGCTCGCAGCTCATTACGATCGTGTGTGGTTCGCGGGCGAGTTTGTCGAGGAAGTCGACGCTTACGCTGTCGATTTTGTTGTATACATATAGACTATGGCTTGTTAACGGGCGGGAAGGAAAACTTGTTATGATGGGGGAGGCTAGCGTACCATCTAATGTATTTTCTGTGGTCTTTCATGATAACGTCGATGAGGTCGTCAACGGTTGCTATGGCGTGGAATTATCGATTAGTTATATTCATGTGATACAGATGAAACTTAAGAGGGAAGAAAATAAATGCGTACCGTTCTCATCTCGTATCAACACTTCGCAGTTGAGAAGTTTGTAGTCTCGAAGGATGTTGGAGATCATTTTCTCGTCTAGGTTCTTCGGTGGTGTTTGGAAGGTGATCTTCATGCCGCCCGCTTTCTTGGGCTTTAGGTAGATGTTCCTGGAAAAGGTGTTAGTTATGTATGATAGAAAATGGACACTGCGTAAAAGTAGAAAGAGAAGATATGATTCAACATACGGAGGCTCCCGATTGAGTCGAATACCGACAGCTTCTAATTCAGCTTCCAAGAGAGCGCGCTGCTCGGCGCGCTTCGTAGCATCCAGGACCATCATGATCAGATCACTCGTCTGGAACATATAATTAGTCTTGAAAATTCTCTTTTTCTTTAAACTTGCAAGATGATCCCAAATTACCTACCTTGGCGGCGGAAATAACCTGTCTTCCACGTCCCTTACCCTCAGCGGCACCCTCAATGATACCAGGAAGATCAAGAATCTGAATCTCAGCACCACCATACTCTAACACACCCGGAATAGCTGTCAGGGTGGTGAACGAGTAAGCAGCAACTTCACTCTTCGTCTTAGTGATCTTGGACAAGAACGTCGACTTTCCCACAGAGGGGAAGCCAACGAGCGCGACGCGAGCATCACCACTCTTGCTGACATCAAATCCGGTACCTCCTCCAGAACCAGCACCAGCGGCGGGTTCTAGTAGTTGCGCTCTTAATCGAGCGAGTTTTCTGTATTGGGATGTTAGTCAGGGACCAATGATAGCATGCAAAGATGGAGGGTGCAGAGAAGGTGTCTACTCACCCCTTCAGAAGACCAAGGTGATATTCTTAAAAAGGATAAGTTAGTACAAATTCAAAACCTGCAGGAACTCCTAATATCCCACCTGTCGCCTTGTTCTCTATTAATCATGTTAGTTGCGGGGTACATTCAGAAGAAATAATATTTGAAGATACTTACTCTGCGTCCTCCGCATCTCATCTTCGATCCTACACGGAATTCCCAGTCAGTTAACGTATTCATAACCTAATATCGATGTGATCATCTCACTCCTTGATCTTGTCCGTGATGTTCACCATTTTGACGATAGTTGGAGCAGAACCCCACGATCAAACTAATAGAGAAAGTGGACCGCCCAGGGCGGTGCAGAAGGATCTCAGAGATTATGCTGAACAAAATAAATGAAAGACAAGAATAACATCAAGGGGTGAAATAGATTTCTCTTATTTTTATGAGCGTCGTGAAAAGGATACTGCTGAATATCAAATTCATAAAAGCGAGCGGCGCCAAGCCTTTTGCGGTGCTCGAATCCACGTGACGTAGGATGGAAGCCGCCCGCATACTCCGTAGAATGCTTTCCATTTATCTAGAGCCGTTACAAGATCCTCCGAAGTCGGTTTCATGAGATCAGACCGGTATGGTTTTCTATGGATTCCAGTTTCTTCTTGCTTTGAAACAGTGTGATAGACAAGAAAAAGAATATCCTTTCAGTGGAGCCAACAACACTGTGGCCGTCACTTTAGTCTACCGGGCGGCCCTGTATCTTTTTTCCTTTCAATCTTTTGTCTTTCAAACTTGAAAAAAAGACGATGAAATTTTAGCGTATCTTCATGAAAATGGTGAATTTCAATCAGTTTCTCGTATTTTTAGTGATATTAGATCCGTAAGTTTTAATCCATACTTGAAATTGAAATCGATAACGCTCTGTGAATGCGGACATCCAGGAAATAGGATGAATTTCAATGTGTCACGGGCTAAAGCCCGGCAACGAGCTCAGGTCCAGAGGTCCTTCGCTTGGCATAGGATTGCCCCAAGCTTCTATACTAGTCTCACGCTGGGACCACCTTTGACCGCTATATGGATTTTCGCCCGTTTCACAATGTCTTTCAAATGAAAGTTTTAAAATACAAACCTGCAATTCTTGAACTTTAGCATTTCACACCGAAGATTCGGTTAATTATCTATTCATACAATTTAAAATATGCATATAATCAGAAATAAGTTTGATATAAATCATATTTCATCAAGGGTAGCTGGAATTTCATGCATTTCTGACATTTTGTATTTCAAAATGTCAGTTGGCCCCGCGCTAGCGCCGCGATCTGTACTGCAGCTGCTAGGCTTACATATGTAGTTACAAAGGTCAAGACCACAAGTGTCTGTTAGGTGACCTCCAAGGAATTCCCAAATTTCATCTAGATAAGCAATGCGTTTTTCTTCGGTGGTAAATAAAAATGTTGGGAGCATGGAAGTTTCATCGTGGAAGTTGAGGGAGTTTATCAAAATACATGTACACTTCAGGAGATCTATAGCACAGGATTGCCCTTTCGACTACCATCATTCACATTTGAAGACTAGCGAAGCCTCTAAAGCAATGAAGTGCGAGGTGAAAGCCTACATCTCTACTAAGAAATTGCATCAATTTCATTGTTTGGACTTCCGGACGTTTATGCCTCAGGCACAAGTCCTTGGGCAACGTATTATTACATAAGCCAGATATAACCTCCATCACGACTTCATCGAAGCGCATCTGGATAGCAGATCCAATAGCAGCTATGGCATCCACGACCAGTCCTCTGCCTGTGGAGGGAGATGAAAATACAGAACAAGTTTCAAATGAGAATGCCCTTGTGACCCAAAACGCAGAGAATGCCGTCGTCTCTACGCAGGGCAACGATGGAGAGAAGAAGACCAAGAAGATAATCCGCCGCAAACGACGGCCAGCGCGACCACAGGTCGACCCCTCAACGATCAAGTCAGAACCGCCGCCTCAGACTGGTACGGTCTTTAATATTTGGTACAACAAATGGTCAGGTTAGTAGCGGGTCATGCGCCCCTTTGTATACACAATGGAAGCTGACCGCGACGTTTCTAGGTGGCGATCGCGAAGATAAATACCTTTCCAAGCATCACGCACCATCGCGCTGCAATGTCGCGAAAGACAGCGGATATACGCGCGCTGATAAAGTTCCCGGTTCATATTTCTGTCTGTTCTTCGCGCGCGGTATTTGGTACGTACAATGAATCTTTGAGGATACAATCTAGCTCAGGGCTAACTGAAATCATAGTCCCAAAGGACACGAATGCGAATACCTCCATCGCCTACCAACCATACACGATCTATTCAATCCAAATGTTGACTGCTTCGGCCGCGACAAGTACAGCGACTACCGCGACGACATGGGTGGCGTTGGATCATTCATGCGGCAAAATCGAACACTCTACGTTGGCAGAATTCACGTTACCGATGACATTGAGGAGGTTGTTTCCCGTCATTTTGCAGAATGGGGCCAGATCGAACGTATTCGAGTCTTGACCTCGCGCGGCGTCGCCTTCGTGACATACACGAACGAAGCGAACTCACAGTTTGCCAAGGAAGCCATGGCCCATCAGAGTCTTGACCATAATGAGGTACTCAACGTTCGTTGGGCGACCGTGGATCCGAATCCTCTGGCGCAAAAGCGCGAGGCTCAAAGAATCGATGAACAGGCTGCTGAAGCGGTGCGCAGGGCGCTGCCGGCGGAGTTTGTGGCAGAACTGGAAGGGAGAGATCCAGAGGCCCGGAAGAGGAAGAAGATCGAGGGCAGTTTCGGGCTAGAAGGGTACGAACTGCCAGATGAGGTTTGGTATGCGCGGACCAAGGAGTTGGAAGCGACGGATGAGTCGACGCAGCTAGAGGCACCCGAAGAGCGACGGCTCATAGAAAATGCTCTTGTTTCTACATTCACGGAACAACCAGAAGCTGACGGTGGTGGAATTATTTCAAGTTCGACTTTAGCGGCGTTAAAAGGATTTGCAGGAGGAAATGTGACGACACAACAGGCGCCTCAAAAAGCGGCAGGTCCATTGGTTGCTTACGGTAGTGATGACGAAAGTGATTAAAACCATTGCAATACTTAATTGGTCTCTGTTTTCTGCATACATAGTGTACAATAGTAGAGATACCTAAAGGGGAGACTTCCCCTGCTCGTTCCATAACCTCAAAAAGTCATTCATCGTTACAAGGGCAACTCCAGAAGACCAAGGTTTGTCTTGTTGACATCAGAAAACCACCAGTAGATACAAACTCCTGCCGAGGTCGTAATTTCATCTCTCGTTTACGCGTGTCAGATCGTAATAAATGCACGATCCTGTGCGATAGTTGTAAATAAAAGCATTCGTGCAACTCTCCTTGCCCTCATTGGCATCCCGACTCTCGCTTGCGAGGTCATTCATCAGCTCGTGAACTTGACTTAGATATTTCCTCTCTGTCAGAGGCGCACTCTGGATTACAGTACGCCAGCTGTCAGGGTCGGACAAACGAGTGTCTCTGATCGCGTCGAGGACATCATCCCTGGTGTCTATCGCAGCGATAGGGCCGTTGAGTGCCTTATCAGCTACTTCGCGAGCATGCAGGAGAGCTATAGCTACGATTAGAAAATGTGGTATTGCTGTGCAAACGGGATAGACTTACCAGACTCCACGATATTTCTTCTGTTGCTCTTCTTGTTCCTGTGGAGGGGAACCAAGATGCGCACATCATTTCCACGATCGCCGGCAGACATATTTCCGTCCTGTTGACTGGACAATCTGTGCAATCTTGGATGCTCTGCGCTTCCTTCGCGTTGATTGCGTGAACGGATTTCGTTGCGCAGCCAATAGACTAGCTCAGAGCTTCTCACGTCGAATTCCTCCTTAGGGAAAAGACTTCTGATCTTCAAGCCGCGTTCTCTACTGTCTGGCTTGACAATGACAATCCAACTATGATTATCATCCTTGTATCTGGTAAAAAGCTCCTCAAGCGAGGAGGCATCGACGGCTAGCTCAGCGCTAATATCGTTGGCCCACAACTCTTGAACGGTCTTGATGCCCACAGTACGCAGCAAAGTAGGGTCGAAACTTGCAACAAGCACGTCACACTATTCCTGTCAGCAAATGAGAAGTCTCGTATCTGGGACAGGTGTCTTACTCTTCGAGTTCGCCAAAATCCTCCAGTCTCAGTCTCGGAATGCTTCAAGAATGCCTTGCTTGTCGCTTTCAAATATTCGAACATGCTGCTGCTTAGTTTATCCCAACTCAAGTTGAAACCAACAGCGTGAGGCTGAGACCGACTGGACAGGACCCGAGGGTTGAACTCTTGAATCAGTCGGTCATATCTTCCTCCAGCGGCAAATACGTCCCGACTTTTGCTGTCAAAAACACACTGGAAGAGGATACTTCCCCTGAAGAACTTGTCATTCAGACTGCTCAGTGGGTTCACGTAAACCTTCCGTTTGATCTCAAATCCCTGGAGATACGAGATCAGAGCATTGATACGAGCGAATATCGGCGGCAGCCTCTCTGCGAATTCCGTGCCTTCCATGATCGTCTCCAGTTTCTGCAGCACCTTCTCTGGGGTATCTATGATGTGTTAGCGGGATAGTTTAACTTAGGGACGCCACTAAGACAAACCTCTGAAGTCGAACCTGGCCAAATCATCCAGGGAAGTAGATGCGACACCTATAGAAGGAGAACGCAGCTCGCTTCTTATCTTCTGCATGGTCCATTTGCCGACATTCAACTTGCTGATGACCTCTTTCACAATTGGAATCTGAGCAGAAGTGATACGGCAGAATTCCATGATCACTGCGAGGAGGTCAGAATGATTGATAAGAAAGCACATGGGCACCGATCGCAATGGTGGAAATTCTTCGATGATCTCATCGAGCACTTTGATGACTTCAGCCTCCTTCAAGGCGAGATCTAAGGTATTGTGGGATACGATGTCAAAGTCAGCTTCCCTGTGAGTCCTCGGTTCACCACCATGGGGAGATTCTCTATAGACAGTACCAAAGGCGAATGCCTTTTCGAGCGAAGGGTGCTGGCGCGGGATCGCGCGAGCATTCGGGAGAGTAAGGTCGAAAGGAAGCTGGACTAGATTACCCGCAGAATCTAGAAGTCTCACAACGCCATTACCATAATGCCCTGACCGAGGGAAGAGCAACTGCCTTGTAGTTTCCACAGCACCATGTCTTCTAAATATGGTGGTCAACTTCTCCTTCACCAATCCCTGAACGAGCATCTCGTTTGCTGCTGGCGTCCCGCGCGAGTCTAAATCCCATGCAATGTCTTCAAATCTCTTAGGAGACTGAGAGAAGATGGCGGAGAGGATTCTTTTGTAATCTGGAGAGTTTGGTTCCGAGAGAAGTCGAATGATCGCTCGTCTGAATGTTTCTTCTTCAATCTGAAGCGGGATCTTACCACTCTGAAGGAGCTCGGCCGCAGAGGGGCGTTCGCTGGGACGATGACTGAGAAGTGACTCGATAATTTCTCCCTGCACGGCCTTCTCCGGTAGTTCAAAGGTTGAAGGAAGCGTATGAACTCTCTCTCTAATTGATTGCAGGGTCTGGTCACGTTCCATGGCAGTCTTGAGCGGGTGGCACATCTCGAAGAAGATGACACCCAAAGAGTACATGTCCACCTTCTCGTTGTAGTTACCGCCAGCGACCGACTTCATCTCTGGGGCAACATAGTAGGTGGTGCCGATGCTGCGCGTGAAATTACCCGTATAGTCGGCTGCTCCGGATGAGAGCACTGCGGTGGTAAATTGCCCACTTGTAGCCAAGCCAAAATCTCCAATACGTGGGTTGTTCGCAACGTCGATGAAGATATTGTCAGGCTTCAGGTCGCGGTGTATTATGCCGTGGCTGTGGATGTGGTTTAGGCCATCCAAGATCTGGCGGAATAAACGCCATGAACTCTCGACATCGTCATATAGACCATTCCTGATCAAGTCGCGGAGAGTATGCTTCTCGCAGTACTCCATCTGTATGTACAATGTAGTGGTAACGGGCCGACCTTGGGAGCCTGACTTCATGCGAGCCAGTTCTCGACCTTCGCTAGTCGACATATGATCTCCATTAGCAACCCCATCATCTTCAGTAGCTGTCCCATCATTCTCCTCATCTGTGTCATAACCGAACTCGACTTTAGGATAGCCACTCGAACTGATGAAATCAAGACCACCAGTAGTACTATACTCATAATCGTTTTCATCCTGGCCGCCATTCCGGCTAGACAGAAGTTCTCCTTCGGTCGATGACACTGCCTCTTCATCAACACCATCGAAGTCCTCTTCCAGCCATGCAGTGTAATATCGCACAACGTAGGGATGATTAAGTCGCGATAGCAACATAATTTCCGACAAGGTATCCTTAAGTGCTGCAGAAGAGGTCTGAGAAATCTTTTTCACTGCATAGAAACGACCGTCCAGTTTGTTTCTTGCCTTGACCACTTGGCCAAAACCTCCTCTGCCCAAGCGGCCTGCCTCGTCGAAATCTTGACCGTACCGTGAAAAGGAGGGCATTACACCCTGAGAATCAAGTCTCGGACGTCTCTGAAGCGAAATTGAGTTGGAAGCGCTCGCAGGCATAATCAACGGAACGTCAACACGGAAGAATTCAGAAGGTTGAAGCTGGAAAGCCCCTGGGCGCTTCTTGGGATCCGGTCTGAAAAACTCGCGTAGCAGATCCTGGAGCGGTTCAGAGAGGTCGAGTGAGCCCATTAGAGCATTGGCAGACGTGTAGCGCTGTAGGACATCACTTCCGAATGCCATCTGGAGAAAGACTATACCTAGGTCCCATATATCAGTCTTCGTTGTTGACTGTGCGTTATCTTGGGTGAGCTCTGGCGGCAACCAGAATGGCGACTTCGAGGTTGTCAGGGTTCGCTGAGTGCCGGTTGGATCTGGCAACGCTTCTTCAACACTCGCTTGCAATTTCACGGTCGTATCGCCTGCTGGGCTTCGAAATAGCAGTACGCGACCAGAATTGACGTTTCCATGGACGAGACCGCTGCGGTGGTAGTACTCAAGAGCCTCCAGAAGCTGAAGCATCCAGGAACGAATCGTATCTACTGAGATGCTTCCAACGAGATCCAACAGCTCAGCCAACGAACCTTTGTTTGCGAACTCAAAGAGAACGTAAATACGCCATGTGTTGTCGTAAGAATCATACGCATCCAGCGGTCTATGAATCTTGAATCCGATAAAGTCGACAAGATTTGGGTGTCGCAACTTCTTTAGCAACTCCAGTTTGTCCTCGCTGGTTCGCATCTTCTGGCGGAACGCTGGAGTCTCCGGGCCCTTCTCATCAAGGAAGATCTCCTTCAAGAGAAGAGGAGGTGCACGGAGTTTGTCCTTATTATCGCGGACTGCTGGTCGAACCGTGAACGTCTCCTTGTCGTGTGTGCTTTTAAGCATCGTCTTTCCCCAGATACCACGGAATATCAGAGGCTGGCCGTCGTTGTCATTCATGACCAGAGGCGGGTCGAAGGTGATGACACCGGGGGTCTCCTCCGTTGGCTCAAACAGAGAGCCTTCCATAGTGGCTGTACGACTCTTCCGTCTCGAAATGCGGGACCGCTCGCGTTGTTTGAGCTTGTCTTGGATGAGCTGCTGCAACGTGCGTTCTTCCTCTGCGGTTGCTGCCTCCTGCTTGCGCAGCTCTTCCTGTCTCAGTTGCTCCGCTTGCTGAATGGCTGCTGCTTCCTGCTCGATCCGCTCTTCTTCCAAACTTGGGATATCCTTGTCCTCAGCCTGCGCTTGTGCTGCGTCCTCAAGAGTATCTTGGATGGACAGCGCAATCTCATATATCATCTCAGAACCGAGCAAGCTTTTGGGTTTGTTCCGGACAATATCTTCAATCCTCGACTTTGCTCCTCGACGAAGATCATCTAATTCTTGCAGAGAAAGGTTGGGAACTGTCTTCGGGTACGTCGCTGGGAGCTCGACGAGTAACACGACTCCGACTTCAGGATTTGAGGATGCTCGTAGTCGGAGCTTGAAGGCAACTTCTGAGGATTGCTAAAACAACAATTAGCACATGAACATACCGCAAAAGATGCTCTTGTCCTGAAAATGACGTACATGCCATGCGGAACGTCTGTTCTCTACTTCTTCGAAGTCATCGCCATAGATCGAGCGTAAAGCCTCCGCTTCGTTTTGGTGGATTTCTTGGTAATTTGTGGTCGCTAAGACCGGCAGAGACAGAGCGTGCTGCTCCAAAGGGGCCGACTTGTTGTCTGACCCTGTAGAGCCATTCTTCTGGGCATTTTTGCTCTTCTTCTTGTGAGGCATGGCGGGGATCCTGTAGCGGCGCGGAGAAACTGCATCCGACGGTATTGGCCCTTGTCACGTGGCAGTGAACAAGTGTTGCAGCCGAAGCTGCAGGCCTCTTATCTCTTTGCGGGGGACATGCTGGACAGTGAATGAAAGGAGTGAGTGAATGAGTGAAGAGAAGTGCAGTGAATGAAAGCCAAGTATCGCGGGGAACAAGACAGTTAAAGCAAAGAGCGGTATTGATAGACTTTCCGCCCCGTCATTTTTCCGCCTCAGCCTTAACACCCCAAGAAACTCTAATGCGGATGCCAGAACCACCAGGTAAACAAAGCGCATCGTCCACGTCAACCCCGTCCCAGCAACCTGTGGCCTCACCCAACCCCAATGGGGCTCAGAGTGCCATGTGTCTTGCTGCCGTGTGCGTGATTTAAAACAAGCACCTTTTGGGTTTTTTTGGCAGGCAAGATGTTGGGTTGGATCACTGGCCAGAATGGGGATGGAGCAGGTAAATCCAGCCCTCGAGACACGACCTTGCTTCATGGCTTCATGATTTGACATTTAAAAAATAACGCTGACTGGCGCAGATGACTCTAGAGTTATCGAGCCTCCCGAAACACCAGCCCCTGTTTTCGCGATTCGCGCCTTCAAGAGTGCCCTGTTTGGTACGCCCGGCGCAGAGGACGACGCAGATGGTGAGCGGACAATGCCGCGGAAGAATCGACCAGCAGAGCCTGCACGGAGCAAAAATGACGCCCCGAAGCCGTCAGCAGATAAACCGATAGCAATTGGTGCGTCTAAGGATAAAGATTCAGATCACGAGATGCCACTGCCGCCTGTAGCGTCGCCTACGAAGAGTATCCTGGTCACACCGGGAACTACGTCCAACCGCCGCAAGACTGTCTCCTTTGGCGAATCGGTTATGGAAAATGAGCGCAAAAAGGATGCACAAGCGTCCAAGGCAGCTAAGTTGACGCCCTCGGGGAATGTCAGCAGCCAATGGATGTCGGGTCAGCCAGATGGGAAAAACAAAGTTCGAAGTAAACTCACGCAGAGTTTACTCGATGCTAGGGACAACCCGTCATTCGACCCACCAAGACTCGAGTCTTCTAGGTCGACTAAGAACCCCAAAGACACTGAATCCACGACAAGAGACCAGCCGGAGGAGGACCTCGAGGACGTGACGATCAATCTGGACGAGCCCCGTTCTCAATCAGGGAAGTATTGGAAAGCGGAATTTGAGAGTTACAGAGTGAAGACCAACCGTGAAATCAAGAAGCTTATCCAGTATCGCTCCGTTGCGAAGTCTTACGCCAGGAAGAAGGATGCGGAAGCACTACGGTTAGCAGAGAAGCTTAGGGAGGAAGAGGCCAAGGTCGCGGATATGGAACGGCATGTTTCCAATCTCGCGTCTACGATGGTTGGCAGCGGAGGCAACGGCGACAAAGAGAAGCTCGTTCAGGACCTCACGAAACAGACGGCTCTAGCTTTGCAGTATAAACATAAGGTCAACAGGCTGCGGAAGCTCCTGGAACGGCATGGTGTTGTCGGGAGTGACGTTGAACAACAGGATGACGATACAGTCTCTGAGAGGAAAGAAGAGGAGCTTAGGAAGACCCAGCAAGCGTTTGACCAAGCCAACGCCAAGATCGAGGAACTGTCACGTCAACAGACCGATCTGGAGAGACTGCAAGGTTTAGTGCGGACCTCTGAGGAGAAGGCCGCCTCTCTCGAGAAGGAAAATACCACGCTCAAACAGAGCCTCGCACGGGTCAAGCAGGAGATGACCAAGTATGAAGGCCGGCGGAAGGAAAAAGAAGCTAAATTGAAACAACGGGAGGCGAAGCTTGAGGCCCGAAACCAAGAATACAGGGAACGCCTGAAGTCTGCTGGCCAGGAACGACGTGAAGCGGAGCAGTCGTTTAATGAGGAACGCAAGCGAATGCAAGAGCAGATTGACTCGTTAACAAGCACGATCGCAAATATGGGACGATTTGCAACCGCGGGCACTGGCACTGGCACAACTTACACTTACAGCCCGACAAAACGTCATCATTCTAGAGCGGAAGCATACGATTTCGCTCCGCAGCCGCAGAATGGGTATGGCAGCAAGCAGCGTGGATTCGAAGAACCTGGCAGCCCAAGCCCCATGTCGAAGCGTGATAGCCACCAGCCGCGGAGGAATGCTTCCGGTACTGTCCCTGAGCGACGCAGATTGTCCAAAAGGCCTCCTGTTGACCACGATGACGAGGCCCCCCTGATTATCTTGGAGGACTCCCCGTCGAAATACCTGGCGTATCATTCCGACTCTCATCGCACGAAGCCCGTTAGAGCCGTCCCGCCATCATCGCCTCCTGACTTGCAGCCGATCGAGTATCGAGAACATGTGTCTCCCCAGAAAGTCCAGCACAACCAACCCAGCCGCCGTGCATTGCCCTCTCCTCGGCCGACAATGATCGGTTTCCCTCCAAGCCCCGAAAAGGCTGATGACCACGGTAGACATAATACACACCACGTCAGGCAATCACGTCACAGAGCAAGCAATCTTCCCCCTATTGTGCATACTGTTCCAGCGGGACAGACCTTACTAGACAACGGCCGGACCGGAAGTCTAGCAAGTGTCAAACGCGACGCGATGTCTGCTGAGCGCCTGGCAGCCGCCCAAGCGAGATTGAGACAGAAACACGAAAGCAGAAAAGGCCAAGAAGTCATGGGGAAGGAGAACGTGAAAGCCTATGTTCACTAAGCGGTGTTTCTACATTGCCATACTTGTTTGACATGTTTACTTGGAAGTCGAATTACACTAGGTAGATAAAGCGAGGGTGTATGGCGTCCGTGTAAGCGAAGCATTGTTAGCGATATGGAGATACGGCGCAAGCGATCAGGATTTCTTTTTAGGGCTTTTTCCTTCTCCCCTTTTTATACTAATCCAGCCGTTATCCCTTAGCCTTTCATCTTTTGAATTCTCCTTTCAATGGGATATACCCCGGAGATTCGAGTCGTGGTATTAGCGCTTTTCACTTCAATTCAAATTGGGAAACTATATATTTCTAGTATTTTACTTCTCTGCGCTTTTTCTTCTGTGCCTACGTAACAAGTTTTGCGTAAGTAAAATAACGAATGCCCCAGGAAGATAATTTGAATGTGTGGAGGGACATTCCCGCATATGACATATAAATATGTGATTGTCCGATCTTCAGCCTTGTGTTATACTAGTGGATGGCATATTGTCAGCGCCTAGCCGCTATACTGATGGCGAGCTACCGTGCAACTCATCTACCCGCAACAAATGGATAACCAGGTCTCACCCATTCAGTCACGGTTGAACATTCCAAATCATCGGAAGTATTCCAAATAATGGTTTAAGACATTCTGGATTTGGATACCGGTGGGAAAGGTAGCAAACATGGTCCTGACCTATTCCTCAAGCTTAAACAGACGATAGATTTCGATAGATTCAGAAAGCAAGCAATTCAGAGAATTCCTCCTGAATGCCAATTTGGTATCTTTTCATGCTTCCGTGCCTTAGGATTCGACACATATTCTGGAGGGCATATTTTGGAAAAATAAATCTCTAGACAACTCTGTAATCTAGTCTAAAGGAGAGCGTAGATACAAGGTATATCTTCTAGCTATGTATCATCATGAAAAGAGCGGAAGACGCGACAGACAATAGTGAGATCTATCCACCCATTTCTAACTCTCGCTGATCTGTACTTTTCGTCTATGCCTTTCCATCACAGAAGGATACGACGGCCCACTTTCCACTCCATGCCCATTTGCGGGCTCCGGAATCACCACCGCCGTTCTCAGTCTGGCGGAGTTTCTCGTCCAGGCCAGGAGGCAGTCCGACGACGACATCGGCTTTGCAGGTGCGGAAGGCAAGCGTCCGCATCCCGGACTTGGGGCCCAGAGGGCCAATTGCGGTGATGAAGGGGGTCGTTGGATCCCAGTCGGCCTGAGCGTGAGATAGTTAGAAAGTACGATCTAGATTGTTAAAGGGATGTCACTTACATCGCTTGTCAGTTTTCTGTAGTTCAGGTCGCCCTTGAACAAGACCAGTTCGCTCTGTTTCAGGTCTTCGAAGAGTTCGGGCGCAGTTGTTGGCAGGCGCCAATAGCTTCCGGGTGTCGTCCAGAACCGGTGCGGACGCAAGACCAGCTTGCCTTCCGCATGGAAGTGACTCCATTGGTCGAAGAGGAACTTGATCTCCTCGACCTCCCTGTCCGAGAGAGGCTCGTAAGTCTTTCCTGTGTCGTCAGGAGCGGTGTAGAATGCCTGCGGATCGTTGAGGGCATTGAGCAGATCTGCAAAGTCTCTGGGAATGACATCTGAGACAAACCACGGAATGGTCTTTGGATGAAGAACGACCGTTGTAGCCAGATCTGCGGATAGTAGGTACCCAGCGAGGATGAGGTCCACGAACAGTTCGAAGCCAGCATTGTCAAGAACGATGTCTACCTGACGCTCCTGGTTCTTCTTAGTCTTACGCGCATTCAGCAAGGCATCGAACGCAGCATCCATATCGTTGACGATGATGTTCTTCTGCGAAGCCTTGCGCGCCTCTGAACCCTGAAGCTTCTGAATATCCTCGTAGGTGAGCGAGGTGAGGAGAGAGAGATCAGTAGCATTTCCCCAGAGACATATCTCGCACATCTCCGAGAAAAGTAGTTTCTCCGCTTCCTCTACCTGTTCTGCGCTCCTGCCATCAATGCCCTTGCTGGCTTCTGCCTCCTTGGCTAGCTGTCTATATTTACCCGCTAGTTCGAGCACGGCAGGACGGGAAGACTTGAAGGTGGACATCTTCTGGCGAGCAAAGACATCGTAACTCTTCCAATGCTTCGAGAGCCGGAATAGGGTGCTTATGCGCCTGTCTATAATTACGACTCAGCAACATGCGCAGATGCCTGATATGTTGATATACGTACAGAGATAGCATTCTGAGTATAGCCACGCCACATTGAACCATGTCGGGTTTCCTCTCTGCTCTAGCTCCTTGTTGTATTCCGCGATATCTGGTTCTCCATCGTCAAGAAGTGGCCTGTAGGGAAACTATTTTTAGTCCCGCCTTTGCCTTGAATATTTTGGATTTGAGTTAAGCACTCACGTCAGCTGCCTATCGTGCTGAAGCTCATACTTCAGCTTTGCCAGATTCTCAATGATGGATTTGCCCTCAGCGCGCTTCTCCTCGTCGTTGACATCTGCGACAGTTCGGTGGAGATCGTCAATTACGCCCGTCTGCAGAACGAGAGAACACCATCAGTATATGGGACACAATGCGCTATAAGAGCAATTGACTGACCAGAATCACCGGCCAGCGGTCGTGTGCCGAAACCGAGGCAAAGCTCTTCGGGTCGGACGTGAGGTATTGCGCTGATCGATCGCGGGGTTAGCTTGATTGCCCCTCCATTGGAGAAAATAAAAAATTGACTGCGGGGAAGAGAGAACTTACGGGTCTTAGGATCCAGTTCCATCTCTATCTTTGTCTATGAGTCGAAGAAGGAGATAAAGAACAGGACTCCAAGGATGTATAAGTAGAAAGCAAGGAGGTGCCTAGACCTTAGTAAGTCTGCTGGAAACACAACGGAAACATTGCCGCGGGGTCATTACGCGGTTGAGTTTATCCTCAACATCGTCTACTGCTCGATCCTTCGACATACCGCTTTCTAGAGATCACATTGATAATGTCATCATTTCTATCGGACTTATAACTCCGTTTGCTCAGATGGCTTCATATATTAACTCCTACGTTCCCCAGCTCTCTGAGATAGAGAGCAATTCCTAAGCGCGTCCGCTCTTGATATCTGAAACAAGTGCAAAACGTTAAGGCCCGCGTTCCGTCGTATCGCTATGCAAAACGCTGCAAGAGAAAAAGATGATACAGATTGTTTCTGTATGCAAGAAACGTGCAGTTATGGACTATCCCAGATATAGAAATATGCCTTATAGGGGGAATCTTCCAACCTCATGTCATTGAAGCCATCGCTGAACCAAAAAGCGGCATCTATTGGTCTCGCCTTTGCATCCGAAACGCCTTCTCCCAGGATCCAATTGATGCAGAGAGTCATCACATCATCATTGACATGAGCGAGCTTTGAGCATAGGCCTGTTGAACATCAGCATAATGCAGTTACAGATACGGAAAAATGAAACGAACCATGGGCTTAATGTCCGGGTGAGGTACGGCATCGAACTTGTGGAATTCCAGGTTGAGCTCCGGCCCAATGTTGATGTAAGCACCCTTGTTCTCGGTCGTATCACAGTACTTCGGTGCAGAGAAGACGGTGATGCAGCGGCCATCGTGCTCGACCTCGTATCCTTCCATCCGGACTTCGTGTGATCGGATAATTGCCTCGAGACCGTTTTTCTCGCAGAAGCGCTTAGTGACATCAGGACCGAACTGCAATCCAACACCTCTCTTGCTGGGGCCACGGCCGGGAGTGGGCTGTGGATCGGTCCATAGCATCTCCATCATCAAGCCCTGCTGACCAGGCTGGCGCTGGTTGTGTCGGTTCAGTTTCCGGATGTCATCCAAGCTGGTGTTGTCGTCGGAGAAGAGACCACCGTGGAGAACGAAGTATTTATCTCCGATCAATGTGGCCAGAGGCAGGGCGGAGAACGACTCGGAGAAGACCTTGAACGTCCGCTCATTATATTTGGCCTTGCACTCGCCCTCGAAACCGTACGCCCGGTTCATGTCGTCCGTCTCGTGGTTTCCGCGGTTAAGGAAGAATTTGTTTGGTCGCAGCCACTTATAAGCATATAGAAGGAATGCGATTTCTGTCGACCACGAGCCACGATCGACAAAGTCTCCGTTGAACAGGTAGGCATGCGTATCCGAGGGGAAGCCATTGAGTCTGAAAATCTCCAAAAGGTCGAAGAATTGTCCTAGCACAAGTTAGACCACCGCCCATCTAACAGCGGTCAAGTGAAAGTGCTTACCGTGTGTGTCACCACAGACCGTCAGCTTGGTACCTTTATCCACGCCGGTCTCGACCATTGTTGGCTCCGCGTAGGTAATGTCCCTCACTGCCTTGATGATCTGGAAAGCGTACTTGCGATGAATCTTCTTCCCGTTCTTGAATCGCTCGATCATGTCGTCGATGAACTCCTGCGTCATCTCGGACCCTAGTCGGACACCATCGTAGCTGTCATCGACCACGATGGAGTCAATGTCCAGATCCTCAAATGCCGACGGCGGTTCTGAGACCTCGATAGCCTTCTCGAACTCGATACGACGGATTAGTTTCTCGCACTCCGCCAGCTTTAGCTTCGCATCCCGGTTGTTAGGTTCCCTCTTAACGACGGCCTTGAAGTCCTTCAGAGCTTCGCGGGAATTTAGGATCGCGGTATTGGCAAGGGCTCGTCTCCAATACGCCTACAGATCGTCGCGTATCAGCATACATCGAGAATCATATATGCCTCGCACTCTTTACGGGGTCGCAACTAGACTGCTAACCTTCACGTAGGAGGGATCGAGCTCGATTGCCTTGGTGGCATCGGCGACCGCATAGCCATAAGCTTCAAGCTTGATATGACACTGACGAACAGAAAAGAAAGTCAGTATTTCCCAGCAACACCTCCGAAAAAAAATTCCCTGAGAGACAACACTTTGTCGCGAAGACGTAGTTAGCTCCGGGTGGGGTCCGCGCGTACCTGCGCTCTGTTGCAGAAGAAAGAAGGGTCCTTGTCGTATTTCTCTATCGCCTTGGTATAGAATTCGACAGCGGTAGGCCAATCATGCTGTCCAAAAGCCTTGTTACCCTGCAGCTTCAGCGCAGTGGCCGCCTCAGCATCGGACGAAGTCATCGGCGGAGAACTGAGGGGAGGTTGTTTGGGGCACACGACGCACGAGAGAGGGGATAACGGAGGGTCCACAGGTCAATAAGGACTAATATATGTACTCCAGCTGGTTCGTAGAATGCCAGCAGGTAACAAGTAGGTGAAGAAGAGAAATATAGATTCGTAATAAGAGGAGTGGAGAGAGGAGGTGAGGTTTGAGCGGCGTTCGTAGAAAGCTGCGGTACCTTTCTTTTTCCCGCGAAATGAGGCACCTCCATCCATTCTTTTTCTCCGATGCCAACGCCGGCCTTGGCATCGCCTTTCGAGAACCGTCGATCGTGAGGGCTGAGCTTGGAGAACGCCTTGAACGCGAACAAGCACTACGCCTCAGCTTTTTCTTTTACTCCGATCCACCTTTCGCGGGGACATCCAGACCTTACTCTGGTGAATCCATCCACATCAGAACCTCCCCATCAACCATGTCCTACTACGTTCCCCCCGGCCAACAGCGCACGCTCCGCGCGTGCATGGTCTGCTCTCTCGTCCAGCTCCAGAGCGTGAGTTGCCCCCTTCTTTTTGAGCTATATACATCCTTCCATTCCTCGATATTTCGCGATCCTCTCCTCCACCTGCGAAAGCACAAAAACCAAACCAAACTAACCACCCGGTCTAGAAATTTGTCCGCGAAGGTTGTCCTAACTGCGACCACGTCCTCGGCCTCCGCGGCAACAGCGAAGCCGTGCAAGAGTGCACATCACAGGTCTTCGAGGGTCTGATCGCCCTATCTGACGTTCGGGCTAGCTGGGTGGCGCGATGGCAGCGGTTGGAAGGATATGTTCCCGGCACGTATGCGGTTAAGGTGGTTGGGTCGGTGAGTTTTTTGCAGTCGTTCTCGAACCGGCGCTTTCAGCGTATGATATATGAGAAAGATGGATAAATGCTGATATGCGACTTTGGGAATCACAGCTCCCGTCAGAAGTGATCGCAAGTCTAGAAGATGCGGGGGTGAAGTATATTCCGTACGTTTTATCCCTTCTCTTCCCCTTTCTCTTCGCTTCGCGATAAGACCAACTATTCCTAACATCATTCTACGACAGACGTGACGGCAGCTCCCTCGAAGAAGAAGCGTAATCAGACACACAACCATACCACGGCAATGACCCTTCTCCTTCCCATTCACCGAATCCAACCACATCGATATCTGATACTCTCGAGAACGAGGATGAAGAAGAGTCTAAGTTCAAAAAAAGACATTATGCATGGCGTTAAGGGTGGCTACAACAACCAAATTGATTGCGGGATGGTCGAGTCGAGTCTCATTTTGCTTTTGTATCTGTATTTGCTATGTGGCATATATCCTTCGATGGAAAGTACTCAGCGTGGAGTTCGATTGGGTTTGTTATTTATTATCATACCATATATGCTTGAATATTCTTTATATATTTTTTTTTCTGGACTGGCGGCATAGCTCCGCGAGAGGATGGAGGCATTCGTGAATAGAACAGCATACGCGCAGTTTTCCTCTACAGAACTAGATGAGGCGGTCGAAATCAGAATCGTGGAATGTTGGAATGAATCTCGTCAATTTCATTCTCATCAAGCAGGAAGAACTACTGCTTTGTTCACTCAGGACATACATCGCTTCTCGACTTGATACATGCTCACGAAAGTAAAAGAAAACATATGATGCCCGCACCAAGGGGCCAGTCAAACAACGCCTAGATATGAAACATAATAAACCGAAATGAAGAAGATAGAAGCATCAATCGTTCATCGATGAGGGTCTCCTCACAGCTTGATGATCTTCTCGATCGCCTCGAGGAGGATATCGGCTGTTAAGAGGGAGAAGTTAGCAAATTATAACGATATGTTCCTGGGAGGTATGTTACTCACCATGGTGCTTCTGGAAGACCAGCATGGGTCTCAGACGGATGGCACTAGCGCCACTACCGCCGACGTTCACGCCGACGGTCTTGGCCTTGGCCAGGAACTCGTCACGGTTGGGAGTGTCCCAGGCGATGAAAGTACCCTGGCCCTTTCCACGGAGGTTCTGGATGTGCTCGGGGTACTCCTTGGCGAGGCGCTCGAGACCAGCGTAGAGGTAGTCACCGGTGATGGCGGTGTTCTCAACCAGGTTCAGACGCTCGATCTCCTCGATGATAGCGCGGAAGATCAGAGCACGGGCTGGGTCACCGATCCAGGTGTTGAACTGACGGTAGGGCTTGTTAGGGCGCAGCTCGGGGTTGCCGTAGTAGTAACCGGCCGTCTGGGCCTTCTTGGAGAAGGTGACGATATCCGGGGGAGTCTCAAGGTTCCAGTGGTCGTGAGCCCAGAACTTACCGGTGGCACCGACACCGGTCTGGACCTCGTCGACGATCAGGAGGACGTTGTTGCGCTTGGTGACCTCGCGCAGACCGCGGAAGAACTCCGGAGAGGCGTGGTTGTCACCACCCTCAGACTGGATGGGTTCAACGATGACGGCGGCAACGGGGTTGTGGAAGGTCTTGATGATGTGCTCGACCTCCTCGAGGCAGCGCTTCTCCTCCTCAGCGTTCTCCTGCGCGTGCTCCTCAAGGGGGTACTTGAGGGCGGGGAAAGGAGCCTGGGGCCAGTCAAAGGCAGGGATATCAAGCTTGTGGATGGGTTTGCTGCGGGTGGTGGACAGACTGCCAAAGAGACGACCATGGAAGGCCTTCTTGAACGACAGGATGGACAGCTGAGGGGAACCGGGGAACTTGTTCAGCATCGACGAGGCATTCTCCTCCTCGGTGAACTCCGCATTGGGGCCACCACGCTCACGCTGGCGGTAGTACATGAACGCAGCCTTGTAGGCAGTCTCGTTGGCCTCCGAGCCGGACGAGCCAGTGAACACTTGGGTCATGCCCTTGGGAGCGGCCTTGAGGAGACCGGTCTTCAAGATCTCAGCCCAGTCAGCGGACGGGAAGTTACCCGTAGCAGGTCGGTTGATCAAGGCATTGATCATCTCCTTGGACCGGGCAGCCTTCTCGAGGTTCGGGTTGTTGTATCCCACCGGGATAGAGGCGATTTGGGCATATCTGCAAGCGTCAGCTTCTATCGTCGCACAGGACAAATGCATTAATTACTTACACATCCAGAAGCACGTTTCCATCCAGGTCGGCAATGCTGTTCCAAGTTAGCTCGTATCCCCCCACTTCTTTAGCGGGGTCAGGAGACACATACTAGTTACCAACAGACTTGGTGTAGTCTGCCAGCATGTTCAAGCTTCGAATATCGAAGACCTCGTTCAGCTCGGCGATGGCCTTCTGGTTGTTCGGTCCGGGGATCGGAGTCTTGACCTGGGGAGCGGTAGGCTCATTGGGGAAGTATGGCTGCGCGGCTCGCAAGTGAGCAGTGGTGCTGAGAGAGCGAATAGCAGGAACACGAACCGCAGAGCGCAGGCTCGAGGAGCTGGAGCGGAGGATGGAAGCCATCTCGACAGTTTTTAAACGTCCAAGATCTTGATTCCTGATTCAGTTTCTCCAGGCCCTGAACAGACGTTGACGTCGTCGAGTGGAATGTGGGGTAAAGCTCGACTTAGGAATGGAGCTGACAAGCTACGTCTGATCACAAAGAAATCAAAGAACGCAATTGAGCTGAGAGTCCAGAAAACCACCAGCAGGAACAATGACACCAGACAGAATTTCACCGACAGGGAATCCGAACAAGTGGTGGGATTATATACGGACACGACGGCGGTCGAGCTGGAGCTGCCCCGCGATAATGCTCATGGTGGTCGGCGTTCGGGACCAATCACAGAGCTTGATTTAGGTTCGCCGGCGAGTCCGTCGCCGAGCAAAAAGATGGACCGATGGAGCAAGTTGACGCTTAAGGCGTGTCCAGAATGGGCCTCGACGATTCACGAAAATAGACGAAAGAATATCGGACTACGGGAATGGTGCGATGGTTGTAATAGGCATGTCCTTCCGTGGTTGAGAATTGAATGAACAGAGCGGAATCGGGGGACCTTTCGAGGGGCCGATAAGATAAATGTCGTTATCAGTTGTCAACACCAGCGGCGATCCCCTGATAAGCTAAGCTGTCGGTCACGAGCGCCCCTCGCACCGTATTACTATTATGAGTACTATTAGTGTCATCTCGTACAGAACTCCGATCACCGTCGACGCTAAAACATAGTAAAACGATTTTTTTTGAGTCATCATGGCCAGCTGGTGAAAGACAAATAGATGCTGCATTCTTCAATAATAAACATGAGTCCATGCCACGCTGGCTATCGGCTGTATCCACCCAAGACGCCACGATAGACGAAGTCTCTATCATAAGAATAGTCCTAATGACATTCGCCGGTACAACATGCTCAATGCCTGATAACATCATTGGCCTCTTTCCATCGTCTCATTCTCTTCTCCTGATCATATAGTATATTCTTAACGTGCTGTACAAGCTTGGTTTATCCTTAAGCATGTATACCCCAGAATCCTCCTCACTGGCTATCTATCATGACATGTTGCTCGCCCTGTATATAACATCGCCAGGTTAGTAAATCATCTACAACGCAAACCCCATCGCAAGAGCTACGGAGACCAATACCGAGCTGGCAGCGAACTCGAGTCTCCCGGCGACGGCACTCGCGGATGAGCTGCTGGATCCGCCATCCTTCACTGTGCCATTCGAATTGAACAGATTCTTGGAGTTTGAATCGACTACAATGTAGTCCTTGATCTCTGCAGAACCGTTGATCACGCTTTGAACCTGGTCGTCCGTACACGTGCTCGCCAGGGCCAGAATATAGCATGTCGGCTTCGGGCTGTCGGGGACATCATTCTTGATGTCCCAAGTGGAAGTAGGACCTTCAGTGGAATAGCTGTCATTCGTCACGGTGGAGATATTGCCCGTAGCGAGGTCTAGGTTGAAGAGTGCTCGGTAGAAGATCTCATGGGCAGTCTCTGGCTGATAGGCGGGCACCTCGTGACCAGCTTGATACACACGCGTGAATGAGAAGTTCCCGTACTGACGCACCTGGCCACCGACATAAGAATTGTTGGTATGCAAGTCGGTGTAGCCAGCAGAGCGAAACTTCTCCGCATCCGTATAGTCGACCTTCAAACTAACTTCCTCTCCTCCGATCCAGTTACAAGCATAATCACGGTCGCCATAGACTAAGGCAACTTTGATGCCGGAGTCCAGAATATAGCCTAGATCCTCAAGATAACCGCGCACGTCGGACCGCGGATAATCACCCACGGAAGAGAACGCTTCGTAGACGCTGTTAACAGACTCTGTGAAGTTGACGGGCACTCCAATTGCTCTCTGAACCCAATGCTGATTCAAATAACCGAGGAAGTATGAAGGAGGAAACGGGTCAGGGTTGAAGTGGGCAATATCGTAATACCCCCTTCCTGCGAATTCAATATACGGGCCCTCAACGGTGTTGCCGCAGAAAATGTCCGCGTTCCTGCACGCCTCGTTGACGGTAACATTGTTACCGTTAAGTTCTGGGTCTCCTTCGGCCGCCAGATTTCGACATTCCACAATCAGGTCCTTGCAGCCACCAGGCCTGATCCAGGCATGCACGGCGGCGTTATACTCTGTCTTGTTGATTGCTTGTATACCATAGGTATTGTTATATGCGAACTCTGGGTACGACAGCTGCTGCGTGAGGAGATCAACACACCCATTGATAATACCAAGGGTATCGAGATGGATATAGTGGGTCTCGTTACCGTTGAGGGTGCCATTTTGGATCTTCTCGTTCTGTTCCTGGAAAAATGCCGTGAAGGACG
This sequence comes from Paecilomyces niveus, assembly GCA_003116535.1. NCBI lineage: Eukaryota > Fungi > Ascomycota > Eurotiomycetes > Eurotiales > Thermoascaceae > Paecilomyces > Paecilomyces niveus. Next base: position 67,982 of record QEIL01000121.1, read on the forward strand.
GTCCATAGCGCCCGCCATACGACTCGGTCCAGATGCTGACACGGTCATCGTTGGGCTTGTACTCTGGAAACTCGGTGAACCACGTCTGCGCAAAGTGCCACAGGGACCGAGCAGAGTTTTCAGTACTGTTTGCCGTCAAGTTTGCGTCTTGACTTGGGAAGGTTCCAACTTGGAAGGTGTTGCTCTGCTCCGGCACGCCATTGGTGAACGGAGACATGTCGTACTCGCCGGTCAACTGGTTATAGGTCCCATTGGTAGGTGTATCATAACTGAACCCGACCTGGTTAGGCTGGTCAATGTACAAAACATTGACATAGTTGTTGAACGACCAGGGATTGAGCTCTGTCGTATTAGAGTCCGGATTGACTCGACAAGGTCCGTTTTCCTGAAGCAGACCAATCATCGAGGAAGACCCAGGACCACCATTCATCCATATGGATAGCGGTGCATTAGCAGGGTCATGTCTAGACTCAAAAAACCAGAAGAACGTATTGATAGGATATTGCTGGTCCACACCAACATCTGCCAGCGTGCCGGGAGGAAGATGCACATAGCCGGCGTATGATTTGACCCCTTCGGTGGTTTCACAGATCCCCGGCTAGCGCTACACTGTCAGCAAGCTCAACCACGAATATTCAACAGAAAAAATTAAGTTCAATAAATGTTACCTCTTTATAAGAAATTGTTACTCCCTCCTCATGCTTCGACTTGATGATTGTCACACCCTCCGGCGTCGGGGGAAAGTACTGAGCAGCAACCGCACCCGCCAGACCAGCCGCGACAAGATAACGCGCAAGAGACCCCATAACCGCGTCAAATCGGGCAAAACACAGTTCGTACAGCAAACAGAGATCTCTCCCCGTAACAACAAGAGAAATAGAAAGAAGAAACCAGGGAGCGTCTATATAAGAGGCAGGAAAGACTTACCTACAACGATGGGGCCAAACGTAAACTCACAAGGCTTCGCAGTCTGTGTAACATCCACTGCCATGCGACGATCCCGTCACCAAAAGCAGTTAACAATCGCAGATTAGTCTTCGTCGCGATCGAGGCCTCTAAGCAACCCTAATCGTGTAATAGAGCCACATCGGACAAATTAGGGTACAAAGGAGGTGTATGCAGGTCACACGACCATAGTATGGTCAGGTCAGCTTAATGCACCAAAGGAGCTCCCAGCTCTGGCACGTGGAGTCATTATTGTTGTTGGGTTTAGTTGCGCCTTATCGTGCCAAGCAGAATGCGGAAGGCGGCTGTGTTGATCCTCCAGCTTGCAGTCACAGATGCCTGGGAGTCTCTTGCAGATCAGAGCGCTTCAAGTTGATAGATCCACCAGTTATGTGCTCTTTTATCCCCAATCTAGTGTCATGATGGTAAATTCCCGAAAGAAGATAATCGTGACTCGTCCCCATGTTCGATCACGAGCATCTCGTGCCGGATAATCCATGTCTAGCTTTTGCCAGGTCGCCTATTAGAAAACTTTGAAATAATTAAAGTTCGGTAGCTTGATTCGGCAAGAGCTCTTAATTGGATTAAACCTTTCCAGCTGGGTTCCGACAGATGGTTGGTTTAAGATCAGATTTGCATCAACGGGAGCTTAGTTATCTGACGTGTCTCTTCTGATCATATCCATTATGTGTTGCTAGGAATGACCTATCTTTGCATAGTAAAGGGGACCTCAAGAGTCGGAGATGATCGAAGATAAATTTAATGATCGGTTAGTGTAGCCCTCAGATTCCATGAACATGAAACTCTATTGGTATCAACGCTGACCCGAGGTAAAGCTACTGTACAGAAAGAAATGATATTTCCCATTAGAACCATTAGCCCCGAACACCCGCTTCATAAATGCCATTGTCGGTGGTCATTTCAGACAAGAGGAATGAAAAATTGAAGAAGTAGCGATACAATTGAATCGATAAGCAGTGAAAGGAGATCACATGCGCACGTGAAGAAGGTACTTCTGACGAATCTGAGCAACATCATAGACGATGTACTCGTTGTAGTAAAGTCCGTGAGGCTTGTTCGACGGCCCTGCAGGGGTTGTAGTATCAGGCATCATGACTCCCTTCAGGTTCGGATGGACACAGCTCGCGTCCTTCCAGCCCTGGGGTACTGTCGAACCCATACCCAACGTGGACAGCATACCGCCCTGCTTTGCGACATCGCCGGCGTTGAAGTTGGCACCCGTGAGTTCGAGCATCGGATTACCTAGCTCTACATCACAGAGGAGCAAAAGGCCCATATTGGCACTACCGTGCGCCCAACAGTAATTAGCTGACTTGCTTGACATATCTGCAAAATAGACACCCTTGCCAAACATATATCCGCTAACTGGGGCCTCGGGAGGTGCAATTCGAAGACCCTGGCTGAGGATACCTCCGAAGTTTGTGCTACGAGATCCGTGCCAGAGAAGACGGCGGTTGCTGTTGGGAATAGTTGCATACTTTGACTGCATAAATCGGTCGTTCTCACCCTGGCGCTCAATGCGGAAGATGTCGATAACCTGAAGAGAAACGTCAGCAAAGGATTATTCAGGATTCATTGTAAGGCTTACCTGATAACGCATGTGGTGTGTCACACCATGCGACTGAATAAGATAGGTCTCGAGCTCTTTGTATTCAGAGGACTCATGGTTCAAAGGCGTCATTTCCTGCATTCCAAGACCCTGGAACATGCGATCCAGATGGTTGATCTCTTCTTCTCCTTTGGAGTCCTTCATAATCTCATTTGAAATTTCCATGTCTGTCAGCGCTTCAAGGAGATCGACCTCCCTCTTGATCAGCGCTTCGGTATTTATGACTGGAGGCCTATTCCGGCCAAAGACGTGAGGTATGGTGGTGAAATAGCTGTTGCTGAGATCCTCCATGGCCGCAGAATACGATACACCATATTTCGCGACCGCAAGTGATGGGTCAGCAAGGAGCTCAGACAAATCCTTCAGGGTTTGGAAACCAGTTCTTAATGTCCGTTTGCTCAGCTTTCCAAGAGGTAGTTTCTGAGCATCATATGACATCTGGGCCATGGCAGAAAGGAAATATTGCTGGTTGAATATGAAATTCATCAAGTTCTGGACCGGGACCAGAAGAGTGCTTTCAACGGCCTTCGACTGTTTCTTTTGGTCTTTTCCGTTTTTCTTGCCGTTGGTTGCGCCTTCATCTTCATCGCCAGAGTCCTCTTCATAGTTGCGCTCGATGAAGGTGTATTTCCCCTTTTTCGGAGGATCCAGTCTATTTTCCCATGTGAGACCCGTCTTGTCTTTGAACTTCTTATTAAACTCAACAATCGCGCTTGGAAGTGAATGGCCCAGTATGGCATGCTGGCCTTGCTCTCCTACACGACCCCATCGAGTCCATGTCTTGAAGTCATATCCAGTGTTGCTCACAAGCAATTGGATTCGGTAGAACTTATTGTTGTTGTTCGCCGCGTTGGTCTGATTTAGCGTCGCATCCCAGATTATTCCTTCATCATCAATGTACACATGGTGGTTGGCTGAATGTGATCAGTAAGTGCTACTCTTGTTCCGACAAGTCGTCCGACTCACGCTTCAGAAAACATGCTTCATCAACATCCACCTTGAGGTCCTTAGATTTCGCCTTCTGGCCATCTTTCTGCTTCTTGTCTAGATGCTCATCATCATCCTTCAGAGCCTCTTCAAGCGCTCGCTTCTGAGACGATTTCTCCTCTTTATCACCCTTTTTCTTGGAATCTTTCTTGTCATCCGCAGACGCCTTCTTATCGTCTTTTTTACTCAATTCAAAAAGATAATCCTTCTCAGGAAGTTGTTTCTTGGCCTCCACAGACTTGAGCAGCCAGTCGTGATTGACGATGTGACACGTATACACCTTCACCGCTTGGGTAACTGTAAGATAGTAAGGAATTGAAATCAAGAATGCATTGAGGATAGCATATTCTGCCCAAGCCTATAAATACAAATGTAAACTGGAATAAGAACACTTACCCTTACTAGCCTTCCCATCATATTCCTTCTGCGTCGTCACCAAATGGGTGCATTCGGGAGTCACCTTGGCACTAAAAGTTCCCCCATGCTCTTCCACAATAGTCTGCAGATCGGCTACACGAGAGGTCAATTGGGTGATTCCAGAGATAAAACATCCTAACCAGGCATGAGGATAATAATCATGGAGCAGGTAAAGAAACAAATTCAATGGCATTTTTCTCACCTTGTTTATAACCCGGGAATGTCCCACTCACGGCGACAACAACATTCTTTAAGAACGCAGCAGATCGACGAGCCATGGTCACATAAACTCCTTAGCTTAGGACTTTTGTGTCGTGTTTAATTATGAAATGAATTCTGAGGTGATAAAAGAGGAAGTGAAAGAGAATAGTCAATTGACCAACGGCCTTCTGTCAGACATTCAAGGCACAGGTAATATTCACTTGGAAGCTGAAAGCTGAAAGGAAAATGAAGAAGAAGCGAAAACCATCGCGGGCGTCAACGCGCTCTTAAATCGAACCCCAAACGCCACAAGCTCGCTTCAATAGAGTTGATGGAAGAATCCGCAACGTCTAAGCTACTAGGTGGAGTTTTGGGGCCGCCAGCTTCCCCAGTTAGGAACTATCTCACTCCTCGGAACGGTGCCTCTGCCTGCTGCTGCCTGGGATCTAAGCGTGGATTGTAACGCCAGCACATCTAATCGATCGCATGGTGCAGAAGAGAAATGAACAGAGTTGAGCTGAAGATTGCATTTCTGGGGCCCATCCTAGGCAGCTGGCTCATTTTGATCTGTGTTTCTTTCCTCTTGCCGTGGTCGCTACGTGCTAATAATAATTAGTTCTATACCCAGGCTGAGTACTCCGTACTCCTGAATCGGTCGGAGCTTCCAGGGATCAAAACGCCGACCACAAAAGTCTCCACTGAATCTCCAGGCACCAACGCTTGAAACTTATCCCGAAAAGCTCGAAAGTGAAGGCAACAAGGCCTAGAGGTTACCTCGGGAAGAGCAGTCCTTTACGGTGTAGATGCTCTCTCTTATTGAAGCATTGGAAGGTACTTGTTGGAACTCTCCAGTCCTATATCTATGTTCAAATGCTCAAGAACAGATACAAGCATGTCCGCTAATGCAAGGGAATTTACGGACAATAACAGCAGAACACATGCCAATGCATCCGATACAGGCGAAGGACAATTTAACGCTACTGTTATGTGGCATAATAAGGTAGCGTGAGCAATTGCAAAAGATATGTGAAATAAAATCGTGATTGCAGTAAGCGAAGTTGATAAATACACTTTAGATAGAAACATCCAACTGTATCCTCGGTAAGCGGAACAGGAACATGCTGCTCCCAGTTTCCCCATTTTCCCGTTCTGCGACCTGAGATAAATGATCAAGGTAAAAAAAAAACAAGATATCTAGAAACGCAGAGAGCCCATAATCCACCGGCGTCGTAAGGCAGATGGACCCCTGATGCACCCGTATCCTGACGCCAATGTAGCCACCTGCGTAGAGAAGTGGTCCAATATGCAAGAATAAAAATACAGAACAGAATGTAATGGAGATCGGAGAGAAAAATGCCCAACTCGCTGACATCTCGCTCGTAAAAGTTCAAACCCGTGAATCATATACAATGGGAGATCATTCCCAACATCATGCCTTGTTGTTTAGCCGCATGCGATCCAGGTTTCCGTCGCCCATTCCGTGTGACGCAGATCGAGAAATCCGTATTGATGAAAAAAGAGCGGGTTAAAAAGAAAGGCTTGCGGTAGTGCCATCAATCATCACGCCTCTTTCGGGATGTCGGTCTTGGTCGACTCCTCAACCTTGTGCTCAACATCAGCCTTGATCTCCTCTTTGTTCTTAGCCTCGTCGTTCACGTCGACCTCATCATGCTCGTGCTCGTGCTCATGCTCATGCTGATGCTGATGCTCGCGCAGCCGGTCGCTGTTGGTTCCATTATCCTCTTCGCTCTTCGACTCATCTTCAAGATCGCTGTCGGTCCTGGTCTTGTCTTCTTTCGTCGAATTACTGCGAGAGATACTCCCATTATGGAGCTCAGCTTGGGATTCCTCTTTCTCGCTTTCTTTCTCCTGTATCTGTTCCTCCAAGGTGCTCTCTTCTTTGGCGACGATCGACCCCCTCCTCGACCATCTTGGAGAACTAGTAGTCGAGTGAAATTCATCCTTTTCGGCAGTATGAGCAACGACGTGGTCATCATACTGTCCGTTCGTAATGCCAGCAACAAGAGCGTCAATGCGAGCTTCGACATCGGGGGGAAGCTCCTCTGACGACGTATCCGCGTGCTCCTCGTGCTCCTCGTGCTCCTGCAGAATGTCATGGTTACTCGTCTCAATGCCAGAGAATTCGTTTGACATTCTGATCTCTTGGCGCGGGGACGAAGTAGGAGACGGTAGAGAGGCGATCGTAGACGTCGAGTCGTGCTTGCGAACTGGGTTTCGTGGTGGAAGGGGCGGAGGAACACGCTTGGGAATTGTCACCAACCGTGCCCGCGTGAACGTCGGCGACTGTCGCTTTGATTCGGTGGAAACCGCCTGATCATCAACGGTGGGAGTGACACTCACAACACTTTCACGCCTTGCGACCGTAGTGGTGACGATCTCGTGTTCTTCGGACTCACTGTTGTGCTCATGGTCTCCGTTGGTCTCCTCGCGCTCTTCCAGAATCTCTTCACTGCTTTGCTGCGCTGAGATGGACTCCTTAAGACTCTGGGACGACGTCCTGCTCATCGTGGTGGTAGCGGTCATGGGGCGTTGCTCAGTCTGCGTGGCCCTGTCGACGCTGGTATAGCTCTGCAGACTGGCTCGCCAGCTGGTCCGCCGCGAGCTGTCTACACTATACCGCGGGAAAGTGTTATAGATGGGGCTTGAGGGTGCCGGACGAAACTCAAAGACTTCGTGACTGGGTCTAGCCTTGGTTCCTGCTTCTCGAATAAAGAGGCCTTCGGCTTCCAGAGCCTTGACGCCAAAGGGATCAGGATCATCGACAGCCGGGATACCAAAAGTGCCATCTTCTATTTCCATATCACCTGGCGCCTGTCCTGGAGACGGGAGAGCAGACTCATCCACGTCCATATCACCCTGTGCGCTCTTGATGGTTTGCATCAGCATCTTAAGCGACAGCGGCGGATGCCTCACTTTGCCAGCGAGGATGTCGCTGACTGGGATCTTTTCGCCGTAGAACCGTTCATTCTCGTCATTTCGCTCGAGGATGATTGTGCCATCCACTTGCACTCCCGCATAGAGACCACGACTCTTCATGTATGTCCATATGGGCGCTTGTCGTTTGTGAACTTCCGTCTCTAGAACACCACCCATACCGACTGGTCCCGCCGCAACACTCATCTCTCCACCCAGCGTACATCGGATCCTCTTAAAGCCCTCCAACGCTTCGTATGTGTTGATGACCACGACGCAATCGTAGATATCCACGCCCACCATAAACCCTATTCCGGCCGTGTGTAGCAAGATTCCGGACGGTGGACTCCATTCTCCGGTCTCCGGAATCCTGGCCAGCAACACACCACTACCTCCGGCACCACTGACCCAGAGTCCCGTTCGCATGGTTGTGAAGATAGCTAGGCCCTTTGCTTTCTTGATGACATCCGTCGGAATCTTCTTTAGCACTCGTTGTTTCCCCTGCGGTCGGTCGATCCTGCCCTTTGAGTCTCTCTTCAGACGTTCCTCGTCTTCGGACTGCTCCGCGTAGAACCCATCTTTGCAGAAGCTGCGAAGGATGCGGGCAGCCTTGTCGCTTTCCTTGTCGAGTGTCATAGGCCAAAACGCCTCTGCTCCCACGCGGTTGGAGAGACGGTTGACGGGGGCGCCTAACTTGTCCAGAGCCTGCCATGCCTTGTCGAAGCCTTTCTTGGAGTACCCGAAGGTTTTCTCCCACGCAGACGGCGCCATGGTGCCGGTAACGTCCTGGTCGGACGGAAACTGAAGCGGATAGAGGTCACTTGGTCGGAGGACGAGGACGGTTGCTTGTATACGAGCAGTCGAACAATGCTGGTCGCGTCGAAGCGTGCCGTATCGCGAGGCGAACAGCAGGTACGCGTTGCACAGCTTTCCTTGGGAATGCAACCCTTCTGAGGTTGACCCGCCTCAGTCGACGATCGAACGTCCACGGGGACGAGGAATGTGTCGCAGATTCGCAGGTCCCGAGTCAAGGCCTTGCATCCACGATGCAGTCCTGTCTGATGCAGAGGAACGTCCCGACCACGGATTTATTATTGGTGTGAAGCGGTACCGGGGGATCGCCAGGGTCAGATCCAAACCCAGTGAGGAGCCACCCAAGAGCAGAAAAAGTCCTTCTAATTTAGAGTTGTGACATCCGAGTAGGCAAGACAGGCAGCGCGGAGGTTGACCGGTTCACCCATTGAAGCCGTGACGACGACGTCAAGGGGGGGGATTGATCAGTAGTTTAGTAGGTTCCAGAAGGACACGGCTGTCCGGAATGAATAGTAATCCTGCAGCATCATACTTCCTAGTGGCAGAAAGCATGACGGGGATTTTTTTGGGCCTACATCCAGCACGGCAGAGGCCGGAAGACGTCGGTGGGAGGGACGCACAAGACTTGGTCATCCCCGCGTGGCGCCGTGGCTGAGAAGAAACGAGACGGCCGAATCGATGTCATTTTTCTGTTCTGACAGACGAGCCGTCTTTCGTCATGGCTGATTATTCGATATTCACGGTGGACCTGGTGGAGTCGGCTTTTCTTGGGTTCTTCCGAAAGGCTGAACATGGCTCGATAGACACGTATCATCGCAATTTCTTCCTTGTGGCTCGGGAGCATAAAGTAAAAGTTCGTTCTCCTGGTCTTACCTCGCGTTCTGTTCAACGCTTCACCTCATCTCATGCTGCCTGGGTGGCCATGTGGCGGCGGCCCGCGGATGAAGATATCCGACCGGAGGAAGAGGACAAAGAAAGCTTTTCCCTGAACTCCGGGGCAGGTGAACTGGCGCAGTCCTAACTAAGCTAACTAGTCTCTTTCTCACACTCTCTGTCGGTGATATCCCCTTAGGGTAACTACGGAGTATTGTCTGCAACTTCGTCTCTAGTTCAGACCCTGTCCAAATATCCAACCGACCATCTTGGAGGATCATCCACCATCGATCGTCTACCGGGGTTTGTTGCATTCGCGTGGGATCGATTAGGATGTGATACCTCATATGTGGCATCGTTCAGGAAGAAGCATCTCAACGCACGCTGACGCCGTTCCACCATCCGTCTATCATGATTATTATCTCAACCCATCCCTGACATGCGATGGCACCGGTTCCTGCCAAGAACGAAGCTAGGAACTTTTCAGATTCCTCTATCGCGATGTGCGGAGTACGGACTCATAAATCCCGATGGTATATTGCAGTAGTGCGCAGACCCGCGACTTCGAAGTCTAAGCCGGATGGACTTTAGCATGCAAGAGCTCATGCTAATTAATTAATTACACCCGGAGAAGAACCGCCGTCTTCCCCGTCGGGATCTGACAAAGACCATCTGGATTGTCTTAAGAGCTACAGCCCGCAGGATCTGCGAATTATCCCCAGGCTCGGAACCGACTAAACTTAAGGGACCGGATATCCCAAGCCGCCATGAAGTAATCCCTCTACTAGCTCGCTTAGGCGCTACTAGAGCCTAAGGGACCGGCCATCGGCTTCAGCCTTGAGGATCGCGCGCTACTGATTTGTCGGGAACAACCGTGCCCATTCGCTATGGCCTAACTGCTGATCTCAATTCCGGAAACATCTGATTTATCTTGGCAGTCTCTTCGAACAAAAAACAGTCACATCTCTTCCAAATACTCTCAATAATAGATTCAAAGATCCCGCTGCCGGAGCGCTCTCTGGATCCCCTGTCAGGGGTTGAAGGGTTAAGCCAATCACTCGATTTCGCTTCATATATCCCTTTTAGCTTTTGGATAGACATGACTTTTCGACTGGGGCTATGGAAGCTTATCACCATACGGACCCGATAGTGAACACAAAGTCTCCGATCCTCTTCTGCTTAAACCCGACCCTTTGGTCGGGCAGAAACATATATGAAAGGCACAGACTACAAAGGGGCGTCCCCAGAATTCAGGATCCATAGGTCATGGGTACGAAGAAATTTGATCGCCCGATATTCTTCGGTATCGCGTAGGAGGTCCAAGGAGATCGTTATCATTGCTACTATTGCTATTATTCCGGGAGGCCCTCTCATATCGGACTTGCCTAATTAGGGAGCAGTGCGCACGGCCACATTCGTTAAAGAAGACGGGATTCTGGTAAGTTTAACAGGCGTCTTAAACTAGCTCAAGTTTATATGAATCCCCGCGAAAACCTTGGACTGCAGATTAGAGACTAGAGACCACGTCCTCTAGAGCGGACTAACTAGAGTCACTGAATCCGACACGGTGGGACGACCGACTAATCATGGCAGGGCATGAGGCTGTGCGGAGAGGTTACTTTTCCTTGGGACATTATTGTAGCCACGTCGCGGATCTGGACTTGGGTGCCCATGTGCACGGAGTAGGAATCGAGCCAAGGCTAACTAGCACCCCTATTGAAGGGTGTAAAGGGCACGTTCAATGCTGATTGACTTTGATGTCGTATTTTTATCCTTCAACTAGTCTAGGATGATTCCTGGCCCTAAAACTACAGGGTCATAGCAATGATACATTCAATGGAAAGAATAACAAAATCTTGTAAAATCCACTACTCACTGCTCACAGAGCACCGAGCTCCTTCAGCTTGGAGACGAGGCCATCGACATCCTCGACCTTGCCGCCACCCTGGCGTGGCGGGGGTTCTAGTTGCATGTCAGTAATGGGACCCCGAACCACGCATTTCGAACACCCGAAAGAAAGCCGGGAGGCCAATGGGAATAAACGGGGCAAAAAAAAAAACGTACCGATAACCTTCAACGTCTTCAAACGTCTCTTATCCTCGACACCGAAGTCGGCCAGAGTCTTCTTCTCCAACGGCTTCTTCTTCGCCTTCATGATGTTCGGCAAGCTAGCGTACCGCGGCTCGTTCAACCGCAGATCCGTCGTGATGATCATGGGCAGCTTGGCGCGGAGCGTCTCGATACCACCATCGACCTCACGCGTGACTTCGACAGTACCCTCGGCATCCTTGATATCGACCTTGCTGGCCTGCGTGGCCTGCGGCCAGTTCAGCAGACCTGCCAGCATCTGACCCGTCTGGCCCTGGTCGCCGTCGATGGCCTGCTTGCCCAACAGCACGAGGTTGATGTTCTCCTTCTCCACGACGTTCTTCAGCAGCTTCGCGATCGTCAGCGGCTCCGGGCCACCGTCCTCGGATTCAGGCACGTCGATGTGGAAGGCTCGGTCGGCGCCCATGGCCATGACCGTGCGGAGGGCGTCTGCGCATTTGGCTGGACCCGCGGAGAGCGCGAGGATGTTGTCCACCTTCAGAGGTCCCTTGCGCTCGCGGATGCGGACGGCCTCCTCGATGGAGAGCTCATCGAATGGGTTGAGGGAGTGCTTCACGCCGGCAACCTCGACGCCCGTCTGGGTCTTGTTGATGCGAGGTTTGACCTGGGGGAGTCAGAGTAGACGAGTCAGTGATGGATGATCGTGGCTGAGGAAATCTCGCAAGAGAAGTCGTAAAGTTGTATAGGTATATGCTGTAAAGTCGTAGAGGGCTGGAACCGGACAACATCCCCATAGCAAGCAACCAGCAACCCGGTGCATCTCCGCATCGGAGCAACCGCAGAGTAAGACGAAGAACAATCACTTACCGCATAGTCGATCACCCGCTTAACGGGGACCAGAATCCGCAAGCCGCTGGCCATATTGATGTTCACTGCAACAGGGTAAAAGTCCAATGCCCGATACAACCAAGAACGGAGCGAGAAGGAACCGAGAAGTATTGCGTTAAGACGAACCTTTAGCGGAGAAAGCTCCTGTGCCTCGCCGGAGAAGTGAACCCGAGGCCGATGTCGTCCGTTCCCGAGTTTGCCCACAACCGAGGTCGTAGGTTGGGGCCGGCTCGCTTTCTGTCGGGATTATCAAGACCAGTGTATAATGGATGAGGAAAAGGATGGGATTGCTTGATTCTTTGTGTCTTCTCATTTTGATAATGTATCTCGATTGATATTAATCCTTTCCGAGACCTATCTATGGCTCAATACGTATCAATTACTACCTTCTCGGTAAAAGCAAATGTATGGCAACGCAACAGGCCGACCAACAAATGAAACAAGCGCAACTAAGATCGCGGCTAAGCTTTTGTAGAAACCCTTTATCAGAGCGGAAAACCACCAGGCAATGAGAAAATGAGAGTATGTCATCCATAACACATGCATATCATGAGAGATCGTCAACCATAAATAGAACGACATTAGCCTCTGCACATTCGTCCAAATTTATCCAATGCGTAAACCACGGTGAAACAAAGATCGAAGAAGTATATGCAAGCATCTATATGCCCAATAGAAATGCAAGACATCACGTATATATCTGGAGGAATTCCCCAAAAATTCATGGCTTCTGTAGTTGCTCCTTCCGGAAGAACATGAAGCAAAGAACGTTTATGGACAACAGAAAGATGAGGCATATCCAGAATGATGCTTTGGAAAGCCCATCGGCAACTCCGGCAGCGAAGTTAGGGAAGACGTCTCCAGGGCCGAGTTTGTCGGGTGCCGTGCCGCGGGCGAGGATGGTGGAAATCGACCCAATGACTTGAGCAGCTAGCAGAGTGAATACGATGTGAAACCGTGTCAGAGTGTTTATTAAAATCATACCGAATCCTGCGTTCCCGGAATATGTCAGTTACGGCATATGTATGTAGGAAATAGTCATCCATCCAAACTTACCGACACCCTGGATGCTGTCAAGAACACCGAGCCAGAGCCAGAGCACCCGGGCAGCGAGGGCGCCGCCGAGTGGCCCACCAGCCCACGGAATATATGCCCCTATGTTCGATGTCGACCACATCATTTGACACCATCGAGGTGCGCCCAGGCCAATGGCAAATATCGGAATGATCCATGCATGTCGTTTAGAGAGGATACTGAAGCACCAGAGGAACGCGGCCCAGACACAAATGAAGAACAGCAACACGAGGAGAATAATGTGCCATTTCTTTGCATACTGGCTTGACCACAGGTAGAGCCAATTGCGGCCGTACGGGGCAGACAAGAAATAGTTCTGGATGAAGACAGCATAGAAAAACCACTAGAGACAGTCAACACCGAAAGAACGACAATCTACTTCATAAGAATGTCACTTACTACAACTATCTTCCTCCGCAATAACGTCTGGTAGAATGCCGGAACTTTTCCTGGTGCTTGTCGATAATACTCGGGTAGCCCGAAGAAGATTAGAGCACCTATGACCCAGAGGAAGACGGCAATTCCCAGTCCCACGCCAATGAGCGTATATGGATGGGAATCAGCAAGACTCGTCTTCGTTAAGCCTATCTCGCTAGCAGCAGCTAACGAGCTTCCCCAATACCAAAGGAATGTCACGTACAATTGCTGCGTTCCTTGTATCACACAAGCTCGGAACGCCCACGATGTCATGGGGGCACCGCCTGTTTGGGATAGTTAATAAATGAGCAAACCCCCCAGAGCGATCATCTCATGCTCACCTTCGTCCCCGAAATTGAGTGCGAAGAAAACTGATCCACTAGATGATGCGAAGGCATACAGGCCTGTTGCAACATTTTGCATCCAGGCTCTACCAACCCCCGTATGGACAAACGGAGAGAAACCGATAAAGAGGAATGCAGAGCCGTAGAACTACTGTACTCAGCAAAACGGTCATGGTAGATAGTGAGAGGAGTGGGTATCCTGAAACATACAAGGAATGGTATAGACAAGACCATTACTGATTTGAATAATCGAAACACTGTCCACCATATGACAGAGGACACCAGATATATAGTTGCAACAATATATAACTTTTCAGCCGGTTCACCAATCTCTCCATTCAGCAACGTGACCTGATATGAATTGGCCGCAATTATTTGACCCTAGAAAATGTCAGCTGGGCGCTCTTTACTAAGGTTGGAGTTCACCCACAAATGCAAGTAAGATCGAATATAAGGGCCAATCACCGATCCGTCTAAGAAGAAATCGCCTTAGACCAGACGGAGGAACATAATCCTTCGGCAGAAGGAACTGTTCAATCGTATTTTCATCATTGAGGGAACCGGAGCGTGACGGCGTGCTTGGTAGATTGTTTATTTTCACCTTAAAAATCGAAGAGGCAGGAGTGGCTCCCAGTTTAACCTCGCGATATCGGTTGAACCAGTCTTTTTCACTCTTGGAAAGGAATTCCTCGATGCACAACTGATCTTCGGAATTCTTACCGTTGAGATTCTCTAGTTTCGTCTCGAACTTCGCAGCGTATTCATTATTTGGATCCGTGAAGAAAGGACTGACCTTCTGTAGATTATAGTCATGCTTTTCCTTCACGACACTCTCTACACTCAGGAGACTCGTTGCCGAGTCGCGCCACAGGGGCATGGAAGGACGGCTCGGGAAAGTGTCTTCAGCACTTAAAGCGTTCGGGGTCTCCCTGCCAGATGGCGTATTGAGGCCTGAAGATGGTATGGGGGGCGAATCTGGTCGAGAATTGACTGTTGGATCTCTGAGGAAAGCGGGAGGAATTTCGTGATCCCCCAGACTTTCGTCTCCCAAGTTGAATTGTATTCTGGAGTTCCTTCCCTGCAAGTATGTATTAGTCGGTCTAGGTGCCTGCATCATGACAGCTTGCTGGTCATGGCCGGAACCATCTCTCTCTTCATCTGGTGATGGTGTATCTGATCCAGAAGAGGAGTTCCCTTGGATTTGTGACGCCATTTTCTCGGTCAAGCGCTTCCTCGCGTGCCCTGGGCCTTCTCGACTTCCAAAAGAATGAGAAATATCCTCAAAATCTCCGGTGCCACTGGGGATCTCTGTGCTGCCAAGTGAGGAAGCTGATGACAGTTTTGACACCCTGAGACGGAATGGTGGCATCCACCATATATCGTTGCCTCTCGTGGCATATTTCTTGTGCTTTTTAATTGCCGTCGATTGTAGAGTCTCCAAGTCTTGTACCCACTGCACAACAGGAAAACGCTGCATTCCAGATCGAGCACGCATGATAGCACGTGTCTCAGTTTTAGAAGCCAAAGCTTCGTGAATCGCATGCTTGAACTGATGGATAAGATGTTTCGTTGTCATCGATTCGCTGAAAGTTGTTAGCATCAAACAAGTAATCTGAGGCATTCAGCAACTTACATCGTGTACCACCATCCAGGCATTTGCCCGAGACCGCCTACTCTGTGAGAAGTCAGGATATTGGACTAGCTAGCCAGTGTATTAATGGTTACTCACCTAGAGCCGACACCAAGAGCTCCTTTTCGACCGAACTCGACTGCAACAAGACCGAAAGGCTCATCACGGGATGGGATCAACGCGAACTCTGCGCCGCTGAAGATGAATGGGGGCAGGGCTGTGAATTCAGGTTTCGAGAATACACGCCCCGGATAAAGTGCCATCAACCTATTGAGCTTTATAGCCGCAAATTTTCCGTGAAGGTCAATAACAGGCCCAATACAGATGAGTTGCGCTCTAGGGCACTCATGTAGAATAGATGGGAAGACATCTGCGATGAGATCGACTCCCTTTTGCATCGACCACCGACCAACGAAGACGAACAATTCAGCAGTTGTGTCCTGGTTCAGCCCAGCCCATTCTTGTGCTTGCTGTTTCAGAGTCACTCTATTCGCTTCGAAGTTATGGTCCACCTGGACATCTCCATAATGTTCTCCTTTCTTCCATTCTGCAGTATCCGATGGATCGGGATTTGGAAGCGAACCGATCTCTTTCAGACCCCAGAAGATGGGATATCTTACGTATGATCTCTTGCCGTACTTTTTCGAAACTCCAACTGCACCGAATCCGTTTTGGTGTATATGTAAGTAGCTTGCTGCAGCATGAAGAAGATTAAAAACGTCCCCAAACTGGACATATTTCTTCACAATCTCTGGGTCGAGGTTGAAAACCTGACAGACTTCGTGGCGCTCACGTTTCGTCCTCATGGGCCATAACCCCTGGAACTCAGCATTATGGAGAGATAAGCAACATGGTATTGTCTCTGGCAACAGGTGTAACGGAGCCGCAGCACCATGATAATCATTAATGTGGTAAAGGTCGACCGGAAATCTTTTTAATGTTTCCGCAATGCAAGAATTCCATGCAGAATAATAGATCGCAGAGTCAAGGTCGTCCATCCTGGGTGGATATGGCTCAGATTGCGTCTGGGTTCTGAAAACCGGTGCATCAAGAAGGACATATGTGATATTGCGAAGAACATGGTATTGAACCTGGACTTGGTAGGTGTTTCCAAGGATTGTTACTTCCATTGGATCTGCTCTTTGATCTTCAGGGTAGTCAATACCACCAACGCAAGGTACAACCCATATGAGGTCCTGATGGCCCAGGTTTTTGCCCATGAGCTGTGCCATAACTCCCAGTCCACCGATTTTTATCTTGATTCCCCAGTCTTCGATATCATACTCCATAGTAGCAATGAGCACGGTGCGTCGATTATTATCTCCAGCGTCAGCATTTAGCGCTTGTCTATTGGGCGCCTCGTCTCTGGGATGTCCAAGAACTGTGGCAACAGACGAAAGAATCGGTGTCGGAAGCTTGCCCTTGACGATACCGGCTTCGGGGTCATGACCAGATTCAGTGGCACAAAGACGAATGAGGTAATCACGAACTGCCGGGGGAATGATATGTCGCTTTTCGGAAATACCGACTTTGTTGAATTTTATCTGGTAGAAGAGCTTCAGATATATCCAGACAGAGGCTATACCAGTAACGAAGGGTGCTAGACCCAGTAACAGGTAAAGGGCTAGTTGGGCTCTCCACGAACCGACCGGCGTCTTGAAATATTGAAGGTTTCCATCGTTCAAAGATATTTTCCAGGAGAGATAAGGAGAAGGTGGAGGATCTGTGATGTTGATACGGTTGGTGAGCAACGACAACGGCGGAATACGATCGAGGATGCCGTCTCCATCGAGATCGCCAAACACTTGTGTTTCATCAGGCTGACCGTCAGGATTTATGCCCCATGCGTTCAATGAGAGTTGTGCTGGCCATTCCGCGATGAAATTATACTCCCAGTGTCCGGTAATGTTGTTCATCTTCATCTTGTTCTCATATCCGGCATCGTAACCGAATTGGTTGAATGTTCCTTCAACCCAAAAGTTGGGATAGCGCCTAGGTCTAATGTTGTAGAGACCTGCGTCTCCATGTTGCCAATGGTCACTACTGCCAGTGATCCTGTTCCAATATTGCACCATGATATGTTCACCATCCCATGCCTGCGCTTTCGTTCCCGTCCAGTTCTTGGGCGGAATAGATTGGTTGCCACCTTGGTATGGCATCCATTCGCTGTAAGAAGACCCGAAATCAAGAGTATAGCGCCACTTCTCTGCACCGTGAGCTTTATGGGAAACCAATAGAGTTCCATTTCTTGTAGAGTCCTCATGTAGAAGAGATTTGCTGTAATTGGCTTCCCTGGGCCAGACAATTGGATTATCCATGGAACCTATTCGAAGTATGAAGTGATCGACAGACTGTAATGTTCATTAGTGGCATTCTGATCCTGGATCCTATAGGACTCACATTTGTTGCACGGTCTCCATCCTTGTTGCTGGCATTGTTGACCACTATCTCGTGGACTCCGTGAAATACGTTCGTCAGCTGGACCGAGTAATTGTAGACACTTGTCAAAGCTCCAGGCCATGAAGTCATTTGTGTCTCCGCAACTGGGCCGCAGGAGATTGTACTTTTGTCAAGCTGAGCGGTCTGGTTACCATAGGCAGTCGATGTAATGGAGATCGAGTTCGTTATGCTATCACAATTCATCTCCGACGAAAATTGAAAACCGATATTAATTCTTTCGCCAGTATTGATTGTCGATAGGATACGCCAGTCATGCCCTGGAGTGAATTTCGTGATAAACGGGGAAGGTGCCATAAAAGCTTCTTTAGGAACAAACGCCTTGAATGACCAAGGGAGCAAGGTCAAATTAGAGAGACAGCCATTCCAATTTTCAGATCCCTCGAGTCTGTGCTTGTCAGTAAACAATATTTCATACTAAGCGTGAAACTTACCGTAGTTTCTTCGAACTCTTTTCTAGTGTATACTCCTCAAACGGAGGAAGTAGATTCTTCACGGTTGTTCCCGCGTCGAAGGGTGAGATCAGAGCGTCCTTGGAGGAGCAATTGAACTTATAGTCTACAGTACGGTTACCGTTCTGATAGACTAACCACACACTCTGGTTTTCTTGGCCTATGCCAGTAAAGTCCTGCACGCCTGTAAACCGGTCCCGAAGCACACTCCACATGCCCGTCTCTGTAGGAGTCCCATTGCTTCCCGGTAGATAGATATCGTAAGTCTTATTCGAAAGCTGTTGTAGGTAGTATCCATCATTTAAGACAGGGTAGTTCTGACGCATCTCAAACATTGTTTTGATTAAGCCCCTAATAGGGTGCGTTGGGTCGCGATGATCCAGACTGACATTATCATCAAGGCAACCGTATGATGCACTATCAATAGGGAAATCGTGATATTTCACGGAGCCAACTCTGTAGCAACCGTGCAGTTGCCATGCCAGGGAGGAAGACATGGGTGAACGCCCAAAAACTATGGCTATTCAGTATCCACATCGAATCTCTGTAGACATATTACTTACCGTAATTGGCATTCGTGTTTTCGAGAATATAGAAAGCTTGTTCTTCTCCCCAGGTAAGTATAGGTACTCCGGGCATCAGCAAAGACACCACATATAACGCTAAAACCTGCTTTTCTGTGCCATTCTTGATTGATGGCCACCGAAAAACGTCCTGGTTCGACGTTCCATACTGATGACGTGGGTCAAATTTACCAGTGTTTGTGTTTACCATATCGTTCGTTTGGACTAGACCGTTCCATAGTTCGACAAAGTTCGTTGGCGGATCTCCTTCTGCTTCAAATGTGCCGTCCATGCTAGTCCCCAAGTTAGCACCTACAACGAACAGTTATACATCTCATTTCATACCCAAGGAATCGTGTCAGAGAACGGTATACGGAGTAGTGAAATGCAGCTGCATCCAGTGCTGCCTTTTCAGGAGACCTGATATGCAGTTCGGGGGCACTGTCATTGGTCATGGTTACAGCTTCGGTCATGTTCGTAATAGTTTGATTTGCCTGTCGACCACGGCCGATGTAGAGCGCACCGAAGGAGTTGCCCGACACTATTTCCCCAGGAATATAGAAGTTTTCTTTCCCGAAACGACGGGCGCAGCGACGGATAGAATCAGACCATTCACCTTGCGCATCGAGAGTGACCTGGATTGCCTTATCAATTCTGAAACCATCAATATCCAGCATTGCGACAGTAATACAGGAAAAGCGCTCGAGCTTCTGCCTGACATCGCTTCGCCACTCCCTTAGGCGATCCTGTACGAATGCGAACTTGCTCACTTGCCGTTGCCATTCCGTGTAGTTTCCAAATGATGCAACTTCACCATACTAGAGAATGATTAGACCATGTGCTTCTATGTAGTATAGTTAACGTGCCTGATCAAACTCGCTGTCACGACAGCCGTCAACAAATGCAGTCTTAGCCAGGCCCTTCCCAAGATCATCCCAGACGCGAGGATAGTCACATTTTTCAAGCCAAGCATCCCCAGGTTGGAAATCATGATAGTGGCGTGAAGACTTCCACACATGATCATGTTCGTAAGGATTAAAGGGAGTGGATGTATTCAGGAAGCCTTTAAAACCAATAAGGTCACCCATCCTGAGAATGTCAGTTTCACGTTTTCCCATTTTGAACTAGCTACCACCTACGTCGCCATGGTGTTCTCCAGAATAATATAAATCCCTCGTCGATGAGCCTCCGCAATCATTTCACGCCAATCATTTATATTACCAAAATGGTAATCTAGGAGGGTTAAATCGAGGGGGGAGAAGCCATCAGATCCCCAAGGCATATTGATGTGTGGCACGCCAGCGATATAGAGGGCCTGCATATTTATTAGCCCTGGCTTCATCAGAACATGCATCTTGACCGAAACATACCTTCACACCCATACCCTGTATATAGTCAAAACTATCCATCAGTCCCCGTACATCTCCACCGTGTCGGAGCTGGTTTGAAAGCAAGTCATGCTCGAACTGCGTCCCATTTGCATCATCGTTGGCAGGATCGCCGTTGACAAATCTGTCAAGGAAAAGTGTGTAGAACGGTATTCGCCAATTCTCTGGGGATGGATAATAGGTGTGGTTATTCCATTCTCCCCAGTAATCCATAGGATCTGTGGCCGTTTCATTTTCATTGAGGTTGAAACCAACTTGTTCAGGGTCGTAGCGAAGCGCGGACACAACTGGAATCAGTAATAAGCAGAGATTATACACTACTTCCCGGGGTCTCATTGCGCTGTATCCTACCCAACAGGGAGGCTGGAAATGAAGCACCTGGCGAACAAGAATTCAACCAGAAGTTACCAAAACAGTACCGAGGGTGACAATATAAGGAAGATGAATGATAGAAACAGCCCACGACAAGCTAGGAGCTTCAATGTCTCCTCCCCCCGGGGGGAAGTAGGTTGCGGATGAAGCCTCCTCCGAAACTCAATGGGAAAGACAGTTTCCAAATTTAATGATTATATTGACGAACTGTATCATAGATATCCGGAGGACCCGAATCTTTCGGGCACGGAAAGGGAATGTATTTGTGGACAATAATTGATATTGAAGAAAGATCAGAGATAACGATATACTATGCAAGACTGTCAGATCACCTAGGCCGGCTTCAAAAGACGTGGAGATGGCCCATATGATTCAGCAAGAGACAGATCTTTGTGATTTCAGGCAGAACCAGAAATCCTGTCCCGGAACTGCGTCTGCAGGGAGAGTTAAATCAGTTACCAACAACAAACAAAACGAATTCACTTTCCACCGTTGCCGTACTATGGGGCCGCTCTTTCTTGGAAAGAGTGCCATGGAATAAGCTTCGTCTGGTACCAAAGTTCAGCTCATACGCAAGCAAAGTACCATATGGCCAGACCGCCAGCAAGAGCCGCTGAAGACAGACTACTTCGGAGCCACTAGGAATGGATATTTGTGGACGTGGTTCCCGAGCTTCACCGATTCTGCATTTTCTCACTGGGGCCCGACAGTATGACTCCAGTTCCAACTCTGAAGCCTAAAAGAAGTCGCCAGCACTGAGTGGCAGTGTCGTGCTCCAGGGACTTCCGGGGCCATATTCCGGGTCTGTAACAGAAATGTTTAACGATACGATCGTTTAATGGAAACAACTTATGGATCCCGATACTAAAATAGACGGGCTGCAAGGAGTCGTCCCAAAGTTCAGGTGGTCTTGCCCTACCATGCAATTAGCAAGATCTCTCGAAGCAGTGGATGGTAAAAGATAAGCAGCTACATATCAAAGTTAATGACGAATGGCATGTCGCACACAAGTTGATGTTAGTGATCTCGAAGCTGTCAGCAAGGGACTTCAATCCAATAAGCTTCTATTGTTAACGAAGCCATGCTAGCACATGCAGACGGGCACGCCCATCATGGTAGATTAACGCGTGGAAAGCGAACATACATGAACCCCAGTTAGCTTCCCCAAGCTGGCGGAAAAGCGACGCAGTCGGGGCAAGGTGGATTTCCTTATCATTTCCACATCCAGGAGGTGGAAGTGGATAACAGAACGGACAACAATATGACCAGTATGACCAGTAGCAGCTGTCACAGAACACACAACAACAGACGTTGAGTCTGCCAATCGCTCAAGGCCCACAATTGAGCTTCGAGAGCCAGCGACGATGCTGCACACGTGGAGTGCAATATTCAATCAGCGGCCCTGGACCCGGTCTCTAAAAGCTGATGGCTTCAGTAGATCGATTCTGCCAAGCTTTGGACGATCAGAAGCCCGATAGGGCTGAAACTCCGGGTCCATCCTGACAGAAAAGATGTGGTTCCAATAAGAGGACCGGTAAGTTAATAATAGGGTAGATCTTGGAGGATGTGTTGTTTGGGTTTGGATGGAACCGCGTTATCTCGCGCCGTCACCGCCCCGGCGATCGCCGGCCGTGAGGTTGATATCAAAAGATCCTCCTGTCGGATTCCCCAGCCGCATTCCTTCGTCTCATGCAGACGATTTTAGCCTACGGCGCCGGCCCCTCGGGAGTCGCTCGAACTCCTCTAGATTGCCCGGACACGGCGCAAGCGTGTCTTTTTGAATTTGTTAGATCGATTTCCCGAGATGAACGCTCAATTCCATCCCGAAACTCCGTCCCACCGGGCTCCAACTTGATCAACACTGCCCGACAGTACCGAGAGAAAGATTGTGAGGGGTCGAATTCTCGCCTCGAGTCTTTCTTACACCATGAATACGAACTATGTTCAATAAACATGATGAGATGGCACACAGTTTCAACGGTTCCTGGAGCTCGTATCCATGGAACGATAACTATCCTCGAACTATCAACAGTATCCACTGCGGCACTTCCGAGCTGTCCGTCTCCAGGATTGGTACGATACGGGGCACAGTACTAGATACGAATAACAAAAGAATGTTCCTGGGTAGATCACAAAATCAGTGGTGCTTGTCGCAACTCATACATTGGGAAATCCTTTACCGACTGATAGATTCTCATGGCTTGGACCTAAGCAACCCTCAGGACGGTGGAAAGGGTTGTGAAATCTAGAAACCCAATACAGTCGCTGACTTCCATGGTCTTCTTCCTAATGCATGGAATATAGCTTCCGCGTCCTCGTATCCGGTGGGCCTTAATTCTGGGCTCCTACAACTTTCTAGCGTCATACGCGTTTCCCGTGTTCATTGACCGACTTAGCGACGTGTGTCATCGTGATCGGACAGTCTGTACATTCGGATGTTCTCAAAAAAAAAAAGGGCTTTCTACCCTTACTCTCACTCTCTCCGGTGCATTAGGGAAACTCTACATGCATCTAAGGGGTTCATGAAACGCATAGCATGAGATTCTACAGTCTTTGCACAGCCTCGTTACAGGATAAATGGACCAATACTACGCGGGATATGCTTCACCTGCAACGTTATCTGGAAACCAAGCCGTTCTCTTCTCAAGTGTACTGGAATATGTGAGACATGCGTTTCCTGTCTACCGCACTAGATACGAGCGAACTGTTAGTAGCCCACCTTGTTAAACTTTGAGCTGACCGATGCCTCCGACCAGTGTCAGGATTTCCGCCAGACTTTTTTTAGATCACCTGGATAGCATTATTGTCTTTCGCTTCTGGCTACTGAGCAGCTTAGGCGCTGCTGAAAGTTACCAGGTATGCAAGGGCTATCACAGCGTTCTATAGGCTCATAGATGTTATGAATCTCATAATGTATATCTTCAACCAACTCACTATACATCATCCCTCCCTGAGACAGTTTTGATCCCCTCATGGATGCGTGGAAGTTGTTGCTAGTGATTCTGGCCTGTGTTCATTCAGTCCATTCGGCATCGAAAGAACAATGGCGATCCAGAGCAATATATCAGATTGTGACGGACCGTTTTGCTCGACCTGATAATTCTACCACGGCGCCTTGCGATCCCGCGAAAGGACAATATTGTGGTGGCACATTCAGAGGTATCATCGACAGATTAGATTACATTCAAGACTTGGGTTTCTCAGCAGTAAGTCATTGTTATGATCTAGACTTCTAAAAATTGTTTTGGGGGACCGAGTACTTAGCAACCTATGTGCTATCTCATTGGTAGATCTGGATATCTCCCGTCACATATCCCATTCAACAGGACACAAAAGATCTCTCCGGTATTCCTTCATCTTCTGCTAAAAAAAAAGAATCTCCCCTAACATGTGTATAGCATATCATGGATATTGGCCGCAAGATCTTTATTCGATCAATCCGAAGTTCGGCACTCCCGACGATCTCAAGGCCCTTGCGGAAGCGCTCCATTCGCGCCAGATGGTGCGTTTTAGTTTCTCCACTCAATTTGCCTATATCCCACTCATGAGCACACTAACCTCGGATGGTAGTACTTGATGGTCGACGTGGTTGCAAACAATCTAGCTTGGGCTGGATCCGGATCGGTCAATTACAGCTGGTTTAATCCTTTCGACAATCAGCGCTACTTCCACCCGTACCGCCTGCTCTCTGATGACCCACAGAATGAGACATGTGTCGAAGAGGTTGGAGTCAACATGCACAATGCTTACAATATCTTCCTCTGACTATTTCTATTCTAGTGCTGGTTGGGTGATACAATTGTTTCGCTGCCAGACTTGAGGACGGAAGATGACGACGTTGCCTCAGCCTTGTACTCCTGGGTCGACGGACTAGTTTCGAACTATTCTAGTAAACATATCATTTGCTGTCTCAAAGCAGGGCCCACTGCTGACTGCTTCATACAGTTGACGGTTTACGTCTTGATAGCGTGTTTAACGCCGATCCCCGATTCTGGTCTGGGTTCAATGGAGCCGCAAAGGTGTTCTGCCTAGGAGAAGGCCGCTCTGACAACGCAACATCACTTTGTCCTCTGCAGAATAGTGTGGATGGCCTCCTGAATTATGCAATGTGCGTCTTCAACAAGCGAATGACTACTCTTGGGACAAATTTCTTATTCTGCGGTACAGATACGAGCGCCTTACGGAGGCCTTCAATAGCACGAGCGGTAACATCAGCAGTCTACTCGATGAGGTGAACAATGTGAGAAATAAGTGCAAGGTAAGATACGAGGAAGAAATCCTCATCGCATATTCCAAGCTTGAACTAAGACCGTGACACGATTCATAGGACGTTTTTGCTCTTGGTACCTTCACAGAGAATCAAGATGTTCCACGCTTCGCTTCGTATACGAAGGACATATCCGTACGTCCCCTTCTAGCTATCTGTCGGATGTACCGGCCTTATTAGTTTTAACTGATTTGTTATTGATAGCTCGCACGAAACATTATCACATACAACCTCTTAGGTGACGGCATACCTATCCGTAAGTAGCATCCAACAAGTGTTCTGCTTTCGACTACTCTGTATACTAATTCCATACAGTCTACTATGGACAAGAACAACACTACTCTGGTGCCTACAATCCTGTGAATCGTGAAGCACTCTGGCTTTCGGGATACGATGATAACAGCACGTCTCTACCTTCTCTCGTACAGTCCTTGAATCGTCTACGATCCCACGCCGCAGGCAACGGCACCAATTTCACTGATGCCGGTGCACAGGGAAGAGACTATCTAACCTATATCAGCCTTCCTATTCACAATGATGCGCACACTCTTGCACTGCGGAAAGGCTTCGCGGGTAACCAGGTAGTGAGCGTGCTGTCAAACTTAGGTTCTAACCCTAACAACTCTGCGGATACTCAATTGACGTTGAAATCTGATGGGACCGACTTCAGCCCCGGACAGAACGTGACGGAACTTCTTTCTTGTAAGATTGTTGTCACGGACGCTTCTGGTAATCTTATCGTCGTACTTAACGATGGCGGTCCGAGGGTGTACTATCCGACAAGTAGTCTCAATACGTCAGGGCTCTGCGGTCATGAACTTCATGAGCTGGGTATCAAGTCCCTTGCCTCGTCTTTCAGGATAGCATTTGGAACGGTCTGGCTGATCTCTTTGGCACTCGTCGCGCCACTTGTTACGGACTGTTTCGTTTGATGAGAATGATTTGTCGGGAAAGTTGAAGAGTTTAGGTACTTATGCAGTGCTGTATAAATATTTGCTCTTGAATCAGTCTATTTTGCTCGGGTTCCATATGGATTTGCACAGCTACCTCTAAGTTAGTTCTAATATCACAGCTAAGTTTAAGTTATAGTCAATACTTTTTCTCGGAGACTCCCTACTCCTAGGGAGCTCCTGGAGGATTTCTCCTACGCCTGCCTAAGCGAGAGCTCCACCCAAAGAGATAAACAGCCTGAGCTTGCTAGGAATTCAAGCATCAGGAGCTTCAGCTCCGAGATTTTTGAAGATCTGCTGCCCACTAGAAAACAGACTCTAGAAAGTCACTATATCACCAAAGTAGGTGGAGATCTATTAACATAATTATATAAAACAGACATACTCTGAAACATATGATTGAGATCGAATTGCTTAATTAACCAACATCCCATCTCTTTCACCATGTCTCCTGCTTATACCTCCCCACCTTTTCCATTTCAACCAGATACTTTTCCGCCTGTTCCCTAGTAAATTTCTCAACCTCGTCCTTATCACCATTCTGGAAAGTCTCTATCAACGCCTCCCGGACTGCCAGCGGCATCTTGCCGGATGAACCACAGATATAGACTGACCCTAATAAACCATGCAGGATGTTGAATAGCATGTCGAAGTTCTCTCTGATGATATCCTGCACGTAGAACTTCTGTCTCTGGTCTCGTGAGAAGGCCGTCAGGACTTTTAGATCGATGGTCTCCGCGAGTTGTTTCCATTCCTCTTCGAAGAAGAAATCTGAGGTACGATTGCGGCCACCGAAGACGAGGACGGTGGGTCCGATTGGAGGTTCTATATCAGGGTTCTCTGTATGATATGCTTTTGCAATAGCTGCTTTCTCCCAAATCATGGACCGTAATGGGGCGACACCGGTTCCAGGACCAACGAGGACGGAAGGGCCCGTGAGTTGCTTCACGGAGGAATTGAGCCCTCCTCGTTGCAGTTGTACTTTGACGGTGCTGCCTGGTCGGAGGACAGAAAGATGGCGTGTACAGATCCCTTCTCGAATCTTTTTGATAACTGTCTGGTATTTGACAATAGCAATCAACAGTTCGAATTTCGTGCCACCGTCCGCGGCTCGTTTCAGTTCTCCACCACTTGCAATGCTGAACTGGCGTCCTCGTAGCACGGGTAAGACGGACGCAGCATGCTGCCAGGGGATCTTGACGCTGTCGAATTCGTGCAGAACTTCCAGAATACTGCGTCGCGGCCGAGTCGTGTAGTCCCATAGCTCGTCTATGTATTCAGGTTTCGTGAATTCCAACAATCGCTCTTTGTGCATCTCATCAGTAGTATAATGCGCAATAGCTGAGAAGAATGACCGTCGAGGAATGGATTTGATATCCAAATAATCTGCCAAAAGAATCCGCAGAGTCAAATGCGGAAAGGAAACGAGGTACGAGATCGGTGCCGGTGGGATATTCTTCTTGGACCGTAGACTGACGCCAGGGACGAATTGAATAGGCTTATCTGCCTGTTTTTCCCAGCCCATCATCTTGATCAAGTTGTCAACATCTTCTGGGAAATTCTTCGGCATGATAGAAATCATGTCTCCAGGGTCGTATGCCATCGATTCAGGAATGGTCAGGCATATATGACGGACATCTTGCCAATGTTTCGATGGAGTGACTCGTTTGTTCTGTGTCAGCTTTGCGGTAAATGAAT
Organism: Paecilomyces niveus; assembly: GCA_003116535.1. Taxonomy (NCBI): domain Eukaryota; kingdom Fungi; phylum Ascomycota; class Eurotiomycetes; order Eurotiales; family Thermoascaceae; genus Paecilomyces; species Paecilomyces niveus. Next base: position 95,331 of record QEIL01000121.1, read on the forward strand.
TGGGGATTGGCCGTTCGTCATGATCAAGGCGATAAAGGCCCGGGAATTCATCATTTTCATGTTCAGATAGTATCTGGACGTCCGGCTCTTTGAATGCTGAAGGATCACTCTGTTCTTCTAAGATCCATTTGGGAGGGAGCGGTACATCGTCCGGTATCGGTTGTTGACCAGAAGGAAGGGGATACTGGTCCAGGAGATGTTTCCGCAGGTCTGAGTACCATGGTAGGAATGTGCCCTCAAGGCTGTGTATGATTAGCAGGTAGTAAGACGTCATTGAGAGGGATAGAACAGTCTCACCCTTCAGGGTGTTGTTGATCAGCTTCTCCGGACGGGTATATCTCGTTTGCACCCAGCTGCTGCAGCCTCTTGTACAGCTTTCGTGATGCCCAATTAAACCTAACAAGTCAATCCATATACTATCCTAGGAAGAAGGATACGCAACATACTTTGGATAAGAGCTATCGCCCAACCCAAACAGCACGAAGTTCACCCCTTGCAAGAAAGTTGGCGGGAGCCTCTTCAGTAGAAGCGTCCTCCAGAACGACCTCGCATTTGCAGGAAAATCTCCCTGTCCAGTAGTGGACACGACAATTATCGTAATTGTATAGGATGCTAGAGTCACCTATGTTTCAAGATGAGCGTTCTAGACTACATCGCAATAGCAATACTGGGGTATATTTGCATACAGCTTTAACTTCATTAAGCTCGGCCACGTGAGTCGAGAAATGCAATCTTTCAGCAAGTCTTCCCAACTCCTCTGCTACCTCTTGAGAATTTCCAGTCTCTGAGCCATATAGAATGATCGCTGACCTGTCGCTCTGCTGGTCCTCGTCTGCACTCATTCCGGACAAGAAGGCTCGTACGTTATCAGAGATATGAACTTTACGTGGGGTTGACTGGCCGGTCTCGGGGCTTCGGAAATGGTTTTCTTTTTTAGCTTCCAGTTAAGTCCCCCACCCCTGAGAATGACGTCATGCTATATTTGAACAGCAGGAAGAGAAGTTAAGAACGTATAATAATGTGGCTCTTGTAGCTGGATAGTTCCTTGATATAAGCTGCCAGTACAGTTCTGGTTATGTGGACATACTGGTGTAAAAAAGGTAGATAAAGAGTGTTTAATGAGTCATGAAATGCGGAAACTTCAATGTATATATATATTTGCCCCATCAATGATTAAGACAATTTTCAACAACCTTCATTATGGAGGGAAGAAATTTATATAAGCTGCAAAAATTTTCTATTTTACGCTAGAAAGGGACTGTGCATGCGATATAGCCAATTTATAGACACAGTATGTAGCTACTGTGCGACAGGCCATAGCTTTTAAGGTTGCAACGCCATTCCAGAGCAGATCATGCATGTCGCTGCCAAACATGAAAAGAAAGATAACAGAAGGGTATCTTAAAAGAGAGCCAAAGCTTAATATGTGTCCTCGTCACCACCACCTCCCCCATCCGCAAACCCATCGCCATCCCCTTCGTCATCTCCAGCGTCAAAGTATTGTTCCGCGTTGTAATCCCCGCCCATCTCGTCATCATCTTCAGAGAAATCATCATCGACGATCTCTTCCTCCTGCTCCTCGTCCTCATCTGGGATATTGCCTTCCTCATCTTCATCGTGCGCTTGTCTACGTTCCTCAGTCTCGTCTTCATCTTCGTCGGCCTTGCGGCGTTTCATGATCTCTTCATCATCCTCCTCCTCATCCTCGAAGCCGCGCTTGATTCCGACGCGTTGTTGTGCTGCATCAAGACCACCTTCTGGTTTATAGCTAGGCTGAATCGTCTGCCAGAGCTCTCGCGGGAAGAACTTCAGGACTGTGGAAGCACGGTACGTTAGAATAATTCGACATGACTACGAGACATCCAAGACAAAAAAACAAACCATAAGGTCTTCCTTGCAGCTTCGGAAGCGTTCTCTTCTTTTTCTGGTATTTCTCGGAGTAGGAAAGCATCCCATGGAAAGGGTCAAAGTGCGCACGAGCAGCGCTTCCCTTTTTTGCCGTTGTGCCCGCTGCATCAAGGACGCTATAGTATGGTCCTTCATGAAATCGCTCTCTCAGCTCTCGATATAGGTTGACTTGTGTTTTCTCCCGAGTAGATAGCATCCTCGCGACGGGTACTGCGTATTTCTATGGCAGCGTCAGCTTTGCCCGACATGTAACTCTGCGAGAATTAAATCATGGGGAATGGATCAACGTACCGGGAAAAGGGGCGTGGGAGCAGTGTCCGGTTGACCACCAGGCTCAGTATCCCAGGTGAACTCCGCACCTGGGAGCCTTTTTCCCTTCTTTGAGCCGAATCGTGACATGGCTTATCGGGCGGGCAACACCGACGTGCTAAGGAGGTCACGGGAACTAATTAGGGGGGTAGGGATAGGCGATATCTCTTTGTCTTCTTGGATCCAACATATGGACAAAGAATTGCAAGACAAATCGTTTTAAGAAGCTATTGGCGTTTGGCACTACGGAGAAAAAAGTTCCGGCGATTTCATCAACACTCACAGCTTTCATTTCACCGCCTTCAACTGGGCACCGGAATAGGAAAATAGGGCTTCTTCACGAAAAACCTAAGCGCTACCCCGCGTCGATCAGCGATGATAGTAGACATGATGGGTGTTTTTATCAGCCTTTACTTCAGGGGACGTCTTGAAACCACATCGGAGCGGATACTAATACTTTATTTTTGACATTCATACAGCATCTCATGCTAACTTTTCGACCATCCACCTACTGATCGTTATGGTATCATTAATTCTTAAAAAGGGTCAAGGTCCAGCGATATTCTAGCATTCTATATTTTGCATTTTTTTCTCTGTAGAAATGTCATCATCGAATTTATAGCTCCAGAGCATCCACTCTGCTTCCCGCCTGGGACGTAGGTCCCCATGGACCCTCTGCCACTCGTTGCGCGAGAGTCCGCACGATATCCTCGAATCCTTCCATCTGGCCTTGGTACTCCTTGAGAGCACCATAGAGAGACAGGAGGACGTCGTATTTTGCGGTGGCAATCCTCCATACTGCGCTCTCTGTATCTCCTCTACCTCCTCCGACGAAATTTACATATGAGCGTGGCGGTTTGAAGAGATATGGTAGCACAGTAGTCAAGGCTGGCGGGGCAAGTACCACCCAGAATCCTGTCGAAGGCAGCATCCCCTGTGAAGCGGGAGAAAAACGACCCAACTCGCCTTCAGTTGGCAATCGGAAACGAGGGTTATCTGACGCTGTTTCTTGCAGCAGAGGCTGCCAGTGTGCCGTTATCACCGCCTTCATGAACGAAAGAGCAGCTAAAGCGACGTCTGGCACGGCAACAATATCGGCAGCAGTTGTGACATCAGTCCACAGATTGGCATGACTGTTCAAGTATGTGAAGTAAAGCACTCGAGCCGCAGCAGCTTCTTTCCTCCAGTTTGTGGCAGTTGGATTAGAGCTGCTCAGATCCACAGACTGTGACCCTTCTGGCTTCGGCGGTCCTTGGAAGATTCTCGACAAGGCGTCGTAGCACTCCTTATTTGGCGGATTCGTTGGAAGTGCTAAGATCGGATTTAGAGATCTTCTCCCCGCCTCCACGAGCATCACTCTAGGCAGACACGACAGTATGACAAGGTCGCCCGTGGGAACTGTCCCATGCGCCCATTGTGCCGATGATATAGCAAAAGATCGGTTGACCTTCTGTAGAATCTTATCCAGAAGCTCTTGAGAGCTCTGTAAAAGATGATTTGGATACAGCTGCGCATATTGTGCAACATAAGCCATAATGGGACTGGAAAGATACAAAAGATCGGCGACTTCCAACTTCGAACCATCATCCAAATAATATCCTAATATCGTGGAATGCAGCCCATGCAACTCGAGGAAATCAAGTGCAGGTGATGAGAAAGTTGATGCTGAACGAAGGTAGTTCCTAGCCTCGAGACCAGGAGCGCCCAGTGGAAGAAGCTCGCGGAAAAAGTTCAGCAGGGTCATATGCATCAAAACGTCCCCTGTATCAACCATCCGGCAAGCCGCGAAATGCAAGAGACTGGATGCTCCATATTTAGATTCGATTCCCGGAATGTGTGATTCAGACACTGCATCCCATCGTAACGAAGCCGCCTTCACGATGAAGTCCATTAATCTGCCTTGTGCCACTGTTCTTTCCCGTTTTGTCAGCTGGCCTGGGTTCAGAGCATCTTCCAGGCTGCATATTGAGAATAAAAGCCCATAGACGTCCTTATCACCGAATACCCTTCGCCACATAAGACCCTGGCCAGCAGCAACTTCATCTTTTCTGTTTTGTTGATCGCCATCTTCCAGCTGGCTGGGGTGATCCACCTCGAGGAGAGACCATAAAACATCAAAGGCTGCCTGAGCGACGGCGGTCGTGGATGTGGACAACCAAAGCTCCACAAGAGACGCAACAAGCTCAGCATTTCCGGCTATTACGGCTGCATCACTCGGTTTTCTCCCAGCTTTCCCTAGTAGAGACAGTACGAGAAGATTGATCGGTGGAGACGGGGCCTTGATCCCCGCAATCAAGTTAACGGGAGGGTCGACGGAACGAACATCAGAGAAGGATAAGTATTCTGTAGCTTTAGTTCCCAGAGTCGTCAGCGGGGCTGGATCTTCCTGGAGAACAGGCAGAAGCTGCGATATCCGTGTAAGCAGGGTCGCAGGCACATCGCGGTCAGTGTTCTCAGTAAACTCGACCTTAAGCTTCTCGATGGCGGGGCCATCTAGAGGCAGAGAGGGGTCACTCAAGACTTGGTCAAGGTGCGACAGCACCGTTCTGTATGATGGAGGAATAGCCATGGCTGCTTCTGTGCGTAATAGAAATTAGAAGTACTAGAGACCTATAATAATGAGAGAAAGCCCAGAGGCAACAAGCAGGCACCACAGGATGATGAAGCAACTATGCGGGGAGCTCTGAAGCTTGCAAACGAAACAAACACCGCGGCGGGACGTCCAACTCCGCGGCGTCAACGCTACGACTTGTACATTCCCAGAATTACCACCCCGCTTACGGTGATATTATTCTTTGTGGAAGAATCCGTGGCGGTGTCTTCAATATGACAGAAATTCATAATCCCCTAATTTCCTCGAAATCCTCTGATTCAGGATTACATGTACAGCTCCATCCTCTCGTTCTCCTCACTGTTTCCGATCATATAACAAGACATACAGCGAGACAGCAGCAAGGGCCCATTGTCGGAGCTCTCCTAGGACAGCAGGAAGGTCGTGAAGTTACTCTCGAGCACGCTTTTGAGTGTAATGTGATCCAGGGACCGAACGGGGAGACAGTTCTCCATTCAGCCTGGTTCGAGGATAGAGTTAAACAATGTATGATATCTCGTTTGCCAAAGGTGGGCATGATACTGATAGTGTGCGACCACAGTCAAGGATGTCCACAAAGATCCAGCACTCGACCTTGTAGGATGGTTTACAGTCACTCCACCCTCAGGCCCCGAGCCGTCACATCTCCCTATCCACCGTCAGATCCTCAACGACTATAACGAGTCTGCCGTGTTTCTAGCTTTCCACCCGTCTCTTTTGAACTCTTCAGTTGGCGCCAAGCTTCCACTTACGATATATGAAACCGTCTATGAGGGTGACAATGCTGGGGAGGGGGATAAGACTATGCAAATCGATGGGGAAGAGCAGTTTTCGAACATCAGGTTCCGAGAACTGCCTTACTCTGTCGAGACAGGGGAAGCAGAGATGATTAGTGTCGATTATGTCGCTCGAGGCGGAGGAAATGCTACAGCAGTGGAGACACCGGCCGCGGCTGCTCCTGCACCTCAAGCACAAGCAGAGAAGAAGAAGAAGGGCCCTAAAAGCACGAAGAAGAGTGCCGAGAGTGAGCAAAAGCTGGTGGACACAACCTCAGCCCTTACAGCCGAGGATGAAGACAGTAAGGACTTTCGCGTTCAATCTTCCAAAAGCAACTAGCTAATCTGTGACAGTAATCGCCAATCTCAACACCCGCCTAAACGCCATCAAGACGCTTGAATCGCGAATCCATCTAATCAAGACATATCTCTCAAGCCTTCCCCCATCCTACCTAGAGATGGGCTCGTCTAACGAGTCAAAGGGAGGCTCTACCACACAACTATCCCATCCCATCCTACGCAACGTATCCGCCCTCATCTCACACCTCTCTCTTCTCACGCCACAAGACCACGACTTATTCTCCACCGAGTGGGTTGCTCAAAGTAATGACGTGGCCCTCGTTGCTCTCCTCGGAGCGCTCGGAAGCAGCGTCAAGGGAATGCGTGAATTGGGCCGAAAGTCTAACATCGTAGAATCCACAAAGCAGACCAACGCATCGCGAAAGACTCAAATGGCCTTCCAGAGCCGACTGGAGGATGAATACTTTACGGGTAGGAACGGAAACGCAACCGCTGCAGGCGGGATGTTCCTTTCCTAGATTCCGCTATTTTCCTATCAACCCTTTACGACCTTCTACGAATCATATGGTTCAATGGAGTCTCGGCGTTAACGAACGAAATTTGTTTTGTACAAGCCTGAGCGCAAAAGCGCAACTTCATTGCAGAAATAGAAGGTGATTGCCATGTTAATCTCCACATTGGAGTCTCGCTCTCTTTTGCTTTCGAGCGCTGGGCCGCCGCACTCTACAGAAACAACGATGTAAATTGCGTTATAAATTAGATTCCGTATGGAGATAAATCCGAACGAGGAATGTTCTTTGGATATCTAATCCTTCTAGAAATGTAGCAAGATTCTTACTAGATCATTCCAAAGGAATGCACGGGCGGCACAAACCATCTAGACATCCAGTATATTCTCATAATACTGCTTCAGTAATACAACCAGGTTATTGCTACAAGTCAAACGAATAAATACTAGAGAACAAAAGGAAAACAATACTCTGTTTTAGTGGATCCAGCACCATAATTGTACTACTAACTACATGAACCCTCCCAAGCAATATCTGACTGCAAATAATGCAAGAGGTCACAGGCAAAAAAAAATGACAAGAAAACCAAAAGTAGGTCATCATCACAAGCACTCTAAATGCCATGAGGTATCAATTCAGAGAATCCAGGAAATCTTCATCCGAAACCATATGTCATTGGTTGGAACAGTTGACGGAACTGAAATTTTCTCTAGAGTAGAAAAAAATAAGGAAATGCAAGTTTGCTCAATAAAAAGCACAAGGCCCGTCTGTACTAAACAATAGTGGACAATCGATCGAGATGCCAAACACCAACCTGGGGGGGAATGAATAGAAGAGAAACGAAGAGAGTCCAAGGTGGATGGATTCTCAACAAAGGAAAACCGAAGCCAAGACGAGAAAAGCCAAGACGAGAGCTATCAACAGGGAATCATGCTTAGAGATGAAACTTGAAAAAGTGCAAAAACCTGCAGGGGACCATCCAATGGCATACCGTAAAGAAACAACAGGCATAATTCTAACATAAAGCGGCTCAGTCATCGACAAACGAAGAGTCGAGGCAGTCTGGACCATTCTTGCCAGGTTACATAACCGGCGCAGTGTTTTAATATCATTATCATCTTCTCTGATTATTGTGATCGTCTAGAGGAGGTGGAAGATAAGGTGCGGGCATCGGCATAGGAATTTCCTCCTGGTGTGATGATCCACTGTGCGGGTATGCGTTTGTGGTGCCCGTCTGCTGACCGTATGCATTGTAGAATCCCTGCCGTTCATCTTCTGGAGCTGTGGAGGAGTTGTGATAAGGGCTATGATAGGCCTGGTATGGCTGAAAAGGTAGAGGCGAATGCGATCGAGAATCCACTGGAGAATCGGTGATGGAGTAGCTTAGAGAATTGCTATGCATACGCAGAGGATGCTCCTCCTCATACGATGACATGGCAATTCCTATCTCACCAGGTGCAGAATGTCCCGAATGCGACGTGGGATTCGGCTGTGCGTTTGACAGAAGCTCCTCGCCCTCATCGTCCGGAGAGGAACCATAGCGATTCGATCTGCTGCCACTACCAGTGCCTGCATAGGCTGTGACATTCGGGCCCGGAAAGCTAGTCTCTGGGGTAGCGCCTGCCGTTGGCTTCATGCCAAAAGAGGCAGAGTCATCGTGGTGGTAGCTGGGATCCAGCATTCTCGTCTTGCGGCCAACAAACAACCAGCGTGTACCACGACCGACAGCCTTCATAAGATCCCAAGGATTGAATGCATCGATCATCGCCTTAATGCCCAAGAAGCCTCCATGATATCGCGCTTTACCGCCGTAGAATTCAGGATCCCCGCTGGCATTGAGGCTAGCCAGCGTATATGGCTGCCATTTGAAGGCCCATATGTGCAAAATGGAGAATATAGCCATCTCGATGCAGATAAGTAGATTGGGAATACCGACCTTCATATCTTGCGTTTGAATCTTAGAAGTCGCCTTAATGGCACCGGAAGATGTGAGAAACGAAATCAGAGTCTAGTTGCGCGTCAGATTCCACCAAAAAGTAAGAGATCGCAGACGGAAATAAAAAGGCTTACGGTCTGCCAGAAAGAAAGGAAGATCACGAGCTTTATCGATAAAATCTTCAGGAACACCTGGTACTGCTTGACATCTTTGCGGATCTGGAGGTAGAATTGGATCAAGCAATACATCGCGATGGAGACGCAGATCGATTCAATAACCAGAACCTACTGACGTGTCAGCTCCAAAGAAACCATCCAGTTCATAAGCGACCGCGACGTACCCAGATGTGAGAGAATGCAGGATTCAGCGATTCCTCACAATATAGGCCCACCGTCTCCGTCGCAACAGCAACGATCGTCATGAGGACCCGGAATACACAGTATTGGAAAATCCCAGTCCATATAACCTTGTCCCTAACGTCAGCCAAATGTTCATCTGGGAAGTTCATCCCTTTCCAGTACGCACATTAAACCATGTCAAGCCACTCCGTGGCGTCCTCCAGATTCCATTTTCACCGCCCCAAACCTTCTGCAACCAATTCATAGGCCACACCCACGCTATTGGTCGAATCCCTCGAAAATACTCCTTCTGGCTATGCAAGTCCGGCGCGATATAATGACATAGCAGCGTGAAGAAAGCAGAGATGGTAAATGCCTCGTAACAGTCACCGAGGACCTCGAAATAAACAGCGTGTCGGTAGTAGTAGAAACTAAGGAACGCGACGGCCGAGTAGATGGGAATCATGAGAAGTATACGAATAATACTGGAATGCGCAACAGGTATCAGGTCAGCAACAGGTTCCGCAAAGTGCTCAGGGCTAATGGATGACACCTACTGCCGTTGTTCTCGCGGCTTGCTATAATGAGTGGCATGGCACATAATCAGGGAGAGAGCGACAATGGTCGCAATAAATGCAAACCCTCCACATATGTACAGTCCTAGACGATGGAAGGTCAGACCTCCATCCCAGAGAGGGATTTCCGTGACTATTACAGGCGCTGTGGTCAGTACGATCGCCTTAGTTAAAGCCCGGCTCGGGGGCCACATTATCGGTCGCTGCGTAGAAAGGATCATACTTGTCTCGTCTTCCAGAGTTGAATTGCACACCGGCCAGCCCATCCTGGCTGGAGTGCTGAAAAAGCGAACGATACTTGTTGATGATGAGGAGATTATCCAGGAGGCGGTCGCAGTATCTTATCCGGGACGGGCACAAATAGGCTGCGCTTTAGGACTGGTGGCGCCTAATGGTGTTTGCGGGTCAACGAGTGAACAAGGGGCACTTAAAAAAAAATAATGAATGAAGGGACGCAGGTAATGAATGAGGTAGGCCAAAAAATGAACATGTGGCCCAGTATGTGGTATGTAAGACCAATCCCGGTAGGTGTACGAGAAAGGAACATCCAAACGATGATGGAACAACTGGGCGGTTAGTTAGGGAGGCTGAGCCTCCCTCGTTTCCACTAGTGAAGGACTTCGGTGGGTGTCACGATCGACATATAAAACCGTTTCGCCCTCTCAAAGTTTCAGATTGCAAAGACGATGATGGCTGTGCACGGTGCGCCCTGTCATCAGCTCTTCCTTTCTTCAGGGCAGTTGTTTCTGCAGATCGAATAATAATCGTCATCCGGCCCATCCGTTTGCCCCAGCCATCCAGGTACCTTTATCTACTCTTCAAAAGAAAGGCTTTGCGACGATCCCGAATGGAGACTTTTGTCATCCAATAATCAGCAAAAGTCAGCTAAAATAAGCATCTCAAATCAACTGCCTCAAAGCTTGCCCCATCTTGGCTCTCTTGGCTCTCTCCGATCGACAACCTTACTCTGAGGAACATTCGACTTGAGCTTTGGCAACTCATTCTCTTCCTCTTGACAGTCAGGTTTCTAGATCGTCTCGATCGTACAATTTCCACTATACTACAAGTATTCTACAGAACTTCCCATATTTGTGTACATCTACCGCAACTCCCCGCCAGTATGTCTCTTGCCCATAATCTGGTCAAAAATGCCCGCATTCTCGACACGACCACCATATAGATTACATAGTATTCATCCAGAACATTCTGCACAACCGGACGATACTCAACTTTTAGCGACCACGGCCTCTCCAACTATCCCGCAGACCGCCTCCATAACCACCGCCTCGACCACGTCCCCCACGTCTGCGGACACCATATTCTGGTCCTTGATCGACGAAGAAGTCAGTGTCCTCAAAGGTGATGCGCCTTGTCTCATCACCGCCAGGACGGGGATGTGGTCCATGGCGTGCAAGCTCATTGAACTTGCTCAAACGTCTGTCCACGACCTCCTTAGGAACAGGCAGATAATAAAGCTTAGGCTTCGCTGTAGTTGACTTAAATAAGTCGTCCAGAGCTTTGAAGCCTTCACCTCGCGCTCTTGGGTCAGCAGAAGCCTGGCTGCCTCTCCGTGGGGCCCGATCCGCAATGCTTCCGCGCGGGCCGAGAGGCGCTCTCGGTACATTCGGTCCCGTCGCCCGCCCACGACTAGTGAGAGACTGGGCTTCTTGGAGAATGGCTTTGATACCATCATCCGTCTCCTCGTACAGAATCTCCCAGCGGGGTCCGTTTCGACCCCGGCCCTCAGAGCCCTGTTCAATACTGATCCATTCACTGAATTTGTTCTCGGGTATAAAGTCCACCCATAGTGGTTTCCGGTCTCGTTCATTAGGCCAGACTGTGCTATGCAATGCTGACCGGACCCGCGAGGCAGCAGAGATATTGGCGAAGTTGACAAAACAGTGGGTCCTGATTGAATCTATGAAGAAATTCAAAATGATGTCAGGGTTAGGAGATGTCGTAGGAGGTGTGGCCAGAGATATAAGGTAGTTCTTAAGATTCGCAGGTTGGAGGGGTCGCATAAAATTGCGTATGTAGAGAGCAGAAGTCGCTGGATACAACGCGGGCTCGACAGCCCGCTCCTCGTCCTCAGGTGTAGGGAGGTCCTGAGAAGGTGGTGGTGGGCGCTCTTGCTCCTGACTAGCGATTGGGACATGATCTTTGGGTTTCGCGTGCGAAGGGGAAGCTGCTGAAGATGCACGTCTAGAGATCTCATCCACTTTGGGCTTCCGTGAATCTGAAACCAGTCCCTTAAATTCGGAGACGGGTTTGCGATCGGATGTAGCTTCTTTCATATCAACATCGCCAGCGTCACCTACGGTACGCTGCGGCAGGTTTTCAGCACCCACATCCTCCTTTAGCAGAACGTGTGGACTCCCATTCTCTCCCTTCACCTTCTTCTGAACAATGGGATCTAGGGCAGTATGAGGACTGGGGCTGCGACGTTTGCGCTTTCGCAAATCGTCAACAACTTCTTCCACAGGGACTGACGTAGATTTCTCGGGGGAGAGTGACGGTTGGCTGGAAGGCTTAGGGGCTGCCAGAGTCTCTTCTGAAGGCTGTTTTACTTCCACAGGCTCCTGCGGAGGTTCCTTTGCTTCCTCTGGTACTTCCTCTGGTACCTCCTGTGGTGCGGGCTTTTCCGAAGTCTCTTGAGCTGGATGGAGTGCAGCTTGTCCTTGTTCTTCCTCCTGTTCACCTGTATCTTTTGTCACTGTAGCACTCCGCTCCTGCTCTGTGGGTGGTTCTTCTCCCCGACTCTTTCCTGCTTCCGGCTCCGGATGGGGCTGAGACTCTTGCTCGAGTTTCCCGTCTTTCTGTTCGACTGTCGATGATTGTTCCACATCATCCGCATGCTGGTTGATGTCCTGATCTGGCGAATCACCTGCAGCATTCTCGGCCGCATTGTCTGCCTCCAGGAGTTTATCAATATAGTTCTGTTTGACCTTCAGGCCAGTCTGGGGTATTCCGCGACGCTTCAACTCCGCCTTGAGATCGGTCACCTTCCACTTCGCGTAGTCGGTCATTGTGACGGCCCAGATAGGAACGTCGGGTGCATGGATTGAGAATTATGAATCGCTCGGCTGAGTATCGCAGTATCGATTGTGCAGATACTCCAAGATGCCATTGCTAAGAACACAACTTGTAGGGCAAAGTAGAGCGCGACACTCCACCTTTCGCCGACCTGCCGCACGGTGATGTCGAAGCTAGTACTAAGTAGGACTAGTATAAATGGCCGACCGCGATACTCCGAAATGTGGAGATTTGCTTATTTAAGCGTCAACGGCTTCCTGTGGTAACGTTATAGACTCGAATCCTTGAAGGAGAACGACTTGATAATACAAATACAACGTTCAATAGTTTGCATGGATATGGATCACATTTAAAGGGAAGGGCCGTACCGAAACGCATCTTGGATGCTAGCTGTGGCGGTAATATTCCGTAGAACAAGCCCGGTGCACTGGCATGTGGACCATTATTCCTTATGTTTTCATAATAGATTATGAGAAATATTCTGGAGCTATTCTTTATTTATCTAAAGGTGCTATTACCCTATATCAAGATGATAAAATGACTTTCTTTCCTTATATATCTCTTACTACCGCGATTCAACGTTAAAGACATAGCTCTTGACAATGTTTAGGTCCCGAAATCGAGGCTTACTGTCATAATGGCCTTCACAGAGTAACTTTCATCTCTCTCGCTGCAGGACACGAAAGATACCCAGTGCAGGCAATTATTTCCCCTCATCTTTCGAATATCCAAGTAAGTCCAACAATAATAGATATGATTCATATATAGATCGGACAGAGCTCCCAGTACACAAGAAAGTAATCGAGAGATTTCCTGTACGAAATAAACCTAGAAATTAAATAACTACCTCACGAGAGACTCTATCGATATACGGGTGACAATGTACGTTAGGGAAATTGCCCCTTGTTATTAATATAATTCACCTCAGGATTGCAATGGATTGTGATGGTGAATAGTGGTATTATCCAACTGGACCACACAATATTTATGGTCCTGCAGGTCCCATTTTGCTTGTCCATTCACGTCGTTTAGGTGAATCGAATCGTAGGAGAAAGCCGGACCTATGGTATAAAGGCTTTCTGCTTCATCACACTCTACACCAGCAGCATAGTCTCAAAGCAGCCCAACCATCACTCTTTCTGGCGCCTTTCATCCTCTTTCGGAGAGCTTTTGTCATATCACTCTATCTTCTCTATTAGATTGTCTTCCAGACTGACTTTGAGATCGCCTCTCTTTCGTCCTTACCTCTTTTTACCTCATTGACTGCCACCAAGGCTTTCAGTATAACGTAGCAGATTCGCAATGTCTACACCTCAAAGCGATAGTTATCCTCTGAGAAGCCGTCCGTTGCACTTTAAAAGTAATTCTACGGAAAATAAGCCTATAAAGTCGACCAGGTTCCCCTCATCCTCAGGAACAAAGGGCTCAAAGAATGCTATCTCGAAATACTCGATATCGGTGAGGTAGTTGAAACTGGCAGCGAATAGGACGATGAAAACCGTGAAGGACGGTCTAAAAATCATGTTATACTGCAGTTGCAATTTCGAAAGGACATCGCGAAGCAACACCCTTCACGCCCAGGCATGAAGGGAGTACGTATCAGCATGGATCTCGACTCTCAAGTCCCAGTCCAGCGGCCCGATGAGTTCGGAGGAATCCTTCATATTATTACGATTCAGTACAACGAGCCGTCAGACACCGCACTGAAGGTCGTTCGCATGCCGGTAAGGAAAAACATAACTCTACTCCAGTTTCTTGCGCCTGTGATACGATACAACATGGCGGACTTTCGGTTTGTCTGTGGGATAGGATATATGGGCTGTAGGGACTGGGTGTAAGTTGACGTTGTTATTTTTCAACCGAATATGTATCCCTGTGCTGATATATGTTTCTAGCCTTCAGTTCGTTCGTCGGCTTGATAAGAATCAGACCATAAAAGCAGACTTCGAGGCCGAATCCGTCTATGAAGTGTTACAATACCGATACAATCGAGACATCCCGAGAGATTGGCACCCTGTTGATAGGGGGTAGATTTACCCAATACAGCCGGATCGAAATCCCAATGCACCCCTACCTATCAGACTAAATGGCGGTACGATAAAGATATCCCATGCCTTTATGAACAACACGAAATAATAACGGTACTCTCACAATTCCTGGTTAACCACGACATCCTCAGCAATATCCCGCCTTCATCTCCAGTTCCGCTCCGTATTCGTTCGATTACCGTGGTATCGATGGTGCAGATACCTTAAGTTGCCATTGCTAGGAACACAACTTGAAGGTCGAAGTAGAGCGCAACACTTAACCTCGACCTTTCGCCGAACGCCGTACGGGGATGTCGACGTTAGTGCTCTTCGAGTCTAGATAGTCTTAGCAGCCAGCAGGAGTCTAAGAAATGTGAGGTGCTTCTCTAGAATCTCCTGAATGATCATCCTCTGTCCAACAATCGAGAGCCTTTACGGAGTACGCAAGTTGGACTTGTCTCTGCTAGAACGGTTTAGAAGATAGCTTGCTATTGAGAGAAATGCACTGTGGTCATAATTTTCAGCGGGAGCTCTACTTGCTAGAATAGATGAAGGTGCAACTAACATACATTTCAGATGCCAGCTATGACAGAAACCCTCCAAAAAGTATAGAGCTATTTCTCCTGAAACCAAAATACAAACATATTTTTGAATAACCCAGGTTACCTCCGTAACATCTCTCTACTAACATTCTTGGAACAATATACCTAAGACATGCATGTACATGCCTATTAACTTCCTATTCACAGTCGATTTCTGGATATAAGCAGCTATGACCGTCATCAGAATTACATAAATATCCTTGTAATCCAATGCTTTAAACAGGTCATAAGGAACTAGAGTAGTCGAACTATATCCGCCCCTACTCCAATCATTAATCTATGTACTCCGATCTCTTCACGATAAAAGATCCAGACCTAACAGATCACGTCTCTATATCCTAGGAGATCAGACCATTGCCCTTCCCCTCATTTCTCACTTTATCCTCCTCCACGAAGAAACCCACATCTTCCTCTTTAACCACCAAATCCTCAGCAATGCCCCGCCTTCGTCTCCAATTCCTCTCCGTATTCGTCAAATGCCCCTCTCTCCACTGCTCCCCATAGAACTTTTTCGCTTCACTCCACCTCCGCCAGCGGAGGATATCATACGTGCTATTCGCCGTCATAGCAGCGTCTCGATATCTTGGTCCCGGTGTGCCTGTCATCGTATCGTCCTTCACAACCCTCACTCGCACACGGCGGGCGCGGAACTTAGCGCCCCACATACGGTCTTCATCGGGCGTGACGAAAATGGTGATGCGGGAGGGCGATATGGGGTACGCAAGAAGGTAATCGAGAGCGTCAGCATCGACTCCATGTGGAATAGGCCCGATTACGAAGTCATCATCGCGGGCGATTGCGGCGTCGATGCGCTTTGTGTAATATTCGTGGAAGTAGCTGGAGTTGGGGCCGGTTTCTAATGGGCCGGATATGAAGGCGATTTGTCGGTGGGAGGTTTGTTCCATTCTGTAGTCGAGATTGTTGATTGCTGCACACCCTGATGTATTTGGCCCACGAAGCTTGTAACTGAAGCTTTCTCTCTAGGGCTATAGCTTGCATAGAGTTCATAACGGTACAACAATTAAGATAGGATAAAGCGTATAGACGAAGGCGCAGCACTGAGTTGATGCCTGGAGGTTATGGCGCTAATGCGGCGGCCCCAATGTGGTCCGCTCATCCCCAAAGCACTCTCAACGCATCCAGCACAGGACTGTTTAGGGACTATAGCTGGATAATTCAGTCCCTTCTCATGATCTTTTAGAGCGCCTAAGTCCATGGATTTCTAGTTTCAGAGATTGCCGGAGTTCTAGTCCCCATGAAACAATACATATGCGACACTAGATTCTGATGAGATGATAGAATACAGTCATGCCATGGTGGTCAAATGATTTCTCAGCCTCTGTTTCTGGTGGAAATGGTGCGCTCCAAAATGTTACATTACTCTGAGAGGCCACAACTGCTTACGAATTGTTTCTGATCAGACTAACTTTTTAATGACAGATAGACATAGCTACATAGAAAGTAGTATATTGTTATCGACATCCTCAACATCAGAGAGGAAAGCGACTGGACGAGGCAATATAAGAGTTCTGACATTAATAGCTGAGATGACTGAGAAGAAGGATCCTGTTGATACAACATTAAGAACAGTGATAGACTTGAAACCAGTGAGATAGCCAAACTGTGAGAACGACTTTGTCAGATGCGATTGATAACAAGTTGAAACAAGTCCATCTCACCGTATCCAGGGCAAGACCAAACTATCTCTATCGTTTGACACAGCTTCAAGCAGTGTTCACTTGAGATATTTTGTCCTTTGGCTCATCAAAAGCAGTGGACCTAGCAGCATCTTTCTTAGCCTCATCGCTCCCGTCAACTCTTTCCGAGACAGGATTCAGGTTTTTCGAGTTTGGAGACACATCGCGATTAGCCAACTTCATGTCGTTTCCACAATTACCGCAACTCTTGCAGCAATGGCAAGCCCCAGTGCTGCTAGTTCGTTTATCCTTATAGTCAGGAAGGTAAACCGGAGACTGTCCCGTGCGAGCCTTGATCTCAGCGCGAAGTTTATCGTCTAGGTCCGCATCATCGGGGATCAAAGCTGGACGACGTCTCGGATGCGAATCCATAGGAGAAGTGTGGTTATTTCTAGATGTGGCCGCAAACTGCACGGAAGACTGTGTTGAGCTGATGTTTATGTTCTTATTCTGAATTAAACTGTCATACTTGAGATTAGATTTTATATCACAAGCGAGTAAGGGCTTTCCTATCAGAAGGACCTATTTCTCAGAATAGAGGGACATTACCTTCCAGAAGGGACGGTGTCTGAAGAAGGCCTCCCCACTGAGATGTATCAACAACAAGAGCGCAAATGGCTAAAGAAAGTTTTCTGGGGGAACCCTACGGAACAAAGTGACAAATTTATTGTCCATGTGGAGGATATGTGATGTGGATTTCTGCGATTTCCATTAGCTCCTCATCGCTATGACGATGGATTGTGTGTTTCTAAACAACCAGGTACTGCCAGACATGGACCATCATGATTTCTGAGACTAACTTCAAGCAGCTTCATAATTATAGAATTGAGAAAGATAACTTAATTGATATTACTCAGTTTTTCCCCCAAGCTTAGTTGGGATGAAAGAGTTTCTAGCTTCCTACAGCTAGCTACTACTAACATATAGAAATTCAATATAAGATCTAGTAAAACAACATGTGGATGCTGCGTATTGTAATCAATCCATCGCTACCTACATACATAGTTTCTGACAACGATACACTTGGAAGATGCCCACAGTTCCATATTGAAAAATGACCTGCAACCTCGTCATCCTTCCTCCACTTTAGCCTAGGGAGCTAAGTAGCCATTGTCCGGAATCTCAACACACGTGTACGATGACATGAACCTTTCCTGGCCGATAGGGTGTACTTCTCTCTCATTCTGTTCATCCTCGGGGTATCTGAATTTGAGGATTGGTACACTGATTCAGCCTTGTAGCTCGCATTTACAATCTCAGCGTATTCCAGAGGGCGCACAAACTAAGTTCTGAGAGTATATGTCAACAAAAAGGCAGGTTTCTGGACAGTTTTTATAGGATTGTCCTGCGGAACACTTACACTTAGTTGTGCAACCTATGCGTTACGAGCGCGATCAAATGGAATAGAAGTTATACTTAATCGAAGTTGAATTTCCAGTTGATATAGCATAGGTGGGCATAACGGTATATGGGGCCTAACAATATGTTTGGAAGAGGTAGAGGGTCGCTCCAGGGAGTC
This sequence comes from Paecilomyces niveus, assembly GCA_003116535.1. Lineage (NCBI taxonomy): Eukaryota > Fungi > Ascomycota > Eurotiomycetes > Eurotiales > Thermoascaceae > Paecilomyces > Paecilomyces niveus. The sequence goes on from QEIL01000121.1 coordinate 113,450, forward strand.
ACCTTGCACAGTATACTCTTAGAATTATATTGCTCTTCCTCATGCTATTGGAGGTCTCCTTACTGTTTTTTTTTCTCTGCCCTACAACCTGTCCCCTGACCGTCGGGTACGTTGATAAAATGGCTATGCGGGGCCTTGTTTAAGGGCTCTGATGCTTTTTTGTCAATTGATACCTCAGGCATCTCTAACATTGAATAGATGCTGCTTTGACATTTGTCGTAGGCTTTACCGATCAATCTTGTTTAGCGTGTAAGAACTGATATTTTAATATAGATATATCGTGGTATAGTCCATTGTCGTAAAGTCGGATGCTGGTCAGGTATATTAAAATGGACGAGAGTAGGAGAAGGGATGATCAGAGGAAGGATTTGTAGGCTGTATATAGAGGAGACGGGAAGTGAGCGAGACAAGGGATCAAAGAGTGGGGAAAGGAGTTAAAGAAATACTGCAGGTGAAGGCTCTGTGACATATTCTAGCTTGAGTGAATAGTAGAGCATGCCCGCAGTTCTCTTTCTTTGGCAGTTTTGAAACCCCAAAGTAGGCCGTTGACATCATTTATTCTATCATTAAAACACCAAATCCATTTTTATTAGCCCCGGAAAGAAATAGAACGCCCTAATGCACCACTACGGATCACCTGAAAATCGTAGAACATAGTGCTGTTAACAAAACCCCCATTGGAAATTATTATGACATCGTTGTAGTAATACGTTAATTGTTTCATTTGTGGTTCCTCTCTAATTCCCAAAGTGTCTAGAACAACATGATCTGCGCTGAAATAAAAGGTCAAGAGCCTGGTCTGGAGACAAACTCAGGTTGCCTTTTTTTGAGGGATATCTGTATCCATAAAGACATGAGTGACTTAAATGCTATTTTGGGATCACAGGACAGGGTGTTTTTTTTAGTTACGGAAAATATTGTAGCTCATTCTCAGAAAGTAAGAGGATGAAATAATCAGGCCTAGATTGTTTGACTTCGGGATTAAAATTGTTTTTCTGATTGAAAGAGGTAGACATCCCCTGGGATGCATACGAAGTGCGAAGCTCATAAAGCTACACGGCAAGACACCAGTCTGTTGAAGTCGATAACCCAAAGCTGGCCATTAACATCGAGAGGGAAGTTATCCCGATAGATATCTGCATAATAGCACATAAGAGGTTCACTGCTGAAGTCAACTTTATCTAGTTTGCCATGGGCTGCCTTAGTGCATTCGAGGGTCTTTGAGAAATCTTAGTATTCAGAAAAATACCTAATGTGAATGTAAGTGGAGCAACTTACCCTGTTGAGGTAGGCTTCCAGCTCCGTAACAGAAAAGTGCACAGGGGCTAGACAGTCTCTGAAGAAAAAATGACGGATATGGCCGCCAGATATACTGCCGAAGATGCCGGGCGGGGGAGGAATACTAATTAACTCAGAAATGGCCTGGGCTCTCTGCTCATCAGAGGCCTGGTCTTTGATATCAATGCATTCCATCAGGATATATGTGTTCCCCGTTTCGGTTTCAAAGGCGTGGTAGATTTCAGGAATTCGAATCACTGGATTGCTCTTCGCCATATTCTGATTGTAAAAAACAACTGGGAGTATGCTTCATCCACCTTGGCATTGTTGTATTTGATGAAGATATCCCTACCTCTGAAGGAGTAGATGATATGATTGTGATCAAGACCCTTCTTCTTACAGAGCCTGATGACATGTGCCTTACTAGGCAGATCAGAAATGGAGTGATTCAGGATCTTGTTTTTCGTGACCAACATGACTCAAGATAGATGATGCCCGAAAGCCAGTATTGAGAAAGAGATAAATGATAAAATAGATGGTATGTCGACGAACACGTTGTGAGGTAACAGTGCAGTGGCAATATTGATATGCTGTCCCAGAGAAAGCCAGTGAAAGACACAGAAGAACTCTCAAGAGATGGCCTTCGGGTAACCGGAATGATCTTCATGCAGCTGATATTACAGTATTAACATATTCTTTTTTTCGTCGTCGAGGGTTACCACTATTGGTTCCGTCCAGACAGGCCTGCTGGTACTGTTGCTAGGTAACCTGCTGATAAAGTGCTAGGCTAATAACTTATACTCTCATGAGAGCACCCAGAACCCCTTACTAATTTGGGCGACATCTGCCGCCGCCATCCCACCGCCCGGCGGTATGTATCTCCCGAGAATTCTACGGTTACAGACGGAGTCATTCTGTCATTTTCTTTTCCTCCGAGTCTGATTCCTTAATTCCGCCTAGTCTCATCTGTTAATGAAGGGAATGGAATAAATAATTGGATCATTGTATCTAAATCTCGTCAATCTTTATTTTGCTTTAATTCTATTTCTTTGCTTGTTGAGTTCTTAAAATGACTGACGCAAATGATAGCGCCGCTAAGCTTTGTGACGATTATATTAATATTTTCTTCCTCCCTTCTTTTCCCTATGTCCCTTCCATGCTCCCAATTGCTATGATTAACCCATAGTTAAGTTGGACAGCTATTAAATTCCGTGGAGAGTCGACTCGCAACCTGAGAACCAACTCGTTCTCGAGATTGTGCTCCAGCAAATATAGACAATCACAAGTCCTATATCCTCAATCTTATTACTTCCAAGTTCAACTGAACCGAATAAGATCAGTGTATCCCTCTCCTCAGTACCTCCTCCATCAGATGCTCATTGACCGGCGTCTCTACCCCCACCTCTTTTCCTCGACGGAACCAATAGGCATTAATGAATTTAGTCTCCGTTTCTCGTCTGTATATTCCTGCGATGATTATTATTTGACTCCTCGTTGCAAATGTAGCTCGGCTACAGCAGGACCACTGATAAGAACGTTGCTGGTCTTGGGGAAATTACGCAACCAACATAAACTTCTTTATATAAGGTTGTAAAGCATTCAGAGGCCTACTCCGTAAATGGTGGTTAACGCTGCACTTAGGAGCTCATGGCATGGTGCAAGGCCTAGGGAGGAGGCCTAGGGGCTGATCCCGTGAGTCCCTAGGCCGGAAAGCCCTATTAGACCGCCTAGATGGTCCCATATTCGCTGAAAGGTTCAGATAAGCGAATGGTTAAATATGAGGGTCCGCATACGGGAGGTTTAACTGAATTAGTTGAAGTTCTGGGTGGCCTGTGACTATGACCGTCGAGAGATCTCTCACCGCCCGCGGCAGTATGCTTTCGGAAAATTTTACGGTTATTCTTGCCGCTGCCAAGACAATCGACCCTGATTGGTCCAAAGTGGCGTGGGCTGAGCGGGAGTCATTCTGCCATTTTCTTTTCCCCAATTTCTGATTCCTGGCCTGCCTGCTCTCGTCAATGATGAAATGAGTCAATGAATAATTAGATCATTTTTCCTAAACTTGTCAGTTTCCTTGTTAATCCTCATACAATCGAACATATTCCCTTGTCCTGATCATAACAAAATGGCCAACGCCAACGGCAGCGACGCTACAGCTTCGCGACGACTCCGTCAGTATTCCCCTCCTCCTTGCCCCATCCCCCCTTCCCCCGCCCCAATTGCTCTGATCAATCCATCGCAAAAGTGGACAGCTACTAAATCCCGTAGAGAGTCTCGATTCGCAACCTGAGAACCCGTTCTCGAAACTCATCACGAATCAGTCGATTGTCATTGTCCCCGAATTCACGCTTGAATCGGGGGTGACTCTTCACAATGTTCCTGTGGCATACAAAACCTGGGGAAAGCTGTCACCAAATGGAGACAACGCTCTGGTGATCTGTCATGCTCTGAGTGGCAGCGCCGATGTAGCGGATTGGTGGGGTCCCCTTCTAGGCGGCCCTGGTCAAGCGTTTGACGTGTCGCGATTCTTCGTCGTTTGCTTGAACAGTCTGGGCAGTCCGTATGGGAGTGCTAGTCCGGTGACATACAAGGATGGCGACACGACCAAAGGAAGATATGGACCTGAGTTTCCCTTGACGACCATCAGAGATGATGTCAAGTGAGTAAAGGCGTTCGTGCTCTTCTTTGACCTGTAGCTAACTCTATGCTCAGGATTCACAAGCTTGTCCTGGATGATCTAGGTGTTAAGCAGATCGCCGCCGTAGTTGGAGGATCTATGGGAGGGATGTTGACTTTGGAATATGCCTATTTTGGCAAGGATTACGTGCGAGCCATTGTGCCCATCGCTACATCGGCGCGACACTCAGCTTGGTGCATCAGCTGGGGAGAAGCCCAGAGGCAGAGCATCTACAGTGATCCTAAATATGAGGACGGTTACTATGCCTTTGACGATCCTCCAGCCACCGGACTAGGTGCCGCTCGTATGTCGGCTCTCCTCACATACAGAAGCCGCAACTCTTTCGAATCTCGTTTTGGCAGAAATGTCCCAGACCCGTCGAAGCGGCAGAACATTGATGGCAAGGAAAGACTTCCTACTCCGCCAAATGAGCACTGGGCTGTCCATAATGATGGTCACAAGAGCACACGGTCCTCTCGACCTCCGAGTGCTCCTGGTTCTCCAGCCCCTCAGGCTGAGGTGCAGTTCACGGACCCCCAATTCAGCGGAACCACGACTTTCACGGCATCCGTAAAATCTACCTCCCATACTTCAGATGCCACGAGACGACCCACCACCTATTTTTCCGCCCAGTCTTATCTGCGCTACCAGGGTGAAAAGTTTGTAAGACGCTTCGACAGTAACTGCTACATTGCCATTACCCGCAAACTGGACACCCACGACGTGTCACGGCATCGCGCGGATGCGAAGTCTTCTGCTCCTGTCAAGGATGCCCTGTCGCTTATTCAACAGCCGGCTCTGGTCATTGGAATCGAGAGTGATGGGCTCTTCACTTTTGAAGAGCAACAGGAAATCGCAGCCGGAATTCCAGACTCACGGCTGAAGCGGATCGATAGCCCAGAGGGTCATGATGCCTTCCTTCTTCAATTTGAGCAGGTTAACCGTCATATCTTGAAGTTTTTCCGAGAAGTCCTTCCGGATATAATGTCTAAGGAGGGGGATGGGGTGACTGCTGACACGGTAGGAAAGTTGACCAAGAGCAGCACGTTTGGCGAGGCGGAAGTGGAGGATATCACTGCCTGGTAATGACGAGGGTCATGATCTTCGTAGGCCAAGATCTGGCGCCATCATGGTAACCTGTTAAGGTACCGTCCCCATGCCGTGCCATGCCCTTGGAGAAGCAGATGTGGACGAGAAGCTTTTTGAGGTCGTCGCTCCATATGCTCAGTCAGTGGAGCAGCGACGTCTTGTCGGGGAAAGTTGCTGAAGAGGGGGAAAGAGACAGGGTCTTGGGGATTTTAACTTTCACTTCGCAACAAATCGGAGAGACGAGCATCCAACTGCCTCTCTCGCAGATATTTATGAAAAAGAAGCATCCAACTGCTCTCCATCATAGGTCTGTCTAAGCAGTCCGTGTTTTGTATTCCCCTCAATCACCATGATTTGCTATATGACGACGATGGGCCTTGTACATACAGATGTACTCCACGATATTAGTTCTTTTTCACGATGCATGTTTCGGGACGAATATACTGTCCTTCGCATCTACACTTTATTAATAGATAGCGCATACTTGCATACATATTACATTTTTATGGATATGTGAACATACTACAAGTACATTTCTTCTCCTAAGGAGGTTCGGAGAGCTTCAGCAGTAGATCTATGTGCACATTTGATCTACAATGACCTCATTAACCTACTGAGTCGTATAACCTGTCTGCTCAGACAGATTTCCGATTCTACCAAGCAGGAATTCAAGATGGCGATAGGCCGCACCAGGGGAGTATTGTGGGATTTCTATATCGGAATCGTTAGCCATCCCTCTTTTCACTTGTCTTTTCCCGGTTAGAAATGTCAAACTTACCATGTCCAGCAAGATACACGGACGTAAAAGTCAAACCACGCTCCGTGTGCGCCGTACCAAGGTATCCGGCACCGGCATCCTGCGTGAACGGAGCCGTAGCCGTACCCTCATAGAGCTCAGCCAGACCCCTATGGTAGGGCACGTAGAGCGGCTCGATAGGTGGTTTCTGGAAACCCTGGGCTCCGCTCCAAGTCATGTTCTGGATGGTGGCGAGTGTTCCGTTCAGGAAGAGCAGGTAGTCCAACCATCCATGGCCGATGATAGTGTTGTTAGTGCGCTCGATCACGCTAGGAAGAGGCCCCAGAGCGCTAGGAACCGAGCTATCGCCGTTCGCAAAGATGATGGACTCACCGCAGACGGAGTAGTCAGTTGGCGGGGCGTGCAGGACCGCTTGCACGTCAGAGCGGTTGAAGTAGTCGTTCGGACCGCCGGCCAGGGAGGGGAAGCCCATCTCGTCCCAGAGGTACGGGCAGAAATCCGTCAGATGGTAGACATTGAAGCAAGGGTTGATATCCAGCAGGGCAGCGTAGATATCCTCCCATACGTCGCAGCCAGGTTTGGACGAGTCCGGCGCTGTGGGCAGTTTGCCCGTAGGCGGGTAAACCAGGGCCTTCTCTAGGAACTCGAAGTAGCCACATTTTTCGGCCTGTTCGTTGATCTCAGCCATGAAGGAGTCGTTGAGTGGCAGGACAGACTTGAAGTAGTTCAATGCCGGCACGGCAGGAGCTATCGGCATCAGCAATGTCTCGCTTTGCTAACTAGAGTCTGAAGGGTTCAATCATACCTTCAATCATGGTGTCGTCGTAATTGATAGAGGGATCGTTGATCTGGATACCCTTCACGTTATAGTACTTTGTGTCGTTTTTGTCCAGCATACCCGCCGCGATGTACGGAACGTACATGCCGGCATAACTCTCTCCGGTGATATACACCTTGCGGCCGTGCAGGTTGAAGGTGTCGACGAAATTCTTCCAGAAGCTATTAAACTGGTTGGCAACGTCAACTTCGTTGTTGACCGTAGATGGTCCCGGGGAGAATCCGGTTCCAGCGGGCTGATCAACATAGACCACGTTGGTCAGGTTAGTCCAGGAGTAAGGGTTCCGAATCGGTCTGTAGGTTCCTGACTGCCACAGGAAAGGTCCATTCTCCTGAAGGAGGCCATCCAAGGAACTGCAGCCGGGACCGCCGTTCAGCCAGATAGTGATCTACAGTATATTGTTTAGCTAGTTCATGGAATCGAATGGCGGGTACAAAGACACGGTTACCTCGTCCGAAGATTTAGGGTTCTCTGACGGGAAGAACCAGAACCACAGACTGGAGTTTCCAGCGGGAGTATTGGGCAGGGTTCCCGCGAAGGATTCGCCGATATTGAAGTCGACTTCAGGGATAGCATTGCCATTGACAAGGAACTCTGGTGTAGGAAGTACGCATTAGTCCCAGGGGAGCTTTATAGCTTCAGAAGGGAGGTCCATACTCTGCGACTTGGGGTTCAGGTAGCTCGAGTTATGGCTGCCTTGGACAGAACGAGCTTGCTGTTGATGCACTGGCAAGGCCTTCGGAGACCGCTTCACAGCCTTCTTATGCGGGCTCTGGAAGGCCGCAGCGGCCCCCAGGAAGAGAGCAATTGAGGTGAAGACATGCATTGTCAGCCCTCGGACGGTTTGCAGAGGCAGTTGTGCGATCCCCCGTCGGGGGCCATCGTGAGGAGTCTATATATATACGCACGATCTTGTCAAAATGCGTGCCACTTGAACCTTGCTGATAGCGCTGCCTACAAAAAGCGGGCTGTGAGCATAGAGGCTGGAAACAAATCCTGTCGATCAATTATTCCATCATTAGCGCTGATTGTGACCGACGAGGTTGACCGGTAATGCCAGGGTCGGTGGAACCGTTATCGACAAAGCTAAGACCGTTAAGCATCGATGGTGCATGAAGCTACAGCTAACTCTAGCAGCATAGCCCTGCCTGCGGTTATTATTATAATTCTCCTATCAGCATTCCGGACCGTTCCCGATAAGATCATGCTGGCAGGAACGCAGACGCAGGAGAATATGGCGTGCTGTGTCTCTAAAACATCTTGAGTCTCCGCTATATTGATTATAGTAGCTGTGGAAGTTTGTCTTATCGTGTTACATCGCCTTTTGATTGCCTGTTGGCAATATGGAGTATCGATGGCAAACAAGCCTAGGCGCGGGGATCACCGTTTGTCTCCACCATGGCTTGATATCGATCATCTCAACGGCCATTCACTCCTCGGAGAATGAAGCTTTGTGGCCCCACGTCTTAGAAACTTCGCGACGTCGCATCGATTTTACCTGCAGTGGAAGGTGACATCGAAGAGCGGCAGCCCTGAGATCTTGTCGATCCCCGTCAGGTACCGGCGGGCTCAGCCGAATGCGTCGAAGATGGTAGGTGATCGGGTAGCAGCGGCGATCTCCCTAGTCAAGAGATTTATTGCATCATTTGGGACACGGAATAAATCATGATTTTGACCATGGGATGGCACATCGCAGACCGACTGTAGACGGAATTTTTTGGACATGCCCGAGGCACATGATCAGGAGGGGTTGTCCCGTTCGTGGGTGATCGATTCTCCCAGTATAGAGCTAGTATTAGTGTCACATAGAATTAAGTATCACTCCAGGACGACAAAGTGAAAATATCCTCGATGCTTCCATTCCAATCTGCACTATTCATATCGCCGACTAGAATAGTCGTTGGCGGCACGTCCCTAGATCTCAAGGCAGATTAAAGAGGGTCAACATGGAACGAACATAATACGCGGAGTCTGACTGATCTCGATAAAGTGATCTGCCCAGGCTTCTCCGCTTTAAGCCTCCCACTTTCTACATTAATCGATAGGATCGATATCCTCTCTACGTTGTCCTGATGCTCTGAAGGTTCAGATAAATTCCGGGGGTACGGATTAGAGTAACGAATTAGGCCGACACAGTCCGCTCGGTCCCTCTCACTGGACATTTTGAACTTCAATCAATATGAAATTTATTGAATTTCATTAGTTACCTAGTCAAATTCAATGCGACTAATGCCATAATGATTCATTAGAATCTATTTTCACTCGATAAAGATAGAACACCACAGATTTCCACGGAGAACGTAATGAGATTCAGGTATCTTCTCTTTTGTATTTCAAAGTCTCATTGAGAATTCAGACGATTTCTTCATCGTCTCTATGTATGCAGAGATTTTGAATGATTCCTACTTCTTTAGGGTTTCGTCCTACCTGGGATCAATTGTAGTACTTTAATCGCTCTATGGTTGAAAGAATCATTGTAGAATTTCATCCTTGTCCCTGCTCTCGTCAGTGTCTGTAGGCGGCAGATGGGTTCCGCCAGCATTAGCACTGCATAGTTCATACATATCGATACTGCAAGCTACTGAACATCTCTAAGGCCAGGCAACTAGAATAATATTGACATCGTCGCCACCTTTCGGCCTTGTCTGGTACAGGTGTTTGCAGACATAGTCCTGCGAGACCGAAGATAAAGACCATAAGGCTGAACAATAGATAACAAACAGCCTCAAAAGACATTCGAAAAGCTTGTTAAGGCCGATGAGCTAATTTATCACGGGGGATCGACAGATGTAAAACCGAAGAGTCTAAATTCTTATGCTGTCTGACGGTCAATCTCAGAAATCTTACTGTCCTGGCCGTTGTACTTAAGCACAATGTTGCCTTCTAACCCCATGGCTTGGTGGCTAAAGATTAATTTTATCAGCTGCTCAAAACACCGCTCAAATGGGTGAAGAGTTGGAATACACATCTGAGTCGGGCATCTCCCAGACACAGTCAGCGTGCGGTCTGATGTTGATGTACTTGTGAGCGCTGTATGCCGGTCTATGAGTCGGCCTCTCTCTTCCCTTCAATCACCAAACTCACAAAACGGTGTTTCAATCGTATCCTTCAGGTCGCATTCGATGATGGCTGAGGTACTCGCTAGAATTCCCTGCCACACAAATACAACACAGTAATAAATAAAGCAACCACGCTTGATTTACTATACTTTCATGGTATTCCTATTCCAAAGATCCTAGGGGTATTCTCCAGACCAGTTGAATCCTACTGGCACCAAATATCTACTATTTCAAAAACCGAAAGGTGTACCTCTAAGTAGCCAATGGTTTGCCATAGGTAACAAAACACACATTAAGATAATAAGGCAGGCCGTTGATATTGAGAAACGGTTCATGAGTATAACTCCTCCAGCAAGTGGAAGCGTGTACTATCGCAGGGATCTCAAATCATCTGAATCAGCTATTCCACTGAAAACGTGGCTCACATACCCTAACGACCAGTTTATTATCGGCCCGCCATCACAGTTTGAGTGGTGGTACCGGGAGAGAGCATTGCTAGATGTTGACCACGGTCCTTGTGTGTTTTCTTACCCTTGTTTTGTTTAATGATGTCTTCTGACAGAATGATTAGGGAAGATATTCCTTACATCCTTTGAATATCCAAAGATGGTGCTAGCCTTAGGTAGTCTGAAAGAAGTTTTGTGTGAACCGCGGGAGATCGTGGTTTGAATTGATGCAATGCTTGGAGGTAGCGTTCGACGTAGAATGAGGTATCCGAAATGCCCACAAAATTCAATCTCTCGTTTTATGGGAGCTTCCAGCAAGCTATCCCCTTGCTCGGCCCGTTCGACTTCTCACCGAATAGTAGTAAATACCTCTGATAGCATTACGGGAATGATTGATTAGCAACATACTATAGCTTTACCAATCTGCCTATGTGCCAATATACCAGATCACTTCCCAACTGGGGTAATCCACTTTCTAAATCCTTGGCCGAACCAGAAATGGAACTACCGAATTAGTATCAGAGAGCATTTCCCTTTCGGTGATCATGATGAAGATGTCTGAACTAACGAGTCAATATACCTAGATCAAGGCTTACAGCTCAATCATGACACGGAATTAGAGCTCGGAAGTCCACGTCAAGTCGTCACATATTACTACGATCGAAATAGTATCAGATATAACCTAGCTGCAGTGCTGGCGCGTCTAAGACCTTCAAGGAGCACGTAGGTCGTCTATCATCAGCCTCCAGGCGGCCCCCTTACCTATTCGTAGGCAGCAATCTATCCCAGATCAAATATTCTTGTCTGCAGCGCAGATGACAAATTTCATTGGATGCAGAATTCGCTAAATATCAAGCTTGTCCCCAAGGAGGGTCGTATACAGAATCTAACTTCTTGGCACATGGTCTGTATAAAAGTCCACGTCTGTTCTGTGGATTTCTCCCATCTCATTCTTCAAAATAATCTGGAATGCTAAAGCTGGTTAAGTGATTCTAAAAGGTTCTCAGAGCTTAGCTTCCTTGCAAGGCTCCTCCAAACGGAACAAAGCAATATGCCAGGACTCAGGATTGCGGCTAAATTCTGCTAGATGCTGGAAAATCCATCAATCAGATGAGAAGAGTGTTCCCCGTGAATTGAAATTGTAGCGAATCCTACGCTTGGTCAGGGGAATTGACACAGAATAGAGAGAACTAAGTAGTTGACTTGACTGAGCGAGCGAACTCGTTGACTTAGTTGGGGGACAAAACAAGGATAGATACATGCAACTTATAACTAGGCAAGCCCCTGACTAATGGAATATCATTATTCCATACCGAGCATCCTAGGAAAACCGATCGGAAGGACGGCATTCCGAATGCCGAACCAAAATCTGATTGTACCTCACATTGAAATATAGACTTGCATGCTTACAGCTATCCTCATTAATCATCCGCTTACGTTGGAGATGACAAATATTCTTTTTCTGAAAGAATGAATATATTCGTTTCTGCCTTGAATTTAGCGTCATTTTGAGCTTGCAAGGGTTTCTCTATGCGCAGTGGGGAGCAATAATAAAAGATACCGCATCAACTCGATCGTTACATGGTGGACCTGGATGTCCGAAACAGAATCTGTTTTAGAACGTCGATCTAGAAAGCAATCAGTATCCTTGTTACATACATCTAATTTCCTATCAACGTCATCGGATTTGATATTTGATTTTATTTGATTTATTCTTGACGTGTCCCAAATCAGTCTCACGGATTTGCATTTCTTTTCACACTCAAATCTTCCAACATCATGGCCCATCAGATTGTCATCCTAGGCGCATCCCTCTCGGGATTAGCCATTGCACATAAGCTGTTGAAATATACCTACCCTCGGGAAAAGGACATCAAAGTGACACTGGTCAATCCTTCTGATCACATGTACTGGAACCTTGCGTCAGTGCGATATGTCGTGCCAGGCCAATTCCGTGATGAGGATCTCTTTCAACCATTCCTACCTGGTTTTGAAAGATACCCCAAGGAGAGCTTCGAGTTTATCCTAGGAAGTGCGGAGAAAGTGGACCCGTCAAGCAACACGGTTGTTGTTTCCGGTGGACAGACCATCCATTATGATTATCTGGTCGTGGCTACTGGCGCTTCATACAAGAATGACATGCCCTGGAAATCATTGAAGGATTACCAGACGACCGTTGATGCCATTCACGACCTACAGGCCAAGGTTGCTGCCGCTAAGACCATTGTTATTGGAGGCGGAGGCGCCACTGGCACTGAAGTGGCTGGCGAGATCGCGTATGAGTACCACAAAAGAGGAAAGGAAGTAACCATCGTGACGGCAAACAAGCGCCTCATTCCTGCCCTCCCGGAGCATATCTCTCAAATCGCTGAGAAGGAGCTGGCTCGACTGGACGTGAAGTTCGTCCGGAATACCCGAATCACCGACGCATCTCCGACTCCAGATGGAAAGACCAAGCTCACTTTATCCACGTCGGATCCAGATCTCATTGTGGATCTATACCTCCCCACTATCGGGGAGAAAGCTAATACAGCATTCCTACCACCTTCTCTCGTCAACAAGTCCGGTGACGTGATGGTCGATGAGTTCCTTCGTGTCCGTACCACTAGCAACGTGTGGGCTGCTGGCGATGTAACTGGTCTCGAACCCAAGCAGGCCAAGTACGCTGAGGAGCAAGCTCTCCATTTGGCCCAGAACCTGGATAACGTGCTCCGAGGTTTGGAGCCGGTACCCTACGGCGCGGACAGCATGCGAGCCCTAGCCGTGACACTTGGTCGATGCAAAGGTACAGGTATTGCGGGCCGATTCAGGATCCCCAGTATCGCCGTGTGGCTTCTCAAGGGACGGTACTTGGGTTCAGATAAGCTGAAGAGTATTGCCAATGGTGATAGGTCCCTAGTGAACAGTCTTTAGCATCGCATAGTTTCACTTCTTTAGGTGTGAGTATTAGAGTTTCCTGTGATGATTTGACATGATATCTGTGATTTGACGAAACGAACGGTTGGCGTTCTGTTATGAATATGGATGCAACGACCAAGCGTGCTACTTGACGTTTTCACTTGCCTGGTTATATAGATAAGCTGGAATCAATTACAATCGATTTTAAAGTAATCTCAGTTGAAAGTAAACGAACACTGCCTGTCTTGCTCCACCAGTATACTCTATTCATCTCACTTGAATAAATCCAGATCAAATCGCCATGATCAGGATACCATCATACCGCAAAAGGGCACACAAAACCGCCGTCCAATATGTTTAATGACCTAAGCCAACAACGGCAGGTCACCGGCCACAAGTAAATTATCAAGGCGCCCAAACCCGCTTAGCGAAGCTTAATCGAGAAGGTAGTTAATTAACCCAACCAACTCGCATCAGACTACTGTAAGTATCAAAACTAAGTTTCCCCATTCATCCATGACTCCATAGAAATTCATAACACTAAAACTGCTAAATGCTAATTAATTAGTTCCCCGGCACTTGAGGTGGCGGCTGCCAGTCTAAAGTTCTTTGAGAAGCACCTAGCGAACCTTGAGCACCTGACCTACTGCAGTGCTCCTAGTAGGGAACTACTATGGCTGTATGACCTGGATCCGCGTGGCGTGCAGCCAAAATGCGGGGGAGACAGGTACGGATTACGCACCAATGACAAAGGTAGACTATGTGGCATGAGACAAGAGAGTGCTGAGCTGAGGGGTGATTAAGCTTTCTAAGGCTGTTTTTGTTTAGTTCGACCACAAGGGGCATTTAACTCTGCCCGGGGTGATGTACGGAAATTATTGTGAGCCGCTCTCGTCTGTTAGCTTCGTTAGAGCACATAGATGGGAAGCTAGAAGCAGAGGAGGAGAGGTTCCCATTCTTTGTCCTCTGGCGCTTCAAGTACTCTCAAAGCATCTGACTGGAGGAAATATTTAGGGATCGCGCCATATGGGACCCTCCGTGCAGCAGGGCGGTTCATGCGCGCTGTCCTGCCAAGGTGTCAGACGCATTATTATCCTTGTTCGAGTGACTACTACTGCTCCAGGCGCAAAGTAGTTGCCTGCGCGCTAAATATTCCCAGCCCCCGTTCAGGAGGACGAATTGCTGGATGAAACTGCAGTTCGCTCCGGTGAAGGAAGTTAGATACTGTGGGAACAGTTGCTGGAGGGGTTCGAGCTCCGCACCTCATGTATATACGAACAGAGCACTGTTTTCAGATATTAGAGTATCTGCCAGGGTGAGATCGTGGTGTCAAGCTCTGTTGATTGATGATCGTCTTGATCTCAAATATTGGCATCTCGGAAGGGGCTCCGGGATGGCCGTCCGTCACATGATGCTCGGCTGCGGCCGGTGGATCATTTTGAAGGCCTTTTTTTTTCCCTGACTTGGACGAAATAATCGTTAGCTCGGGCGCTACGAGAGAAAAATGAAGCGTTCATGGGAACATGCCAAGAGCCCGCTGCGGACCATGGTTGCACCATACCCGATCTCTCGAAAGGAGCACCTATTATCCAGCCCGTGGGCTTAGAGTGTACGGTGCTGGGCTGTATGGCTCTGAGAGTCCTTCCGTGGTACAGAACAGTTCCGTCATTTGCCTATGCCAGACTAATATTATTACTTATCTCGCCGAGGAGGCGTCTAAGAAGCTTTCATCGGGTAAGATATACCTCAACACAGCTCAGAGACAGGTCTGATAGTGGCATGGTGCCATCTCATGTTCGCGTGTTTCCCAGCCAGTGAGATGGACCATACACCGCATTAGGGAGATTCCCCGACGACTGCTGTTCATCTCCTGAGCCACATCTTTTTGAAAGAGACGAATAAAGTGAACAGGGTTCACAGTCGCGGTCAGATCCGGCTAAACAGCGCCTCCCGGGTCCCGGCGCTAGGATGCATTGGATGTCATCATCGGGATCCTTCCGCATATCTCCTCGCGACGCTGAAGGGAGAGGGAACCTTGAATAGCACACCGCAATGGCGCTCTGCCATTGACGTGTTCTGTGTTCTAAAGGAGGGGGGCATGACCGCTGTTTCAAGTCAGAGAATCTTGATTGTGCTGCTCTGTTGGCATCACCACCACTGGTCATCGTGGACCAGAAGGAGGTCTGCGACATCGCCGTATGCATCGGTGGGGAGTGAATGATTGGTGGTGGCTGTTTCTCCTAAGATCTTGAGAGTTCCGGAGCAATAAGGTAGCAAGACGTCGAGACGCTGACTACGTCTCTTAGATTCTGAAGTATCACTATCGATTGGCATGAATCGCGCTGGTCAGCATGAAGATGTGTCTTAGACAAGACTATTGACGCTTCCTGTTCGCCGAGGATCATTCTGGCGTGGCAGTATAACGATAACTTTTATGAAACAGGTTAATAAAACAGGAAGGATCTGTACACTAGGAGAATTGAGTACCGCAGCAGGGCTCCGTATTATTCCAGCACAGAGCATCCGGGCGCTTCCCTCGTGGACTCCCATCCCAGAGCCCAATTTGTCCACCTGGTCAACCAGGCCGGCGGTCTTGGATAGATCCAGCATAGTGTAGGACTCTCGGGTGGCTCTAGAACACCCATGGTGAGGGTTACCGAAAGACACTAAACACTAAAAGACCACTAAAGCACCGAACTAAAGATCAACAGGCGTCACGCCAGGCCCGACCCGTTCTAGAGCCGTGGGTTCGTCCAGGAGGTGACCCAACCGGTTCAAGACATGCGCTTTGGTCGGTTGGTTGCACCAGTTTTGCGATGCTCCCCAGATGACCCCCGTCCTTTGTTTTTTTTTTTTTTTTCTTTCCAGGAGGGCGAAAAAAGAGACAACTAAGTCAATAAAATGACTAGCTTCGGCCTCCGAAAAGCCAGTGGTCCTCCGCATCTGCGATCTTCTGCGTTTCTCCTGAATCGCGACTGCTGTGTCCGGAGTCTCTCTTGCCCTGTCTTGCCGCCGCACTCCAGGACTTCCGGGACGATCCTTTTCTAGATCTATCTGTATGAACAGTTAATTATATCTTCTCCGAACAAACGCGAAAACGACCACCGGTTGCGGAACACCGGCCTGGATTTCTCCACTCCTCACATCATATCATCCCACCACACAGCTCTTTCGAACGTTATGCTCTCCAGACCTGCAGGCTTGTGCTGATACGGGTGGGACAAGTCAGTGACGCAAAGAACAAGGGTTTTCACTCCCGGAATGGCCTCAGTCTGGGGACACAGTGCTCTGATGGATGAACTGTTCTGCTGTGACTATTTTTGATCCTCAAAGTCGTGTTCCGGCCGCATTTTGCCACCTACTCGATCTCCACGGGTGGACGCAGCACCAGTACACAGTCGCTGTCGCCGTCTCTTGAAATTCAGTACTTTTACGGGGAGCTTTGTATCCCTCATACAAATCTGTCAATTGCTTCAGCTACGGAATATTAAACCCCTCTCTGGCTCCCTAATCCCGTGTGATAGACAGCGGTATCCACTGCAGCGGGAGGGCCTGCTCTGACTCTTCGATCAAGATTGGACGACCCTGGATTGGGAAAGCGGCAAGATGAAGCGTAGGATGTTCCCCTTCTCGCGGGGTTCCACTGTAAGTTCATCATCCTACTGCTATGTTGGGATGATCAATGCCCTGTTAGCATGTAACTATACTTTGCAGAGTTCTAACACAACATATATAGAAACATATAGCGAGCCTCCCACCAGAGGACCGGAGCCGTTATTATGATTTTGTCGACACCCCGGTCCTCTACAGACCGGAATCCCCTTTGATTGAGCGCCCACAGCTTTCCCCGGAGGCCATGGGCAAACTACGATGTGCGTGCATGCTGCTATTTCATCATATGGAGACTGAGCAGCCATCTGAGCTGTTCCAGCCAGAGGAGGCAGCAGTAGACCAGTTCTATACGCAGTCGCAGCCCACCCAGGACATATGGAATGAGACACAAAATCATGGCCATTACCTCTCTCCGACTGATGAAACATTCAAGAAAGAGAAATATGATTCCGGTGTGGAACTCGGAGCTTCATCTCCAGAGATGAATGAGCGCCGTAAGACGATTCCAAGCATGGACCTGAAAGGACCGCGTGTGTCTAGAGTATCTGCAGACTACCGGCAGGATGAGTCCGCCGCGGATACTGGTGTCAGCCGATTGTACGAATGGGAATCCGACCAGGACTCTAAGGGAGAGATCGAGAAGGACAGTATTCACGACATACAACAGGGGTTGGTCGATGTGAGCTTGTCATCGGCTGGCGAAGAGTCATCAGATCACTTGACTACCTCTGGCATGGAACTTATCCTTAACCAGTCACTTGTTAGACCGGAGGAGAAAGATATTGACGACACAGACCACTCATTCGCATCTGAGGTTGCTTTGGACTACCGTCTGCTAAGCACCTTCCCTCAGGATGAAGTGGCGTGCAATGTGAGCCGTGCAGAGTCCGAATCTGCTGACTCGCAAGAGATGGATGTATGGACAGATCCCAGCAATGCTACAGTTCCACGCAGACTTCCCAGCTTGTCTCGCCCGAAGTCCTTGTCGAAGCGCGACGACAGGGCTCGTGAAGTACGGCTGGGCAGAGAGGCCGGTAAATCTACCCAGTCCCAAGAGGGTGAAGGCGTCGCAATCATCGTCGATGTAGACGGTGAGGAACGTATCATATCAGCGGTGGAAGAAAGGCAGCGTCAGCTGGATTTGCAAAACGCTGTCATGGAAAAGATGTCTACTGGTGTCATTACGGCCGCGGAAGATAAACTACGTCAGCTACAGCTTCAGCGCGCAGTTATGGAAAAGATGTCCTCCGGCGTGATTGGAACGGCTAGGGCTACCAGTGCAGGTGGCCATCAGGAGAAAACTGCTGGAGTGGGTGACTACAGCCTCTGGCCAAGCACGCGAGCAGAGGTCGTGGCACCGCTTTCTCCCGGTCTTCAAACGGGTAGTCGACTGGAAGGTCCCAAGTCCCCTGGACTGTCTCCAAATGTGGACCAGGATACGACACATAAGAAGAAGAGCGGATTGCGGCGCAAGTTCTCCGTCCTCGGGCTGGCAAAGAAAAAGCCCACCACTGTCACTGCTACCTTTGGATAATGGGAAGCTTAACTCATATTTCAGCATTTGCGATGGCGTTTGCATCAAAGTCTCGATAGAGCTGTACACCTTCGCTGACGGCATTTCTTCATACACTTTGCAGAATGAGTTCTTGTTTGCATATGTGTTATGTTGTCAGAAGCGAGGATAGCGCTTTTTTTTTTTTCTCTTCTGCGGCATCCACACGATCTGTGGGAGTGAGGGAAAGGATCCCAAAAGATAAATAAGAAGATGCCCATGCAGAAAACGGACGATCAGACGAGGTGTTTTTCATTTTACCCTTCGATTTCACTATATATCGTTTCTTCATAGTCACTTTCGCTTGCATGTTTTATTCTTCGCCATATACCCCCATTTTCTCCTTTTTTGCAAGCTGTTCTGTTGATTTCTCCTGTTGATACTTTTTATGTACCATATCTTCCCGAGAGCGGAGAGGGAAAATACGCTCGCTAGACATAGATCTAACTAGGAGGTTTGCTGATAGTATAAAAGACTAGGCAGTTATAGAATAGAGCCTAAGATCAAATATAGATTGTGATACTGTTTAATGCCCTGTGTATGACGAGTCTTGATGAATGGCGTTAAGGGCCTAGTAAAATTCATTATATTCTAAGACGTCCTCAGTCCACAGCAAAGGTGTAAGCACCTTGGGTGTCCAGGACTGCAAATACAACGCATACAGAACTTACAGCGCCCAGGATTTGAGACCCCCCCTTTGATAAGATTCAAGAGTTATATTTATATTTGCTCAAAATTAATCCCAAGTCCTAAATAAGACACATCACTAAAAATAGAAAAATACCCCTGACGAAATAATTCTCGTAGCACACACCACAGGATAAGAAACAGACCAGAAATGCATCGTCATACTGCGCCGTACAGGAACAGAGGGTTCCTCTGTGAGAATTCTGGAAAATGGAAAGATAACGGAAACGAAAAGGAAAGGAAAGAGGAAAAGTAGAAATAAGAAAAAGAAAAGAAAAAGAATTTGGCTGTGCTACGCTATGCTTTGGATGGTAAGTCATTGCGGATAATGTGGTGGAATGCATACATACGGCCTTGGTGCCTTTTGTCGTAATCAGCAAATAGAGTAGGAGAGTAAATAAAAGAGGTGGGAGGAAAGTTCTGATTCAATGCAAACAGGCCGTCAGAATTTTTCAGGATATTTTTTTTTTTCTTTGTATATCGAATTCCATCATGGACCGCGTCTCGCTCGCTTGCTCTCGCTGCCGATTCTGGCGCCACGGCCTCCGCCTTCGTGATGGCTGCCGCTGTGGTTTTCGTCTCCGCCAGGGCGGCCACGCTTGCGAGGGAGGTTGTTGTTGTTGTTGTTGTTGTTGTTGTTGTTGCTGCCATCACGGTATTCTCTGTCGCCACGGTCTCGATCGCGAGTGCGTTCACGATCGCGATTTTCGCCGCGACCACCGCCCCATCGTCGGTTATCGGCTGGACCGCCTGGAGGCGGCGGTGGGGGAGGCGGAGGGGGGCCAGCGTTCATGGGAGGTGGTTTTAGACGGCCTTGGTTCTCGTTACCAGGTCCAAACCCATCATCACGCTCCCTTCGTTCCCTTCGTCGGTTCTCGTCGCGGCCGCCGTGGCCTCCTCTGCGTGATGAGGACTCTCGAGACTCGTAAGGCTCTTCGCGGCTAGTACTGGCACTGTTGTCACCTCTGCGGCGAGTCTCCCGGTCATATTCTCTCGGGCGATCTCGATGATCATCCCTCCGGCTGCTGCTGCGGCCACTATCCTCTTCACCGCGGCGATCACGGTCGCGTTCACGCTCTTTCTCCCGCTCCGGATTGAGATTGGAGCTCGATGCGTGCCGGCTGAGTCGTCGAGGCTCAGCAGCCGAATCATCCATTATCTCACTGCGTCTGCCGCCTGAAGGGCGTGTTGGGGGATGTCCATCGTCAGCGGCATGTGCAGGCCCGCCGGGGCGACCGGGAAATAGTTCGGGACGTCCGTGAGAAGGCCCGGGACGGTTGCCATCCTCAGGACCATCGGTAGGAGTTTGTGGACGAGTCGATTGAGGCGAAGAGGCGTTCATCGAACCGCCTTGTCGATTAGCACCTCTTCCACGGATCGAAGTCCCTGGCCCGCGCTCTGGAGGGCCACCAGACTGCTGGAGCATGTTGTTGAGACCTGCGAAGCGCTTATCTCCTCGACCACGCTCTCCGCCAAAACCTGGTCCTGAAGGAGGACCTCTCATCGCTGGCGCCGGCCCCGATGGCGGTCCATGAGCACCACTCCGTGGACCAGATGGTGGTGCAACCGGCTCCATGGACGACTGCAGCGCCTTCAGTCTGTCAGGATGAATTCCAGCAGTGTCTAACCTTTCGGCTGCCGGAGAGGGTGGCCCGCCTGATGGTAGTGCTGGTGCTGGCTCTTGAGGGGCCCCGCGCATCCCCGAACGACCAGGACCAGTTGGAGGTTGGCGATCAGGGAGAGCCGTAGAATTGGTGTGAGGAGTAGGTGGTGCAGGTTGCGCGTTCCGACCATCACGACGTGCATTCCTCCCTCTAGGACCAGATGGAATATCAGAAGGAGGCTCGGGTGGTCGTAATCTTCCATGTGAAAGATCTGGTCCTCCCCATGACTCTCTGGATTCAGAAATGTCACCACGCGCGGCTCGTTCACTACGGGGTCCACTAGGGAAGTCGTCATGCCTGGAAGGATATCCGGGACCTCTACGGTCATCAAACCGGTCAGGACGGGGCGGTGGTCGGGAGTCATCCAACCTAGGTGGAGATGATGTTCTTGAAGAATGAGACCTCCGATCATCCTTCTCCGCCCTCAAGGACTCTCCCCGCCGATGGCCCTCGCTTTCTATGAGAGACGCGCGGTCAGGATGTTCACGAATCAGTTCTGCTCTATCAGGGTGAGTCTGAGCCCCGGTCCGCACAGGAAGAGGCCCCTCTCTTGGAAGGCGATCGGGGTCTGCTCTGCCATGGTAGGCATCCGATGGAGGTGGACGCCCACGGCCAGGTCTCTCGGGCCAGTCCGCCTCCCGTGGTGGACGGTCACGATACGAAGGACCACGGAATTGATCCTCTGGTGGTCTGACCGGGAAATCTCTTTCGCCACGGGGAGGTTCTAGACGGTCGAGCCTATCATTCAGACGGCCATGTTCGAAGGAGCGATCGCGATCATGCTCCCCAAACCGCCCAGATCGTGAGTACTCTGGATGCCTGCTATCTCTGGGCTCGCGTCTGTCATCAATGAGATCCGGTTGCCTCATTGGCCCTCGACCTTCGTGTCTATAGGAACGATGAGGCTCCGGCCTGTTAGGTAGATTCGGCTCAGGTCGAGGGGGAGCATTGTTCGCGGGAGTTCTGTCAATATCTGGCCTCTTAGGCACGTTTGCTGGACGGGAAGTGTTAGAGCTCGTACGTGATCGGGACGGTGAAGGCGAAGCTCGAGCGCGAGGGTGACGTTCAGCTTCTCTGGACTCAGTAACTGCAATCTCTTGGGACACTGCCGCCATCTCAGTTCTGGATTCCGTCGTTGGTTCCACAACTGACTCAGGCTTCTGGGCCTGCTCATCTGCCTTAGCCTCTTCCACGGTCGCCTTCGCAAGTGCGTCCGTCATCTTAGCATCTTCGATCTCTCCGTCCTCGACTTCCGTCTTCCCAGTAGCTGGAGTTTTCGGACGACCGTTGACACTAGAATATGGTTATCAGAATGATCTGTTCAATTTGAGCTCCATTTAGGGTAGATCGACTCACTTGGTAGCTGCCCCTGGCTTGAACTCCGCGGCTGTAGCGTTCAGGGGTTTGGGGGTCGTAGACTGTGGCCGAGATGCCCTGGACTTTCCAGCTGCCGCTCTATCCCCGGGCATGGACTCATTCTTGGATGTATTAGTTCCGGCCTGGCGATGGGTGGATGGGCTGACTCACAATCATGAATGCTTGGGGAAGCATCCATTTCTTTTCTCTCCTGTTGAGGTCTCCAATTAGGGATGCAGCAGGTATCTTGACATCGTCTCTTTCATCGTTCTGACTCAGGTTGTTGACGCTGGTGAGCATATCACGACCAATCCAGTTCACAGCAGGGAAATGTTGAACGATAGCCTTGAGGATACTGATAGCATTGCGGATGTGCATATACTCTCCTCCATTCAGACAAGTCTTCAGAGATGATGCAAGAAGACGGTGCCACTTGTAGAGCAGACGACGGAAGTCTTCGTAGTCCAAGAAAGTCGCAGGTTTACCTTCAGGGTCGATGGCCATCGCAAATCCAGGAAGGTCTCTCTTGGTTCCAAATGCCTCCTTTTCGTATACCACCTTGTCAGCATGCCATCGACTTAGATCTCGAAGGATCTCGTTGAGGAAACGTCCAAGGTTGTCAGCTTCCTTGGAGGTACACTGGAAGATCAATGCTGTGAGACGTTGGTCCCTGAAAAGCTGGTCCAGAAGTCCGACAGTGCGGAAATTAGGTGTTCCTGAGTTGTGAAGATATTTAAGCATCTTGAAACAGTAGAATGCATCAATTGGGGAGAGAAGGAGACGCGGTAACAAGCACTGTTCCAATATGGCCACGTTCAAAGCATCATGCTTGCCTCGCATGCCGACAAACCATCGGTCTTTCTCCTTCTGAAGCCTAGCCCTCGTCTGGCCGTATGACTTCAGGTGGTGCTTGTTTTCGTCTAGGATCCGTTCCTGGAGCTCCGTGATTTGCTTCTTCTCCCTCTCTTTCCTCTGTGTGCCGGCCATACTGACGTCAGATCGATCGTTTCCAATTGCGATGACCTTCCTCTTTTGTCGTTCGATTTCATCTTCGTAAGCTTTTTGAGGGATATGGACATCGTAAAGAGACAGCTGCCAGAAGGTGATATAGAACGGCAAGCCAACGATTTCCCAGGTCTCTGGAGACAGAGAATTCTTGACCTGTTCCATGAGTTCTTGTACAACTGGGTGCCATGGAACTGCATCAACGTTCGCTGTAGAAGTTCCAGTAGGACCAGTATTTTCAGTAGGAGTGACACCATTCGTTTCAGTCGTCGCTGCCTGGGTCTTCTTGTCAACGTCCATAGCATTGTCCGTAGACGCGGCACCCTCCTTGTCGGTCGCTTCTCCATCGTCGATCATCTCAACGTCTCCATCCACAGTTTTGGAAGGCGAATCACTCTCGCTTTTACGCTTCTTCGCCTCTTCCTGCATAACACGGTCCACCTCCGCCACTTTGTGGCAGAGACTCGTGCGGCTGATCCAGAACGCAACTTCAGGTTCGATCCCAAATTCACTGATTAAAGAAGCCAATCCCGGCACGAACGAGTCAAATTCGGCAACGGATAGGTTACTTCGCAGGAGGTCCAAATACTGGGTCAGGATCCGATGAATTTCATCGAATATATTGCCCAGCAACTTGAGTTCCGAGGTGTTTTCCGATTCCTTGAAAACGCATGTTGCGCGCTCTTGAGCTATGGCAATAAGTAATTGCCCAGCTAATTTCGAATCAGTCAAAGCTTTCATAAGCCGTCTTGAGGTAGTCTTAGACTCGTGTCTCTTGTCAAGAAGCTGAAGAATAGTCTGAGCTTGAAGCAGCTCGCCGCCTGCCATAGCCTGAATCTGGTTATCGTTGAAGTTGGTATCGGTGATTATTCCTGCCATGGAGCTTATCATCTGCTCCAGAACGATGAGATCTGTAGAATTATTGTGCCTTAACTGTTCAACAACGTACTGCAAGACTGGCGTTGGATTCATGACCGAGTATCGTTTGAAAGTCCTTCCCGCAAAAGTCGCTAGAGCATTTAACCACCGACTTGTCAAGAGACCTCCCTCTTGAACACGACTTCTGCCCTTCTGGCCCAAAGAGTTAATCAGGGACCAGGTCAGAATATCGTATCCCATGTAGGTGAAATAGCGGGCGCACTCAACCACCACCTCGATGAGGTTTTCGTATGATTCAATCTGGCTAATAGCAACGTTGATAACAATACCAGGATTAGCATATGCTATCTTCGCTAGCGCTCGCGCCATAGGTCGGATGTTCGTCTTGCTCAATCGCTTCAAGACATCCTTCGTCTCCGCCCTAGCTTGGTCAAATGCTGACTTGATATCCGGTTGTCGCGATATCTGTCCGAAGTACCATTCGGCATATATATTGTACCGAACCTCCCGTGGGAAGTTGCTGATAAGGTCGAAGACTTCGTTTACCACACCGGGATTTGCTTTCGTCAGGCTCAGCGAGGGCACCAAGAGCCTCTTACAGAGATCTCTCCAACGCGTCTTGTTAACCTCTGAGTTGTCTTTGCTCAAGCTATCCTTTCCTATTCTAGCAAGCTTCGCAAGGAGGGAAGGATCCTGTCCGATCTTGTATCCGGAGACATTCAAGAGCGACGAGCACAGAGAGAATACATCGTCAACGGACTGACAGATTGGGATATTATCCGCCCAATCATCCCAGTAAAAGCGGTAATCTGTTCCATCGTTCGTATCTTCTTTGTCCAGCTGGGCCCATCGAAGAACTCTCCTTGGCGGGGCGTCCGCGAGTCGGACTTGGCCTTTCGGGACCCCGGACTGGTCAGGGCTGGGAATCTGCTTCTGTCCCTTGAACTGATCTGAAGATGACAAAGGTCGAAGGGCCCCATAAACCTTGCTTAAGCAGTGATGCAGGATGCGATGGATGAACTCAGGAAGCTCTGGGTATCCATCCATCAACCACGGGAATCGGCTTAGGATAAAAAGAGATTCAGGAAGAGCACCGATGGCTAACAGACTTTTCAGTAGAAGCACCTTCTGATCTGAAGGTTCCGGAAGGGCCTCTTTTTCTTCAGCTTTGGCTTTCTCGGCCTCCTGCTCTTTCACTGGCGTTGCTGAGCGAGTTTCTGCTTCTCGCCGAGGAGGGGGGAGAGTGTCATCGGCAAGAGCTCCAGCCATCATGAGAGCATTCGTCCCTCCACCAGGCCTAGCGGCCCGCTCTCTTTCTGCCTTCTCTTTCATCTTCTCTTCCTTCAGTGCATCCATCGACTCGTCGGGCCTCCATAGATGAGGGTAGAGATCACGAAGCGAAATGAAGCCCACCTTAATCAGCAGTGCTGCGAGATAGATCAGATTGTCAGGAAGGACATCAGACTCGTCGCGCGCGGGAGATGAATAGAATCGCAGCTTGAACCCTAAAAGTTGCGCAGCGACTCTATTACCCTTTGGCGGTAGGGTTCCGGTCTCTTCAATCCACTTCTTCGTCTCGTCTTCCTCCTCGGGCCGTCCGTTCAAATCGGATATCGAACGTTTCAGAACATCTGGATTCATCGGTTGCCGACCTATCTCAAAGAAAGCACGGATACCAATCTCCCTAACCCGATCCCAAAACACTTTATCTCGTTGCTCATTCGCCCTAGTCAACTCGGCGCGTTCTTCGTCAGTAGTCACCCAGCCAGCAGAACCAGGTTGAGCCCAGTTTGGAAGGCCTGAATATTTGATGCCACCCTCCATACTACGCAAGTTGTCCTCCTTAGGCCACCATGAACTGGCTCTCAAAAACTTGACGAAGAAGCGGTACTGCTTCACGAGAACAGCGGCGAAAACGTCCAATGTAACATCTAAAACACGACCAACATCCATATCGAAAGCACCAATCATAGCCTTGACACGTTCGAATGTATCCTCAACGACTTCGCTGGAGGGCGGTTCATTGTTACTCGTTGTGAACAACTCCGTCAACAACTTCGAATATCCCTCCGACTCTTCGCGGAGAAGATTATAGTTTGACTGTCGGTAAAGGAGATTCGTCTGCTTCCGAATACCCATCCGCGCGAAGGTGTCCCGAACAAGTCCCAGAGCTTGGAGCAAAGGCGTCTCCAATTCAAGGCGCAGTAAGGCAGGAGATATCGTCGTAGAGAAGACGAGGGGTCGTAAGGCAGGGTTGGAAGTTTCGCCGTCCGTCATAATAGAGAGCGTATCCAAGAATAGAGAGCGGGGATCGAATCCAGCGCCTGGAGTCTCAATACCACCTGCCATATCAACATCCTCTGACACAGTATCTTCCCCAATAATCTCTTTAACAGCTGTTCCCACTTCCTTTGCTGGTAACCGTCCATCAAATGCAGCTCTGAGTATTTCCTGAAAGATAGACGCTAACGTGGTTGCGTCTTTTTCAGAGAGCGCCGTTGCTCCTCTTCCCACCAGGCTTTGCTTGCCGGTGGTCATCCAGTTGTCAATTACATCCTGAGTAGCGTATTCGTAGGCATAAGGAAGCGGAGTTCGTGGACGCTCTGCGGCTGAAACCTGTGTTGGCGCAGGACTAGGAGATGGAGGCGGCAGTGGTTTCGCTGCCGCCGCAACGCCGCTCGTCTGCATGGGATCTGAGACTTCCTTTGCAGGTGTTGCTGCTGGTGGAGACATCGCTGTATCCTTGAGCGTTTCCGGAGAATTGTGACTGTCGCTGGTCCGTCGACCAGAGGGCTGTCGACCACCTCGACTCAGTCTTCTTCCTCCCCTACCGCGATTCTCTCCAAATTCGCGAGACTGACCGGGCTGCTGACCCTGCTGATACTGCGATAGATTGAGATTTCCTGGCCGATGCGGAGAAGGCCTCTGACTGTCGTTCCCCGAGTCGCCAGACCAAGAACGATCACCTCTCTTCCTCTTACCGCCCGCTCCAGGAGCCATGGTAGCTGGAGGAGAACTGAGAAAACCCTCAGCGGCGGAACCGATGTGCCTGTGACAAGCTCGCGCGGTTCATTAGTGACGATGCTATTGGATTGGAAAATGAACCGTTAGCAGGTAGAGAAGGCAGATGAGCAGGAGATTGGGTTCAGAAAGTACCTGCAGCAGCTCCATGTCACGGCTAAAGAAATAAAGGGCCAACTAGCGAGTGAGAATTGTGTTCGTCAGATAGAGAGCTTCTTTGTTGGAATCGGAGAATGCGCCAAAGAACAGAACCACTTTCGCGCTTCCCTCGCCTGCTGTTCCGCCACTAGCGCGCTAAGCTCCGACGCCACGCCTTGTTTGGCCGCTCCCGATTACTACTACCTGTGATACTATTGATGGCATATTGAAATGTAAATGCAATGTAAACCTTGTTATTTCGTTGAGTTAGCTTTATTGCTGATACTGATACGTCTTCCCAGTCTTATTGTATCCTTCATATAGGAATAGAGAGTATTAATTTCCGTCGCACCATTCACCATTAATGAGAGCCATCGATAACAGTATTGCTCTTGAACCTATATATGCTACTCTTCGCAACACAAGACGTGGAAATATTCCGTCATCATTCAGATCGTTTTCTATGGGTATTTCATTGCATATAGATACATCAATAGCGCGCGGCATCTTCATCTCGATCAAGTCAAGCCAAACCAGTAGCGTTAGCCTCAACATTCACAACTTCAGGGATCAGATCAAGTAGCTTAGGCTGCTGCGGGTTCCAGCCGAACAGCTTCCTTGCACGGATCGCGTGGCCCCGGGAGTTACTTCCCCAGGAGTACGGCCCCCACTCGTTGACAGCGGCCACCTGGTCGAAGTTCAGCTGCTCGACATCGGGCGAGTCGATAAGCTTCTTCTCGTAGGCAACCTTGGCCACGGCCCTCTGGACATCGCCCCAGACGAAGGAGCCGTTCTCAGCTAAGTAATAACCACCGTCATTGTTCCAGGTTGCCTTTCCGCCCCCTGCAGCAGCCGCATCTCCCAAAGCTAGATATACGTTGCTGAGGTCCTGGACGTGGATCTGGTGCCAGACATTCTTACCCTCGCCGACGAGGAATCCCTTTTTGCGCTTTAGAACGGCCGCAGCCAGCAGGTAAGCCTGGATACTCTTAGTGTTTCCGGGTCCGCGTCCCTGTCCGTAGATGGTAGGCGGGCAGACAATGGCGACCTTCACGCTCTCAGGGGATTTCAGGCCCGCTCCGAGGATGATCTTGTCCACATCCCGGTGCAAGGCATCATCGGGCAGGTTGAGTAGTTCCTGCACGCCCTCCCAGTCATTGTACTCCTTTGGACGCTCTATACCGATAGTCTTCGCCCGCGCATCTTCCACGGCCAAGATACCAGTTCCCGATGTGTGGATCAGCCAGAGAGGCCTCTCTGGAGTGTGGTAAGTGGCACCCTTTGCGATGGCCTCTGCGGACGCGATGTGGTCACAGTTGGCAGTGTCTATGTGATTTATTAGTTATACGCTCCTGGAGAGATGACGCGAAGGAAAATGAGCTACTAACTGTAGACAATATCCGCGTTCTTGACCTCCTCCTCGATTACATCCCTCGAGTCGAGGTCTCCGTGAGCAATCTTGATCTTTGGGTACTTGCTAGTGACTTGCGCAGCCTTCTCCTTGCTACGGACGAGGGCGGTGATTTCCCAGTCGGGATGCGCCTGGGAGACAGCGTAGAGGACGTCACCTCCGATATACCCAGTAGCACCTGTGCTGAATTATATGTGTCAGTAACGTCTGGAAGGCCCTGGATCGTCCCTTTGTTTCACTTACATAAAGACCTTAAGAGCCATTGTCTGTATCTCGTAAACAATCAACGTAGGAATAATCACTGAAACTTTGATGTGGCTTCAGATCGGATCTGGGAAATCCCTCACATATTAATAACATCGCAGGGCTGATGCCGCAAGGGTGGACCTTGGGGCCTGCTTTGAAATCAGCTCTGCGACTAGAAGAGCTTCGAAAGAATGAGTGGAAGCTCTCCCGCCATTAAGGAGCGAGAAACAGTCAGTAGTTCCAACTTGCTTAAAGGTGGGGTCACACCGTCACATCGAAGTGCCGAAGTACCTTCCTTATAAGGACTACATATCTCCAGGACACCTCAAGTATCAATTTATCCCGCAGTCATAAGATCCAATAGAGTTGTACCGCTAGGCAGTCAACGCCATGTTGTCAGAATTGGATTTCCGATCTTTTCCCAGTCATATCTACTGGAGAGTACAATATGTTGCTTATAAATACTGTATACAATGATGAAGTGTCGTGATGAATGGGATTCATTGCGATTGCAATAATTCTTTCTGCGGGATCTTCCCGCGAAACCTCCCGATGTCGCCGAATGACGTAGATGGAGGGGTCGCTTAAACGCTACGGGAAGCCTTACAAATGATGGCTGGCCCCCCCGAATCTGTATCTATTTGTTGTGCAATAAAGCTTGATAAATCATTCAGATCGAGGATTCTTATTATGAGGCGTAGAGGAATCAGCCCGGCTTCAAACTAGGAAGGCAAGGTGCATAAGATTATTTAGTTCCCCCACAGCAAGCTTTGGATCTGTAAGACATTGCCGTTTGGCAGTAAAATCTACATGTGGAACAGCTTAATAATATACAGTTCACCAAGGCATATGAGAATTTCATTCATCATACTCCATATATTTGAAGCTTCTTCCTCCTGGACCTTTGGATATATGTTGGATAAAAGACAGCTAACTATTCATACTCAAAGATGGGTTGCAATCTTGGGATCTGAGTTCCAAATACCGGACTTTCCAGGCGATATGATACCGTCCGGATCCAACTGGTCTTTCAACATCGTCATGAATCTTCTTAACGCGTGATTGTTAAAATCAAAATGCGAAGCCACTTCGTCCATAAAGGCAACATGAGTGCGATATTCAGAATAACCCTGTTTGAGAGTCTCTTCCAAAAGTGTCAGATACAGTTGACTAACTGCAGGCTCCTCGTTCAGGGTGTGGATGACTAGCTCAATACGAATCACGTAACGAGGGGTACACGTGGAAGTCGGCGGAGAAATCGAATTTCCCATCAACAGTAAATTGCTTGGCCTTTAGGTACCAGTTGAGGAGTTCTCTCCCAGATGGAGGTAGGATGGGAGAAAAGCACATGTGTCCGCATCCCTGTCCCCGAGTGTCCAATATATCAAGCGGCGTGAGAGTCGAAATACCACTATGAGGTATTTCTTCCTCTTTAATATCCTTGGCTTGGACAGATTTCCCAGGAGGTGCAGAAAATTCTTTCCATTCGATCTGGACTCCAGAAATGACGAAGGCACGTTGGACTGCCTTCAGTATACCAGGAACCACTTCGAGTGGTCCATATAGAGAGAAATATGCCCTCCCCCATTTCTGCTCTATCCGGATCTTATCTAGAATCTCGTAAGGTACGTAGCTCCCATCTTTCATGTATTGAGCCAGAATTGCATGCACCTCCGGGACGCGAGAAGTCAATGCAATACGAAAGATGTTGGCAATGGATGGAGAACTAACAATAACACCTTGTCGCATCAGTGATGAGAGAATATCAATCAGCGGGGCCAGGTCTTCTTCATTCGGTACAGTCACCTCCAACGTCGCATATGCCTCTGGGGCCGGAGTTATGTGAATAACCAACTTAGTCACGACTCCTGGTTATTTAAAAGAATCAGCCTCCCACGAGATAGTATAACGATAATGGAAAAGAAGTATGAAAATATGTTTCTTATCTAGATTAGACTGGAAGAAGAGGCCATCCACACTTGGCCCATATCCACTGTATGCTCGTCAGCTGACTCAAGTCTGTATCTAGTAGTGTTTGGAGAGTTGGAGTACCCTTTATATAACGTAATCCACTACCGAGCTGCGCGGACCACCGAGCTGCGCGACCGCCACCAACCTGCGGAATCACCACTATTATATCCATTTTTCACAACAACCACAATATGGCTGACGTGTCAAAAGAAGGGCGTTTGAAATTAGCACTTGATGCTTATAAACAAACCCTTTTTCCATCTATAACTGCAGCAACTAAGGCGTTTGATGTGCCTCCAAGGACGTTGATGATACGGCTAAAGGGAACGCCTTCTCGCAAGGAAGCAGTTGCTAATTGTCAGAAATTAAAAGATAGTGAAGAATCTACGCTATCTTTATGGATTCTTGATATGCACCGTTGTGGTTTACCTCCACGGATATTAACTGTATGCTATCTAGCGCAATCACTACTCTCCGCACGAAAGCCCTCCGTAGTTATTGGTGAGAATTGGGTAAAAAGATACATCCAGCGCCATCCTGAACTCCATACAAGATACAATCGCAAATACGACTATTAGCGAGCAAAATATGAAGATCCAAAGCTTATACAAGAGTGGTTTACACGATTTCATAATACTATTCAAAAGTATGGGATCTGTAGTGAAGATATCTACAATATAGATGAAACTGGCTTTCAGATGGGTATCATATCAACTACTAAAGTGATATGTGGATCAGATATAAGGGAAAGCAGGGCTAAGGAAATCCAGCCTGGGAATAAGGAGTGGGTTACTGCAATTATTGCAGTAAATGCATCTGGATGGGCCTTACCACCACAGATTATTTTTGCTGCAGAGAATCACCAATCCTAGTGGTATCAGTATATCCCAGGGAACTATATCCTCAGTATCAGCAAGAATGGATAGATAAATAATGTATTAGGCTTGGATTGGCTTCAGAACTGTTTCGAATCAAATATTGCTCAGCGTACTAAGGGTCAATATCGCCTTTTGATTCTGGATGGGTATAGTAGCCATGCTACTGCAAGATTTGATAAGTTCTGTACAGAAAGGAAGATTATTCCTCTATATATGCCTCCTCATTCTTCTCATCTTCTTCAGCCGCTTAATGTAAGCTATTTCTCACCTCTAAAATATATATACGGCCAGAAAACTACAGAAATGATGCGAAAAGGGATCTATTCTATTAAGAAGGAGGATTTCTTGTTTATCTATCCTTCAGTTCACCAACAAGTATTTTCCTTGCCAAATATCCAGAGTGGATTTGCAGCGACTGGCCTTATTCCACTGTCACCAGAAAGAGTCCTTTCAAAGTTTCATAATAAGACGCCAACACCACCTTCTACAACACACAACAACGAATCCTTTGGTATTGGTAAGATACCAACAAATATCCAACAACTAGAGCAGCAGAAAAAGAGAGTTCAAAACCTTCGAAGCCACCAATCAATCTCTCCATCCACTGTACAGCAAGCAGTGGATAAGATTATTAAAAGTGCAGAGATCGCAATGCAGAATGC
>QEIL01000122.1:0-77532 GCA_003116535.1 Paecilomyces niveus
CGCTGCAGTGGCTGCAGGACTGTAGGACATACAATAAGAAGTTGTCCTAGTAAATAGCAATCCATTTTATCTTTTATATAGTCTAACTTAATGGCGTTGGTGGTTGAAAAGCTTTAATTTTCTTGTGATCGCGGAGGAAGTGGTCAGCTCGGCCGTGTGGTCAGCTCGGCCGTAGATTACGTTATCTCGGCAGAAGCGATTACCTAAGCACGGCCGCACCGAACCTGACAGAAAGCCGCTGGTGCCTAAAATTAAACCTTGGCACGAGCTCGAAAGCTCGGATAAACTAGGCACCGCCGTACTTTGTGGATTAGCGGCTTGCATCTTTTTAAGCCTCAAAAAGACCACAGTTTACTTCTTCCTCTTTTCTCTCTACCGCGCTCTGCTCGTGTTCTCGACAGAGCATCCAGCACACCCAGTGATTACGGGGAGTTGCTTGCGGACCAGTGACAGTGACATAGCTGCAGTGCATCTCAAGGCTAACGGGTAAAGGTGGCCCGTCTTCGTTCCTTGCAATGGATGTGTTCTGGGCGGCGCCTCCTGTCTCAAGGTAAGATTCCTTCCAGCTTCAGTGGATGTCTGGACAGAATTCTAATTCTATTTTCTGAATAGGAGCATCACCGCACTTGCATTCTTGGAGTCTGTTCTGGTCTACGGAGAACTAGTTCCCGGGTATCTCACAGTCTTCCGTCCGTGGAAGATTCTCAAGTTTCCTCCGGAAATATGGAGACTAGTTACTCCCTTCTTGCTCACAGGGCCGAAATTTCAGTTTATCTTCGACCTCTACTTCTGTACGCGCTTATGATATTCGAGGCAGAGCGCAATGCTAACCGATCCCCAGTGTATACCTATAGCAGCGCTTTAGAGAATGGGTCTCCACTGTTCTCCATTCCCGGGGACTTCTTCACTTATATTATCTTTGTAGGCACTGTCATAACGGTAAGTCATGGGTTGCTGGACTCAATTTACTGCAACTTGAACACAATCACTCCATGGAACGTATCCCTAATGGATCTTGCTTTTTCCTTTTTGTTCCTATCACCTCGCATATCTGCCCGCCCAGCCTCTTCTAGCTGCAGCGGTTCCTGGAACCGAGGGAGATCGCCCCTGCACCTTGTACAGTCCCTCATTCGCTTCAATCATTTTCGGGACTGTATCGGGTGCAGGAATGGTGGGATGACCAATGAGATAGCTGCCGTAAACTCACTATTTTACGTGCGGTGGTAGTGGTACCCTACATTCATTTCACATACGCTAAATCAATTTTTTCTTGATCTCATTTATCTTCTGCACTCTTAAGTCTGGAATTCTCTGAGCGACCCACGCAGTTACTAACACCTCGAAGCTTACCGCAGGTTGCCTGTTCGGCCGCGGGGTCTTCACTTCTGGTGAGTGGTCTGCTGCGGTAATATATACTCCAGGCTAACCCCCGTAGCATTTATCCTCGGATTGATCTATACCTTTGCCCAGGAAAACCGGGGAAAGAAGGTGAAATTCTTTATCATCAGTATACCTGTGAAGTTCCTGCCGCTTGCTGTACTCACACTCTCCATTGTTATTAACGGATGGTACTGGGCATTAACCGATGCTACCGGTATTCTGGCAGCCCATCTCTATCATTTCCTCGTCCGCTTCTATCCGCAGTATGGCGGTGGTAGAAACTATATCGCCACGCCTGGTTTCGTCCGGAGATGGTTTGACCAACCACGCCAGGTTTATCGTACCTATGGAACGTCTTTCCGGCCTTCTCAGGAGCAGCCTTCGCAGGCTGCGTCTCGCGGATGGAGCTCGTCTATTACAGACTCCTGGAGCGCTAGAGGTGCTGGAAGAAGACTGGGTGGTTAGGTGGTAATTAGAGAAGCATAGGTGGTTTCACCTAATCACTCGGTGGGCTCCTGTGCCATATATGCATCACTACTCTCATAAACGATAGGTCAATGTACTTCTAATGAAACTCAAGAACAGTTAATCCTGCAGATGCTTCTCTAGATAATTACTGAGCGCTAGTGAGAAAAGAAGAAAAGAAAAAATTGTTTAGAAAAATATTATGTAATAAAATATCAGTAAGATAGTTAACTATCTTCAGTGGCCTACTTTTTATTTACTTTCTCTTTGTCTTTATATTTTAACTGGCTAGTAATGAAACTACCTACTGCAAAGTAGAGTAAGTAAATAGAAATATAAGAACAGAAAATTAATAGGCAGGACATACAAAATTTTAAAATGGCCACCTCAGAAGCTGTTGTGTACGAAGGAGGCCCAGCATTGGGGCAGGGAATTTTGGCTATAACCTCATTCCCATCGTCCGTTATGAGAATGAGAGCTTTATTGTAGTTCCCTTCCACCTTGCCTATACGTACACATCTGGTCTCTTCATTGAAAAGAGATGCAGCTAGGCGACAAAGCTTGTCAATATCAAACCTCACAAAACGTTGCGCGAGCTCGTGTTCTTCGTTAACTAGCCATCGACCTGAGGTATACTTGAATAGCTCATTTGGTGCCACTGCTTTTAAGGCTGTTATATTGTTAAGTAAATCAGAACAGACAGAGAACCAGACCACAGACCAGTATTCCTTGGAGCCAAGGGTTCGTCGACTGACATTGTTAAATGCTGAAGTTTTGGCGTATTTGCACAGACGGAATTCAGAGCGCTGCTGCTAGTCCATCTTAAATGAGGTGCAGATGGATGTCTTAGTTTCCTCCGGACTAGAGAACGAACGAATGCTTGTCGCAACATGTTCTGCTGTAGTTCTGCAAATTAAAAGCTTGCTGAGCTGGAGGCAGTCGATGATTGTTTTGTCATGGAGATGGTGCTTTTCGGCTGCTGCTTGGTTGTTATTGTTAATGGCCAAGCCTCAGGACCGTTTGCCTTTCCGGGCGATGCCATTGCCGTGGAAATTGACTTCTGATACCCAAGCATTTCCCTTTGACAGCGCTCAGGCTTCAGCCACTCCAAAGATATCTAGTGAATTTATTGCTTATTAAATAACCTATAGATCATGGAATGCAAATAATTATATCTATGAATTTGGAGGAAGATTGTCGAGACTAGAGTTGGCAATAAGTTGAGCCTGACACTACCGCCTGCAGACACAGCATCTGTGCCTAACTGCAGTACAATTGCATACGACCATCCGTATTCCGAAGGTCCTCGGTTGGAGCTCGAGGTCAGATAATCCTATAGGTTCAGAGTACATCATTATGGAAAATGTTCCCGGAGTTGCATTAGCTGACAGATAAGAAACAATGAATGTCTTGGAGCGTTGCAAAGTGATTGATCAGATTGTTGATATGGAAAAGGAGCTTGTGGGCTTGGAATTTCCAGCATACGGGAGCATTTTCCTACGAAATGCACTGCCTGATGGATTCCAGGGCCATCCTCTTCCCCCAGCTCAGGACCCTGCTGGATTATTCTGCGTGGGTCCGTCTTGTAATCGAAGCTTGTGGCATGAGAACTTTGACAGGCCTATTATGGACGCGGGACCTTGTAAGTTTTCGTGGCTTTTATTAATTTCCGTACCTTTCTACCAGTTCTCTGACATTTGTAATAGGGATGTCTCTTGGTGAATTTGCACTGTCAATACCTCGGCGCGAATTAGATTTTATTGCAAAATTCCCGTCTGAAGTGCAACATCACCTTGAACTGTTCGATGAATCTCAGTCGGTTGATGAATGTCGCGCTCTTCTGGCAAAAGTATCGAGCGTACTTCCTACACTATTGCACAATCCTGAAGTGATTAAAGAGTCAAGTCCTGCCATGTTGCACACTGACCTTCATCTTGGCAATATTTTTGTGTCCCGAGACTACTTCTATTCAAGGAATTATCGATTGGCAATCATCCCAGATTGCTCCTCTATTCATACAAGCTCGTTTCCCTGACTTTCTTAGACCACCAAAGTACTACACTCCAGGTACCGAAGTCCTGACTTTACCAGAGGACTTTGATGAGTTGAGCTCTGAGGAGCAGGCACAGGCCGTGAAAAACAAGGATCTAGCCAGCCGCTCTAAGTACTACGAAATGGTTACCCTTTGTCGCAACACATGTTTGTGATGGTATGAGACTTGACCGGAGGCTATGGGAGCCTTTTACCTATTGCCAGTTATTCTCTCATGGCACCCTTGTTCCTCTACGTCATTGTCTGATACGCCTCTCTCAGGATTGGACTCTTCTAGGGTTTCCAGGACATTGTCCCTTTGCGTTTACAAAAGAAGAGCTGGAAAGGCATGACGACCAGGTGAAACAATATGAAGATAGGCTTTATTTATCGGAGTTTGCAAAGGACCAACTCCGAACAGACGATTCGGGTTGGGTTCCAATGAAGCGGTGGGAAGCAACCAAAAAATTCAACAAGCACCTCTTTGACATGTTTATTGAAACAATGAGTGAAGAGCTGTCGCCGGAGGCGGCCGCAAAGAAATGGTCCTTTCTTCCTGACAAAGTGTGATCTAGGCCCCGACAATCAAAAGTTTTTTTTTTTTTTTTAGACGTCAAGCGGACTGACCACCTAGTGAAAGAACTAAATCACTCGGCGGCACCGTGGAACATACAGACCGGAAAGGTTTTCATTTATCACAAGGTGAAAGGGTATACAATATTTCAGGCCAAATCCGATATTAGGTAATAATTTGAATCACCTTCGATTCAGGTCGGGAAATGGCTGGGTATTCAGATATCCGAATACCAAGTTTTGATTCTTCAAGCTATTATCATCACATAAACAGCATAACCAAGCCTCGATGTTAGACTAACGTTACAGGCTCGAAGTACACTCCGACTTCGAACTTGCGACTTTACCTGGAACGAGATCGTCCATCTGAACGAGCCGCGCCTCATCGTGATCGTGATCACCGTAATGCACAGCGTACGACGTAGACCGGACAATAGCCTTGCGATCCTGCGAATTTTCGAAGGAAGCGAGATTAATGGCGTTGGATCGGCTCCGGCTACGATTCTTGCTGCCGGTGATATAGTATTGCCTTCCAGTGTTGGCTGACGAGCCCAGGATCTTGGGGAAGACTCGTACGAGCATGACGCGGATGGAAGGCATGCAGGCGCACATAATGCCGACGTTGATCTCGATCGTTGACCAGTTTGCAACTTCCCATTGATCCCAGGTGGCGTTCGTTGAGTTTCCAAAATGTACTAGTGAAGAGAGCCGGACGATGCTGACGATAGTGACGCTACATTGTTGATCCTCCCGTTAGACATCTGAGACTCGAGGTTTTCTTTCTCTCATTCTAGTAATGTGGTCGGAGACTTACAAGGTACCCACGCAGAACATCAGCGCCACAGCGAGTTTCTTCTTCCAGTTCATGTTGAGGTTCCGGAGTTGAGAGAGCGGAATGGCAATCATCCAGGCGTCGAGGGCGATACTGATTGCCGCATTGGCCCAGCCAATGGCATTGATATCCATGCAGTGTCCGTGATGTTCACCGTCCCATCGGGTCCAATAGTAACTGACGGGTCGACACTGGAAGATTGCCAGGATGACGAATATGATGCCGTACACGACATCGAACACCACGGTTGCCCAAATCACAAGCTGCACATTTTTACTTGGGAAGATGCGCTTATAGAAGAAGAGCATCGACAGTTTCATCACCGCCACTTGGAAGAAATACAGCACTTCCATGATATAGAACGCACGGATAAAGTTTGTGATGTACCTCGGCGTCAAGGTCCAGATATCGCGGCCGAGACCGAAATGGGCCAGCGCTCGCACGCTGATAATCGTGCTGGGGATCCCGGAACACAGAGTTAAGAGGATGGTGTGATCGTCCATTCCCAGGTCAGATATGGTAAAAACGGCCTTGTAGATGAGCCGGGCCGCGACAAAGGCAGCCGAGATCACACCAAATGCGATGGCGATGTTGGAATATAGACCGGACTTATCGCGAACGGGCGCTCCGCAAGTGGTCATGGTCACATTTTTGGTTACTAGGAGTCGGGAAGAAGTATGAGCATTGAAGGCAGTGTACATCAAAATAACCTCTCCGGGTCCTTTCAGAGCGGCAGTATCTTACCCAGAGACTCTTTGATCGTGCAAGTCTCTTCCACGCAGAGCGTCACTGAATTCAGCAGGGAAGCAGTGGTACAGATGCAGGTCGCATTGGTGGGCGCGCATGTTGACTGCTGCAGTGCCTCTTCCAGGCAGATCACCTAATAAATTCCTATACGTCAGTTTCTCCCCTCTCTCTCCATGACACACACGCTGGAAGGTTCAGTAATACAGTTTCAGACATACCGCACACTTGGGCAATGCCGCAATGGCTGCCGATAGCGACGTCTGCGCCGCTACAGGAGACAGCAACGCTGGAAGCAGCAGCAGCAGCAGAGAGGTGGGACGAGGAATTATCATGACTATAAACGCAATGAAGCCTGCTTCAGGAACATTTGGAATCCGTTTCAGAAGGGGCAGGAAGAGAGTATGTATAGTACGAATAACTATACTCCAGACGCGAGAATGAGACAGGACCGGGTTGTCCAGAACGACATCTCTCGTTTTCCCATATTATCCCACCCAAGTAGCTCCCGTCCTTACTCTACATCAGCCAGGGAACTTTGTTACCAATATTTACTACCCAGGGATGCACATTTCCACTAGGTAACTGTGGTTGCAAATTGCTAACGTCGCGTCCGTACCGAAGCCCTAAAAAAGCCCTATAGAAGATCAGGTAAGCCCAAAGACGGTTAGCCAGTCACCGGTTCCAACGCTCGAATTGGTGAATTGTCCGTGCCGGACGAACTCTGTAAATAATTATACACTCTTGTACCTGCCTCGCCGAGACAGATTCCAGATAAACTTTCATCTTTCCTGTGCTTGACGCTTAAACTTCGGCAGCACTTCCGCATCGGGGGATGTGAGGGGACTCGAATTCTGGAGTCGCCCTGATATGTGGACCTTGGTGGCGGTTTCAGATCTGCATGTGCTCTCAAGCCTCTCATGTACGGAAGCAAAAAGAGAGAAAAGAGACCACGCTTTATGCTGCTCTATATGTGACGACCCTGCAGCCAAAACGCCACCCTAACGCTCTGAAGAAGTTTTTTTTTTTTTCTCCGATATCATTAGGTTCTCCACGTTGAATGGTGCGACGACTCTGGTTTTTTGAGGCTTGAAGAAGTCAGTTAAGGCTCGGGGATAAGGACCCATTACGAAATTCACGATCCATCGGAGAAATTTCGCCAGTATCAAATAGTTAAGCGAGTTCCGGAGTTCCGGTAAAGTACGGGGGCTTCTTCGCTTAGCTATTTCTCTTCTTTTGTTTCTCTCCTTGATCGGGGCTTCGGGGGTTCCAGTCTGGAGATATCCACCCAGATTGGTACTGGACTTGATCCTGGCGGATAAAATGGTTGTTATTGTGGTGTAGTAGTATCATGGCCTAGCATCTACTCTGATATACCCTGTTTTCAATAGTAGGAAAACGTCCCTTTTAGAAATGTGTGCTATTTAGATTTACATATACAGGGGTTTTAGACTTATTTAGAGATTTTAGAGATACTACTGTGTATTGAACATTATAACTCCAGCGGGGGGGTAATAATATAGACCACGTTATTTCAGCCTAAACAGGAAAGCAACCGACCCGAGCCGGCCATGGAAGGTTTAGCTCAAACATCCTAGGAAAGTATAGTTAGTTGGTCACTAACTAGTGTTTGACAGTATTATGTATAAGATATACTAAAATTCGCCAAGCGAGCCATAACATGTGTTCCATGGCATTAAGATCACAAACACGCCCCCCACGTGTTCAGTTCGGTCCCTGGCTACCAAATATCTCCATAACATCTCCATAATATCTCCACTGTTATGGAACGTGCTGCGCACTGTCGGCAGTTTGTCTACTTTGGGGTATTTGGTGCGATGATTGATTGAAGCTCGGACACGATCCGATTCACTCGATTGAACCTCACACTCCTCCTCTCCTCTCCTCCATTGGGTGGCTTAGGAGCATGGTCTCTCTCCACCATCACGTCTGGTCTCCGTGAAGAAAAGATTCATGCAATGTGGCCAGGGTCTTAGTTATTTAATTCCCCTGAAGAAGAGACCACAGGGGTTTTATCTCTGTCCC
The DNA here is from genome assembly GCA_003116535.1 of Paecilomyces niveus. Taxonomy (NCBI): domain Eukaryota; kingdom Fungi; phylum Ascomycota; class Eurotiomycetes; order Eurotiales; family Thermoascaceae; genus Paecilomyces; species Paecilomyces niveus. The sequence continues at coordinate 8,072 of QEIL01000122.1, forward strand.
TCTCTCTCTATCTCTCTAGCAGGCGCGTCTCGTCAGATAATTATGACTCCAGTTAGGATCGATACCATCTTTTCTTCACCCTACGCTCGATGATACGGGATCCTGAGATTTCCTGCCGAATTCTAGCCAAGACCAAGTTCCAGACCCGCGATATCCAGACTATCCACCGGTCCCGTATATGGAGGACGGTCTTGGCTGCAATAGGAAAACATGCGCCGAAATGGCCCTGTCCATAGCATTGCGCGTTAAACACCTCACCGGAATTATGTCCTTTTTTACGAGCGAAGCAATAATCTGGACCTTTGGAAGGACAGAACCGGTTCCCGGATAAGCTCCCTTTCGATCGACCTGTAGTGCTATCTCTGATGGGGAGGCCGGGTCAACTATATAAATAAAAATGAGCTCCAGCCCGTGTCAGGCACCTTCCTTCTGTCGCCATCGCTCGTTTGGTGGCTTTTTCCACCCTCCTTCTTTTCTTTTCTATCTTCAGGGCCCATTCACTCGTTCCGGGCGTCTCCGTATAGTCATTGAAACCCTCGTCATTCGTTCCCTATAATCTCATGATGAAACTGCCCCTAACAATTGCGGTCCTGGCCGCCCAGGCTGCGGCAGTCGCTTCGGAACGATGTTATTGCCTGCCAGGAGACTCGTGCTGGCCGTCCGATTCCTCCTGGGCCTCGCTTAATGACACGGTGGGTGGTCGACTGCTTGCCACTGTTCCACTGGGCTCTCCTTGTCATGATCCGAACTATAATGCTACTGCGTGTGCTGCATTGCAGTCAACATGGACCGAGCCGCAACTCCAGTATGTTTATCGTTTTCTTCTCTTCTGGCCAATTGCATTAGCCTGCCATGTATTCCAGACTGACTCGCTCGCAGCCTCGAGTCCTCCTCGTCCGTGATGCAGGCATACTTTGCGAATAGAAGCTGTGATCCATTTACCTCCGAGGGGACACTGTGCGGTCTCGGGAACTATGTTTCGTATGCTGTTAACGTCTCTTCGAGCGCCGATGTGATTGCTTCCATCAAGTTTGCGAAGACCAACAACGTACGTCTATTGGTCCGTAATACTGGCCATGAGTAAGTAGTAGACCATTCAGATATCTGCCCTCTCCATCTCCATTAACCATCCTTGTTTTGCGGCTTCTACAGCCACTGGACCGGAAAATTGAGAGAGACCGTCAGTACTAAGTAAATTTCTGTGCACAGCTTTCTTGGCCGCTCAACCGGGACTGGAGCCCTTGCCATCTGGACGCACCATCTGCGAAGTGTCGACGTCCTGGACTGGTCGGATGCCTACTATAATGGTAAGGCTATCAAGGTCGGCGCCGGTGTAATGGGATATGAAGTCCTTGAAGCCGCCGCTGCCCAGAACCTCGTCGTTGTAACGGGTACGTGCCCAACAGTTGGTATCGCAGGTGGATACACCCAGGGTGGAGGTCATTCGGTCCTCAGTAGCAACTTCGGCCTGGGTGCGGACCAGACTCTTGAGTTTGAGGTCGTGACGGCCTCCGGAAAGGTGGTGAATGCGTCCCGCACCGAGAATTCGGACTTATACTGGGCTCTCAGCGGTGGTGGCGGCGGTACCTTCGGAGTTGTGCTCTCGATGACTATCCGCGCACATCCTGATGCTCCTGTGGGTGGAGCGGCCTTCCAGATGGCCGCTGCCTATACGACCCCAGACAACTTCTACAGTGCCGTCACTGCGTTCCACTCTCTACTGCCCAATATGACAGGCCAAGGAGCGACCCTTGCGTACTATGTGAACGACGCCGTCCTGGTCATCAATCCAATTACTGCGTATAATAAGACCTCCGATGATGTTAAGGCCATGTTTTCTCCCTTCCTGGATGTGCTCGCTAATCTGAGCATCCCATACTCGATCAGCTACACGGACAGCGCAACCTATCTGGATCACTATGATACTTATATGGGTCCTCTTCCCTACGGTCATATTGCGGTTGAGTCTTATAACTTTGGCGGTCGCCTCATTCCCCGTGAGGTTATCGAGGACAATAACGCCGGCTTCAACAAGGTCATCCGCAACCTCACCGAGAACGGAGTCCTTGTTGTCGGCGTGGCGCTGAATGCCAGTGCCCCAGACAGCTCCGTGTCGAATGCAGTCCTCCCTTGGTGGCGGACGGCCACCATTACGATGCAGTTGACGACGCCATGGAATAACACTGCTCCCTGGTCCGATATGGTCGCTGCCCAAACCCAGATGACGAATGAATTTGTGCCCCAGATCGAGGCCGTCACGCCGTACAGTGGCACATATATGAACGAGGCGGACTTCCAGCAACCCAACTGGCAATGGACCTTCTTTGGCACCAACTACGCCAAATTGATGTACCTCAAGACCAAATGGGACCCCACTCTCATGTTCTACGCCAATCGGGGCGTAGGCAGTGAGAACTGGACCATCTCCGATTCTGGCCGGATGTGCAGAGTGTAAGGTACACACATGGGCTTATAGCATTTACTAATACTCTCAAATATGCATGGTGGTAGGTTATATAGATTTTTAATTTGATATCACGTGGTATGCTCCAGGGCGAAACTTTCAAATTGCGGTCCCTCGCCGTAGATCCCAGGGTCCCCTAGTCATAGATTTTCCCTTGGCTATGTGTAGAGATTTGTGCACCATATGCGTATGTATAACACGACGACTGTAGTTCAAGTGCCTTGAGACCTTCTGTCACAATCAGACCTCTTTCCTTGCTCTTGGCTAAGGCAGAATAATCCTGTAAAGAAATGAAAGAAAGAAAACTTTAATGATCGTGGACCATTAAGATTGAAGACTGAAGCGTGCGGTGGAAGGCTGGCCGCTTGAGACTCCGACGCTAACCCGATTTGGCACTGGAGCTGTTCCCGCACTTCAAAATTTCCTTTAGCAAGACCGACAAACTCTTTCCTCGCGACTCAAGAGAGCAGCGGTACGCCTTTCTATCCAGAAGCACACTCGCTCAGTCTCCTGCTTTCGACTTGCCGTTCAACGGTCTTAATTGCATTTCTTGCACAGGCCGTTCAAAATGGCAGGCACGGTGAACAAGGAAGATGTCGATTTCGCCATCAAGCCTGAGGCGGTCACACCCAGCATTCCCACCTCTGAGTGGCCGCTTCTGCTGAAGAATTACGACAAGCGTAAGTTCCTGGTCTTGAATTTGGTGTATAGAATTTCATCGGTGAATGGAGAGAGGCTGATGGTTCGGTGTTGGTGCAGTGCTCGTTAGGACCGGTCACTTCACGCCAATCCCCGCCGGATGCACTCCTTACAAGCGTGACTTGAAGTCTTATATCAGTTCTGGTGTGATCAACCTTGACAAGCCGTCGAATCCCTCCAGTCATGAAGTTGTCGCATGGATGAAGCGGATTTTGAGGTGAGATTATATCAATCGAGATCAGGAGCGTTGTGTTTTGTACTGACGGATATTTTTTTTCTTACAGAGTGGAGAAGACCGGTCACAGTGGTACTCTGGACCCGAAGGTTACCGGCTGCTTGATCGTCTGTATCGATCGTGCCACCCGTCTCGTGAAGTCGCAGCAGGGTGCCGGTAAGGAGTACGTTTGCGTTATCCGTCTCCATGACCGAATTCCCGGCGGCGAGGCGCAATTCGCGCGTGCTCTGGAGACCTTGACTGGTGCTCTCTTCCAGAGACCGCCGCTGATCTCTGCCGTCAAGCGTCAGCTGCGTATCAGAACTATCCACGAGAGCAAGCTCTACGAGTTTGACAATGACCGACACCTGGGTGTTTTCTGGGTTAGCTGCGAGGCAGGCACTTATATCCGTACTCTCTGCGTCCACCTGGGTCTTCTATTGGGTGTTGGTGCGCACATGCAGGAACTGAGACGTGTGCGCAGTGGAGCTATGGATGAGCAGGATGGAATGGTTACCCTCCACGATGTTCTGGACGCCCAGTGGTTGATGGACAACCAGCGCGACGAGTCGTACTTGAGAAGGGTCATCCGCCCTCTGGAGACCCTCCTTACTACGTACAAGCGTATTGTTGTCAAGGACAGCGCCGTCAATGCTGTCTGCTACGGTGCCAAGCTCATGATCCCGGGTCTCCTACGATTCGGTAGGTTTCCTGCGTTGCAAGTCAGTGTGCAAATTTAACTAATAATCCACAGAGGCTGGAATCGAAGTTGGCGAGGAGGTCGTGCTTATGACTACCAAGGGTGAGGCCATTGCCCTTGGTATCGCTCAGATGTCAACCGTCGAGCTTTCCACATGCGACCACGGTGTCGTCGCCAAGGTGAAGCGTTGCATCATGGAGCGTGACCTGTACCCCCGCCGATGGGGTATGGGCCCGGTTGCTCTGGAGAAGAAGAAGCTGAAGTCGGACGGAAAGCTGGACGTATGTGAACCCGCGCCTCTGAAGTCTTCTCGGAATTTACTGACCTTGCCGCAGAAATACGGCCGTCCCAACGAGGCTACGCCTGCCAAGTGGCAGGCAGAATATAAGGACTACTCCGCTCCTGAGGGAACGACCGAGCAGCCCGCCGCCGAGACAATTTCCAAGGAAAACGTCCTATCAGCGCCCCCGGTGGCCCGGACTGGCGAGACCAACGGTGTCCCGTCGTCAATGGACATCGACGAGGACAAGGATGACGAGAAGAAGAAGCGGAAGAGACACGAAGGCGAGACGCCTGAGGAGCGCGCTGAGCGCAAGCGCAAGAAGAAGGAGAAGAAGGAAAAGAAGGAGCGGAGGAAGTCGAAGCAGAAGGAGGATGACAGCGAGGACAGCGATTAAATGCTCCTCGGGGAGATCGCCCCTCTTGCTCTGTGATGCGCCATTGCTGGATGAGGCCCTTCTCTTATGCTCTTTCGGGCCTGTCGGTCATCTATTGGGACATGTTCCTGTAACATATGCTGTTTCTACTTGGGTGGAGTCTCGGAATCGTTTTTATGTTATGTTTGCTCGATCTGGTCAAAATTTATGTTTTTCTAGCAAGGACTCAATGGGGAAAATGTGTGCAAGAAAAAGTCGCAGCTAATCCTGTTAATTTGAATTTCTTTGCCAATAAAGTGAATAGAATGGTACAAAATTTTCCAGCTTTGTAGTTGTGGCAGTGATAGTAGCTGCGGGTGAATGTGCCGGCCATGGCGTGCTGGCCATGGCGTGTCGGCCAAGATGCGGCGTGCGTGATCAGAAGAGTGATGTATCCCGGCATCTCCACATGCGACAACGCTTATCCCCGGAACTCCCCTCCTCCAACAACTGCTGCCCGCCAACAGTCATTCTTTCATTCCAACATCCGACGACACTGGCATCTTAGCCGTTATCCTCTCAGTTGTGAAGGACTATATTCCTTCAAAATGGCCGCGGAGGTCACGTCTACGAAACTGAACGCAGAGAGCCATCTCCTTCTGGTACTCCACCTGAAGCTGCTTTCCGGCCCGAATAACATGATCGTCTTCTCTGACCTGATGTAGGACCAACCCCTCCTCCGACTTCCCCATGAGTTAGCCCGCCGAAACTTCAAGTCCGTTCAGCGAGTTGTCGAACGTGAGAAGGACTATGTGCTCCCAGCACTCAAAGAAGCTGCAAATGCTTCTCTTTCCGGAAGCCATGGCCCGGACCAGACTCTCGCCTCTCTCGACGCTATGATATCCCGCATGCAAGGCCTCAAACGGAAGATGGAATCTCTGCAGGAGGACGAGAAGAAGATTCATATGCAGTCACGGAAGCGTATTCAACATTTGGAAGATCTTTACAAGATGACTAGTCTGGCTGATGTGAAATACGACGAGTGGTCGCGGGTGAGACTAGACAGGCTCTTAGTGGATCACATGCTACGTTCTGGGTATACGGAGAGTGCGAAGCAGCTGGCGAAGGAGAAGGGCATTGAAGATCTCGTCGATCTTAATGTCTTTGTGCAGTGCCAGCGGATTGCGGAGAGCTTGCGTCGAGGAGAGGCGAAGGAGGCGCTCCAGTGGTGTGCGGAGAACAAGGCTGCTTTAAAGAAGAGCCAGGTATGTTGCATCTCATGTTTTATGACTTTAAATACAGCGACAGAGGCTGACTTTGTGCTGTAGCATAACCTAGAATTCGAATTGAGACTACAACAATACATCGAGATCGTGAGAATGGGCCGCCGGGAGAAGTTCCTCGAAGCCATGCAGCATGCACGAAAGTATCTCGCCCCTCATATCGAGACTCAGTCCAGACAGATACACCAAGCGGCTGGCCTTCTCGCCTTTCATTCAGATACGAATGCGGAGCCCTACAAGGTACGTTACTCTTCTCTAGCTAAAGCTTGCCCAGCAGAGTTCTGATCTTTTCTAGTCGATGTACTCGCCCGATAGGTGGGCGTATCTCTCAGATCTGTTTATTCGCACTCACCATGAACTGTTGTCGCTCCCATCCCGCCCGCTTCTTCATATCGCCCTATCTGCCGGTCTGTCCGCCCTGAAGACGCCTTCATGTCACTCTGCCTACGCCTCGAGTTCCAACGCTCACTCTGCCACTGCTTGTGTCTGCCCCATCTGTTCCACGGAGCTCAACGAGCTTGCACGCAACATGCCATATGCCCATCATACAAAGAGCTACGTCGAGAACGATCCTGTCGTCTTGCCTAACGGCCGGATCTACGGGCGGGACCGGTTGATGGAGATGAGCAGGAAAGTTAGCTCCGTTGAGGAAGGAAAGGTCAAAGACCCGGTGACTGGAGAAGTATTCGTCGAGACAGAACTGAAGAAGGTATTCATCACTTAATGGGATCACGGTGTTTGGGCGCGTGGATGGAGAAATTGTAATTGAGGCCTTGGGATCGATACATACATTAAGTACATTGTCCACATATAATTCTTCTTTCTTACGAGCTGTCACTGTCAGAATCATCTCTTGCTCTCTTCTTCCCACCCGTGGCCTTCCCTCTTTGTCCCGAGCCATTTTCATTCCCCTTAACCTCAAACACGTATGTCCTCGCCTCTCTTTCTTCACCTCTCCAGCCTCCTCTTCCACCATCACGGCCCTCAATATGTCCCAGCGTCCGCGCATGAGAGTAACCAGGATAGGCAGCCCACGGAAATCTAAAACTCGTAACAACCCGTAGACCAGCATGCCGCGCCAAATCTCTAACATTCCAAAGCGTATACGGCTCACCTTCGAACAGCGTAACCAGGATCTGACCCGGTGTGGTCCTCCTCGTTTTCCAACGATCCAGTTTCCCAGGGACCTTGGGCGTCCCATCTTCATCAGACTCATCCATCCCCTCATCATCTTCGTCACTACTATACTCCGACCCAAAACCCTCATCATCAGAACCCCCATCCCCATCCACCGGCGTAGAAAGTAACGGCAACGCACTCTTAAAAAAAGCCACGAGAAGCTCCTGATTAGCACGCACTTGTCGATTCACGTCCGTCGAGAGACCGCCTACATGCGGGAAGTTGAAGCATATCACGTCCCATGGGCCGCTGGTTTGGTTCGGGGTCCGTTGAGTATTTTCCCTCTCTTTCTCCCATGCTGCGCGTCGTGGATAGCGACGAGGGAACCCATTGCGGACTGCTTTCCCGCCACCGACTGCGGAGCCGAGTTTTCGGGCATCAACTGAGAAGAGGATGTCTGGGCCGCGACGGTGAGAGGTTTGGATGATGGGTTTAGGTTTGGGTTTTTCCTCCTCTTCGTTATCGTCATCGTCCGAATCATCCTTCTCTTCATCCTTCGTCTTCTCCTCCCCTTCTAGTGAAAATTTCTCATCACAACCACCCAAACCCCGCCCCTTCTTCCCAGAAGAAAAGGTCGACAAGAACTCCCTACTAGTCTCCTCCACGTGAGGATATTTCGACGCCAAAGTCTCTTGAGAATCATAGCACGTTGCTAAGATGTTCCTGCATCGATAGTGTGATGCTAGGGAACGTGCGAATGAGAAGTCTCCTGTTGATTTGGTTAGGAATGTGCTTGTGAAAATAAGAATGAGGTATATGATGATAGATATATAGGGCTTTGGTTGGGAATTGGGATGGTGTCACAAAAAAAAGGGCATGGGAAATGAGAAGCTGCTCGGAGGTATTGAAGGAAGAAAATGAATACGGTATAACATAATACTCATGTTCCAAAATAAAAAGGACTTTTTCTCTCTCTCAAATAACCATCTTCTCTCCTAAATCAGAACAGATAACATAGAGAAAAAAAAAAAAACCATAAATCAACCCCCCAAAAAAGATGAAAGACCAACTCACCTTCCCCAATCAACAAAATCCTATCCTTCCTCCCAAACGGCACCGTGAACTTGACATCCTGCTTGCCCTTCTGATGTTTCAGGGCCTTGGAATCGTTCTTCCCCGCTGACGACGATAACTTCGAGAAAGTGTGCATTTTTCTGTTTCCGTTTGCGTTTCCACCACCTGCTCCGCGAGGATGCTGAGATTTCCGAGCAGGCCCATCGGCGTGGTTGTAGTATGGGATGCGGGGTTTTTTGGATTTGCCCATTTTTCTTTTTTTGAATTCTTCTCTCTATGGATTTCTGGTTTGGTTTGGAGGTTGGGATGTATGTATGTTCAATTGGAGTGATGTCGCGGGTGCTAGCTATATGATTGGTTTCTTTGGTGGGAATGGTAAAATTGGCGGCACGCATCAGTTCCCTCTGGATAAAAACGCCTACCGAAGACTGCAAGACTAATTTATTTATATCCATATCTGATGATAGCAGATATGACTACTTATGAAGTCGTTTCAGAGTAAAAGGATAATAGTCTATTAAAGAAATTTTACAGATATTCCAGACATCAAGCTCCAGATCACAGGAAGAAACACCCGGACGTTGAAAAAGAAAAAAAGCAGGCATTCTATACGCCACATACTTTATATATACAAGCTCGGAAAGTCCATCCTCACCGACCACGAAACAAACCTTGCCGCGACCAAAATAGAGAAATCGAGAATGCGTCATTAATATAAAATACTGCATATGCCACAATCGCAAGAAACGCACATCTACAGACATGCAATGACGAAACCGGCTGTGTAGATGGAGGGATGATAGCAGAATATATCGCGCCACATTTCCTCTGCAACAGCGTAGAGCCGCCTTATAAGCCGCCAGGCGAGAACCTGGGACAAAACAAGTCGCCAAGGCCGCATCAAACTCGGACCATGAGACTTACATCGCTTCCTGGACCTCGTCATCACGTCGCAGGCAGTATCGAACAAATAATTTTCGTGCTGACCAAAACGTCCGTCCTCCCGAAAGATACCACCAACCGATGGCTTACGACCGCAGTCCGTCCCTCATGCTCTGGCTGCTAGCGCTAACAGGTGGGTTGGCCGTTGGCAGAACTCCGATCCTGGGTTTAGCGTTCTGCTTAACCTTGGCGACGGCATACACGATACCACTGATGAAACCGACAACGATCGCGGAAACGCTAGGGAGGGTAACCGGGGCGTCGAAGAAGATCAGACCGGACAGCGCAATAGGAAGCTTGTTCAGAGCGCCAACCATTGAGTACGTCGTCGAGGAGGTCACACGGACACACCAAGCGGAGGTGTAGGAGATGAAGACCGAGGACAAACCGGTAAGAATCATGGCAATGATGATATTGTTGCGGTCTGGCTCCGGAAAGTTGCGGTTCAGGTTGGCAGAGGACCAATCCTCGGTGAAGAGAGACAGAACGACAAGGACAGGGATCGACAGGAAGTTGTTGTAGAACATAGCTATAATAAGTAGTTAGAAATTGACCGTATCATCGCGGTGTCCAATCACTATAAGAGTACTTACTGTCGAAGTCCTTGAAGTTGGTGAGCTTAATCCTCTTGCGCATGCCCAGCACATAGGACGAGGTGCAGAGGCAGTTGATCAGCATCCAGATGTAACCAGAGTTGAGAGTCGACACCTTGGAGGTAGCATCCACACCGCTGCTCTCCACAGCATGCTTGACGTCGGCCCAAGCAGCGATGATGGAACTCAGGACCATGAGACCGAAGGAGAACAAGGTGAGACCCGTGACAGAGCCGCCGAACCAGAGGACCTCACCATACGCGATAAGGATAATGGTCAGGTTCTTGAAGATGGTGTAGACAGGAATCGAAAGGAACTGCAGAGCCTTAGAGCCAGTGTAGATCATGCCAATCAGGAGGAGAGTGATAGGAAACCCTTGGGGGGGAAAAAGTATCAGCACCAGAACAGAGAGGATGGGATTCGACCACGGAAAGAAGTATCAACATACACTTCCTGGCTTCATCTGCACTGAAATTCCGGTAGGTGATGAGCCCGGCCGACTTGCAAGATTGGATCGTGAGAATGCAGACAACAGACTGTAGAAAAGGATTCAAATCAGCGCAGGCATCCTCAATGCAGTGATGCACCGTGTAAACCCACCTGGACGCAGAGCAGGAAGAAGTTAAGGTTGAAGTCCAGACCCGACAGAACATATTTGTTCATCACTGTCATCAAAATCGATGAACCACAGTACGCGAGGACCGGGAGAATCGGATTGTTGGCGACAGAGCTGGATGCATGGTTTGATCTCGTCTGAGGGGGAGGCGCAGCCTCAAAGGCCTTGCTGCCCTGGTCGAGCCTGTTCATCTCGATGGTATAATCGTCCGTCTTCTTGTCTTCCGCCATGTTGACTGTTGTGGGGGTGTGCAGAGGACTGATTGAATTGAGGGCGCCTCGGAAACACAAGGAGAGTATTAAAGGACCAAGAAACGTGGTCGGTCGCGAGACCGCAAGAAGAAGAACTAACGAATGTGGACCGTTAGGCCGCGAGACGCCCTCCTCAAAGTGAGAAAAGAATCCGAGAGGAAAAGGTGCTTCAAACGCGGAAAAGGGACGTTCTGGCTGGTGGGCAAAGGGATGGGCTCGTGGAGTTTTGGTGTCCAAAACGTCCGAGTTCTGGCCTGGCGCTAACTTCCGGCCGCGACCCGAGGAGGCTCTGCACGCGGGCAATCCTGATGATGTGGAGAGGATATTTTTGGGGGCCACAGACTATTTGAAAATATTGTATTCCAATCAGATTTCCCATACGGTTTGTTTATTTCTTCGGTTGATTTTCCCCTTTTTACTGCTTTCCTGTTGTTCCTCTTACGATACGCTGTGGAATGGATGCTGACGATCTCCGTGGCCTGTCTGCTACTTCTGTCTGCTACATCTAGAAATCTCCGACAATGAAAACGAATTGAATAAAATTAGACATTAAAACATTATGGCTGAGTCCAAGTAACTGCATCATGTTTCGATCTGTAGCATTGGTGATAAAAGTATCCCCTCATGCGTCATCTGTAAATTTTACATTGCTGTTATATATTTTCCACACTCTACTCGGTCACAAACGGGCCGTTCTCAAGGTCCAACGTCGACTAAACAGGCAAGGAACATCCGTCATCTGCCTGCACCGTTCGGATGAAATAACTTAGCGAGTACGAATATTTATCATCTTCTGCTTCCCTCCTCAGACCAGGAACCGCTCCAGAAGCGTAAACGCGAGCAGGATCCCCAAGCATCATCCAGCGCAATGTCCTCCGCCCCCCTCGACCCCGTGGTCTCCTCGATTCTCGACCGCAACGACCCCGTCACGAACTCCGAAGACCTAGACGAAGACGCAATCTTCGAAGCCCTTGAGAACGAAGATGATTCCGCATACCGTTCTCACCGCATCGAGCAACTACACGCAGAACTGAAATCCGCCCAAGACGCCGTACGTTCCATCCAGCGCGACGCTGCCTCGAACACCACGACCGTCCACAATGCGCTCTATCCTACCCTCCCCAATGATCAAGTGCTCCTTGACTTCACAACGCAGAACGAGCGGTGCGTCGTGCATTTCGCGCACCCGGATTTCGCCAAGTGCGGCGTGATGGATGAGCATCTGCGTCTCCTGGCATCACGACACTACGAGGTACGGTTCGCACGCGTCGACGTGCGCGATTGTCCGTTCGTCGTGGAGAAGTTGAATGTGCGAGTTCTTCCGTGTGTGATTGGCTTCGTGGACGGCGTCGGCGTGGAGCGTGTTCTGGGATTCGAGGGGTTGGGATCAAGTAATCGGGATGGCGTTAGCGGTTTTAGGATAGTGGAGTTGGAGAAGAGATTGGTTAGCAAGGGAATCCTGACTAGAAGGAAACTACATGAGGATGGAGGGAACGTTCCTGGGGCGGCGGACAGTGACAGTGAGAGTGGAGATGATAGGGTCCGCAAGGGTCAACGGGGAGCGATTCGAAGTGGGAATGCTAGAAACAGACGTGGCTCTGAGGATGACGACGATGGTGATTGGGATTAAGGATGGAATGTCTGGAGCGGGAGATTCTCTACATATAATTTTATTTACAGCCCCTGAACAGATTTGGGCTGCTTTGATGCATTGATACCCCGAAAGGTGGAGATAGAAATGGATAAAAGAGACATGACAGAGCTAAGACTTTTGTAGCAGGTGTATGGCAATTACTCGTGTCAGGATGATGATATTTGACCGTTCGACAGAAGAGGCAGCTATGTCCCTAGCTCGAAAGGGAAAATCGACGATTGACTGCCCCTACAATGAGGTGTGGCTAGCATTCTAGAAAGAACGTTACAGGGGGATTTCATTTTTAACGAATAGAGACCGCAGACTCTCCCTAAGAACGCATGTAATGTCCAGGTAGATATGGTGTTAGATTATGAAAAGGACTATCTAAGTCGGAGAAGCTCTGGTTAGAGACAGAAACGGATGTGGTTTTATTCGGGTATAAAATTGAAGCGGTCGCGATGGATGCTATAGATAAAGAAAAGATATATAGAGCTGTGGAGTTTGACTCATCTGATTTCCGTCAAGAGTATTTAGCATCTGAGGAAGAGCAAATTATGCTGTGTGTAGAACAACTATCCATTCATTCCTGTGGTTCCCTGGAACACCGCTGATATCACTGACGCCTTGGTGCTATGGCTGTTCCTCTGTGTACATTAGGAAAACGGCAAATTGTTGGGGAAGATTCGCATCAGCCATTATAGACGACACAGGATAGGCCCTAAGTGACTATTATAGTTCACTTGCTTTAAGGAACAACAGACAAACTCGGGAAAGACGCCACGTAGCAAAGGATGCGCATTGCATGATCGTACAGTTACAGAAGGCAACCTAGCTGATGCTCAACATGAGAAGGGTGAGAAGAAAAAAAAGTGATGAGGTAACGGAAAGACAAAAGGCGAAGGTAGTCTCCTAATGGACAAGGAGATCAATCGTTAAGAAAAGAGATAGAAGTAAGAGTAGAAAAGAAAATGTTAAAATCTATACAAAGGGACATGAAGAAATGCTACTGTCTAGAAAAAGGGCCGGCTGTGCTCGATACAGACAGCGGAAAGAACTTCAAAGTCCCGAAAGAGACATCATAGAGAATTTTGATCCGGGGGAATATGGATGGTGGATTATTAGATGGCCACATTCTTCATCTCACCCTCCAGATCTTCATCCAGAACAGAGGCATGCTTGGCTTCCTTTTCGGAAGCCTTCTCCTTAGCACTCTCCTGCTCCTCTTTCTCCGTGTCCAAAGTAGCCTTCTCGGCTACAGGCTCCTCTTCATTCTTGGGTGCGATTAGTGGGGTTGAGACCTGAATGAGGTCGTCTCCCTGAGATGTTGTGTTTTCTTTACTGGTGGCGTCTCCAGTCGTCTCTCCCACGGCAGTCGCGGAGACAGGGCTGGCAGTCTCCTCTGTCACGCGAGCCAGAGGACTTGAAATGCCGAACTGGCCCTTGGGGCTCTGGTTAGGGCCACGGCCAGAGAAGCGATGCGGCGACCTTCCTCGTTCTTCGCTAGGCGTTGGGCTGCCATAAGGAGATTCCCTACTAGCTCTGTTCGGGTTGGTGTTGAGACCCAGTCCATTGGGAGCCTTGCGGCGTGGTGGCCTTCTGCCGTATTTCTGATCCGTTCTCCAACGAAGAATTTCGAGATATGGAGGCTCGACGTTCTGGTTCTTGAACTCCTTCAGCTTGAGCTCTCCGGTTTCTTCATCCACAAAGACTTTGTCACTAGTGATATCGTCTGCAACGGTTGCGAGGAAGGAGGCCCAGGAGCGAGCGATTACGTATTTGCAGTCGTAGTCGCGACCAAATATGATGACTTGCCCCCACTTTCCTACCGGTCCTGGTGCCAGGTCGATGGCAATACAGTTGCCGCCCCAGTCGCGCGCAAGAGGGATCCAGCCGGGGTGTGCGTAGGCCTTCTGGATAGCCCGTGGAGGCTGAGAATCCTGGCGGTCGAGGAGCTCCTGCCTCCACAATGGGTTAGAGCCCTGCTGACTGGCTGACGAAGAACCACCGAACGCTTTCGGAACTTGAGTAGGGAGCGTGGACGAGCCTAGAAACTCTTCATTGACAGTCCGCCAGTTCTTCCATTCCTGAACAATCTCCTCACAGTCCAAGAGCATACAGCCGAAGAGAATACCCGTCGGTAGACCGCCACGTTCCTGGCCATCGTGAACGGTCAGAGACTCACGGACCTCCAATGGCAAGCTGCAGTCCAACTCATGCTCCAGTTCGTTTATATCGTTCTGGGTACAACCCTCACAGAGCTGGTCCCAAAGCTCCTGGTAGTTCTTCTCTGCCCAACGGTCGATTTTACCCCATGAGTGAGTTACCGGAGGGGGCGGCGGAGCACCTGCATGGAAGCTTTGCATCTGGATCTCTCCAGCGCCATCTGCACCCTGCTCATTTGACCTCCGCTTTTGTGAAGACAGAGATCTCATGCCAGGAGAGTATGGGCGTGTTGGGGACCCAATGCCGGTGGGTGATCCTGGAGAGTGCCTTGGCAGTTCCTCCTCATAAGAGGAAGTGAGATCAGCTCGCGACTCCAGCGCACTGGTAGCAACAGATGTGAGAGGTTCATGGCGACTCTGGTTTAGAGGAACATGCTGGCCAGTTCGATATGGTGAATCGTGGGAAGCGTGTCGGTCATTAGAGGTCATCGTATGCCAGAACGAGCGCCATGCTGACCCCAGCCTATCTGGGGTTAGAATCTCCGCTTGGGTGATAAAAAGGGACTAGATGTTACTCACGGATTTGTCATGGCGGGCAGAGAGGCCGAATCGGCAGAAACCTGAGGGATTGACAATCAAGGTGCGTCTGCACCGGAGGTGTTCATCAAGAGACCCTGGACACAATAGGCACAGCAGGAAGCACGGGTGACGAAGCTAGTCGTAACAAGGGAGTGCTAGAAAGGAGGAACGACAGGGCAACGCGGACAATGTACAGGACAGTAGTAATGACAGTAGAAAATGAAGCGTGGCAGATGGATGGAAGACCGTGGATGACTCTTGAAGACTGAAGGTTAGGGAGAGGTTATACCTAGAAAAAGCCAAAAGACGGGGAGCGTGCACTACGGGCGGTGGAATTGGACTCTCTGGCGTTCTTCGCTGTGCCTTCTCCTGGATCTTCTTAGCGCCGGGGCAGGAGACACTTCGCCCGGCATCTACGCCGCCCCTGGGAAGGCACTGGCGGAACACATCACAGCGGATTCAGGACGTGCTTGTCCTCCAGTGCTTCATCACCAGGAGAGTTATCTTCTTAGTCTTTGCTTACTGTCGTCGATGGGGTATCTGTAGTCCCTATCGGCCTCCTGTCTTGTGTTCTAGAAAAGTCCTGATGCTGTGATTAGATCTCCCCATCTGGTCCTCCTGGTCCTCCTCCATCCCTTATTGAGACTGACCTCTGTTTCCTCAGCAATAATAACTATCATTCCACCCTCTTCCATGGGTATCAATAACCATAAATCAGGTGGCCACGCGTTACTATAAACCTCGCATCTATCTATGCCAGAACTGATTGAGTTGAGAACAACAATTACCTTGCTACAAGACATACTAAGAGTCTGAGTATGGTCCAAACCCATGCCTATGACAGTTTATTTCTGGAAGAGATCAAACCCACGCATACCACACCTTTCAGAATTGACTTTGATCGGAAAAGTAATGATCTTATCCAACCCTGTTTTAGACCTCTCTGACCCGAGGGACACGCGAACCTTAGCAGATCCGATTACTTCAGCCTCAGACGGCGCATTTCATCTATCATATCTGCCTGCCACCAGGTCTCCATCCCACCACACACGAGATAGGAGTACTCCATCCATGCAATTTCTCCCTCCTAATTCCGTGCAGCGATGACTACCGGGACCCTTCTTTTTCTTTTTCCATTCTCGAAGCGGGTCTCTTTTCCCAAACAACCCACTACTGTTTCTCTAGTCTCCCATCACTAAGGGACCCCTCTCCATCTTCCAGGGCGGTTGGTTTCACCACTCACGCGCCGCAAAAAAGAGGTAGTTTTAAATTCCAACGGTCGTTGATCTCCAAGATCTAGGCTCAGGTGGAGTATTCGGCTTGCTAACCTGGCTTGGCAGCGCCAGTCTAACATCATCCTACGACTCCAGATTCGAGGTACTAGTCGGCCTAGTCTACCCCTAGTGAGTAGTAGGGTAACCGATTTAATTTATCCATTTGGCGTCACACTACTCCGTACTTGGGTTGATTAGTGAAATTGAGCCGGGAGACCCGAGAGGTAATGATAATTCAGTAGCAGGGTCTAAGATCTATATTTTTCCTTTTTCTTTTTTTTTTTTTAGATGTTGGGACGATCCGAATCTCATGATGCTTAAAATAACGCGGCGGTACACCGGCATAAACAAATAGTAGGGGGCAACTTGCAACCATCGCAGCGCATAGACTACTCTACGTAAACCCACGGTTCCACTGACGTGTCCCAAATAATACGTGCAGAACGACCGTCTTACAAAGCCGACCACGATGGGACCACGCATGACTTAGAACTGCTCCGTAGACGGTAGATCAACTCGTGACCCGCAGCAATTATTATTATAGAAAAGATGGTTGCTGACTTATTCCTCAGTTCTGGTCTGTGCATTGTGGTTGTTCAATTACCCCTACTTTAAGTAACTGCTCGTCGCTACGCGGGAGTGTTGCTATGTTGTCCTCTTGACAATTCCGAGCCGAGAACTCTGAGTACAATACTATCACTGCTACTGTCTCAATCTGTTCAATAGTCGTTATCCTATCTTACTTGATGCGGTTAAGGGAAATTCGTGGCAAACGAGTGTGATGATTCGGATTATCTAAACTATGCGGCCAGATCCGCCAGCGTCAACGTGTCATGGACCTCGAAGAGTTCGAAAGTCCCGACAGGAAATGCAAACTGTCACACACACGGAGAACTCCTTCTCACCACCTGCATGCCAGTAGCGCCATCTGACAGAAGCAAACCATGATCCTCAAATGAACGACAACGAGAGAAAGCCGTCCCTGGAGAAAACCAAACGAAAGCAGGTTCACAGATGAAAAAGAAAGTTCAGAGAATGTCATCAGGAAAGTCTAACCTGGCGGTCAGGCTGCGACAGGACTCAAATGGTTCCAGACTCCAGGTAAGATGCAAGCAAAACATCCAGACACTCTGATAAAGTCCCATGTAGCAAATCTATCAGAAGTCGCCCCAAAAACCCCAGAACTCATGATTGTGTCCCTTCCCCTGGGTGGAGGTCAAGTAGAGATATCGTACGTCTGAAAGAATAGAATCCAACACCGGAAAGAGACGAATGATCGACGGACAACAAAAGAGGGAATGAAGAAGGACAACTGGAGCATTCTCAACGGAATCTGTCCCAGTTGTGTACAAACCATAAACAGCAAAAGTCGCCTTCAAAAGTAACTCCGTGGGCGCTTCCTGCGGTCAAGGAATCCTGACAATTATGCGAGAGAGCTTTGGACCTCGCCTGAATGAAGGCCATTGGCCATATCGAGTTTCAAGATTCTTCGAAGATCGTCTTCCATCCTCTTGGTATCTAGCTTGGTGGAACCGTTTGTCGAGGGGATGGAAGACAGATCCCGTGGGGGGACAGTTCGCGCGGCTATAGGAGACCCATAGCCGTAGGGCCTGCCCCGATTATCAAAGTAACCAGCTTTGCCAGAAGGTGCTGGTGATGGTGAGGCTCCGGAATGGAGCATAACAGGATCTGTCATTCTGGGAGGCGAGACTTCGCGCCGGAGAGCAGAGGAAGAAGCACGGATTTTCTGAGGGCCGCCGTTGCCAGAAAGTGAAGTCATGTATTGATAATGAATTCCATTTGGCGAACCATATCGCGCATTGGTCTTGTTCTGATCATAATTTGAAAAGGATACGGGCGTCGGTGGACCTGAGGTCGTTCGAAGCGGCACACTGTGCCGACCAGCATTCGGACTGATAACTGGTTGACCATGTGGTACATTTGGTTGCGTGTGTACGAAAGGGGAGGCAGAAGCAGGACGCTGAGGGCGAGGGTTGAGTAAGAGATTCTTCAAAGCTTGGGTCTTAGCTCGTCTTTGAGCTTCATCAAGATCAGCTGATGACTGGGAGGGCGAATCTCCAGATTGAAGAGCATTCATCCGATCCCGGTAAGGTGTAGCAAAGGATGGGCCGATAGGCATGGATGGCGAGTCAGAGCCTTCGAGCTCAAGTGGGAAGATGCCTCCAGTAGAGGCATCCGGCGTCCGCTGAGCAGTATAACCGTTCGAATTAGAATAATGAGGAGAATTTTGACGTTTGTAAGCTTCCGGGCTGCGCTGGGATCTCTCCCTAGCTTCGACCGCAGCCTTAAACAAAAAGTCAAGCGGCGACGACTCTCGCCCTTCATGATTATAAGGGTTCCGTGGTTTGGGCTTTGATGGGGTAGCTTCAGTAACGTGGTCTAATTCCGGAGAATCACCATCCAATTCTAATGGAGGAGCGAGATCCGACTCGGGAACCGATTTGGAGAAGAAACTAGGCATTGGAAGCGCCGAGGGGGCGGGCGATGCGTGGAATGTCGGCCCAGCATAATGCGGGCTGTCTTTGAGCTGAGGGGGAGAAGCGATGTTCGGTTGAGAGGAGGTATGACGGTGACCATTGATTCGATTAGGAGCAGGAAAGATAGATGTCTTGGAAAAGTCCCGTTGCTTCTTCGCAGACCGGCCGTTCTTCTTCTTCGAGGCAGCTCCATTGACATCGCTTCGATAGTCGGCAGGTGCTGTTCCGGGACTAGAGGTCCGAGGCGGTGAGGATGGAGGAGTTCTAAGGAGAACCGGCTGTGTCTGAGAGCACGGAGTGGAGTTCTTCTTCTGCTGACGTCGACCGTTCCTCGGTCCCTTCGGTGTAGGAGGGGTCTGAGTAGACATCGTGAGGTTGGTGGCTTGATAAATAGGCAGCCTTTGGTAGATAATATCGATAAAGAAACAAAGCAAAAGAGAGAGCAGCGGACGCTATATGAATAGGTAAAACGGCAGCAAATGAAGCGCAATACCGCACAGCGGCCAGGAGAAGAGGGTTATTATCAGGTAATGAGAGAGCCGACGATATCGACAGGATGCTGTGACAAGGCTGGAAGAGTCGAGGCGCAGCGGTGATGTGCCGTCTTACAGCGCTTCGCCGCAGGCAGGGATGAAGAGTAAGGTCAATGAAGGGCGGGTTCGAATATCCTTGAAATCGACTGTAGAGCGCAAAAGAGAAGAAGGAGATCTCGCTAGCATGTTTATGTCTGATTCAAGAGATCGATCAAGGGTGGAAGTGGTGGGAAGACTACAGTTGACTGTTCGATTGTAGCTTTGAGAGCCATGGAAGGGAAGGTTGGGTCAGGCGGGGTCCAGTGCTGAGTCAGTCATCCCATAGGTTCGCCACACTGTAGCCACAAGCAAACAGCTCAGTACCAGGCAACTAGCGCTATCCCCCAGGTTCCTCGGGACAGATGCTACTGTAGGTTAATCTCTGGCGATCAAGGCTGTTCCCTCCCAACTGTGACACTATCCACGTCTCCATCCGCAAACACGTCGTTCACCACCTGTCAGTCCGTCTTTGTCGTGTCCTAGCTATTGCGTCAATAGATCCCGCGGCGACACCGGTGTCGCCTTGAACCAGCGTTGTTCATATCCACACCTTACTATCAGAACTTCTCGTCAATCCACGTCGACGAATCCAGGATGGCGGACGTCGAGATGAAAGATGCTGCTGCTGGCTCAGCGGCCAAGGCGAAGAACGTACACAAATCCGCCAAGTCTGGCGCCGCTGAAGGCGGGGCTGATGGTAAGAAGAGATTCGAGGTCAAGAAGGTGTGTCTTCCTTACTGAGGAACAACAATTCACGGTTTCATATTAATCTCTCTGTTTAGTGGAATGCGGTCGCTTTGTGGGCGTGGGATATTGTCGTTGACAACTGTGCTATCTGCCGAAACCACATCATGGATCTATGTACGTGATGCTTCTTCCTTAGCTAGCCGGATCTCGAACTAACTGCTTCTTCTAGGCATTGAATGCCAAGCGAATCAAGGTTCATCTACAACTGAGGAGTGTACGGTGGCCTGGGGAATCTGCAATGTAAGTTTCTCCCTTTCCCAACGCTCCTTTCCGCTATAACTAACGTATTACACCGCGCAGCATGCATTCCACTTCCACTGCATTTCTAGATGGTTGAAGACGCGTCAGGTGTGCCCATTGGATAACAGAGACTGGGAGTTCCAGAAGTATGGTCGATGATTGACTTCTTCTGGCGACGGGGATACGTTATCTTTTCGCGCGGGAGGTTTGGCCAGAAACGGCCGGCTTCAGACGCGATTAGCAGAAATACTCATACAGATGCCCTTCGTAGACATGCGAACACCGGAGCCGTATGACCTCTATGAGGAACTTTGAAACCCGACAGAAACGATTGCCGGGATGGCGTTTAGGCGATTATGATTTGATGCAGCAGGTTTTCTCCATACTGTTTAGGGCATCACCCATAGAAATGAACGAGCTTTTATGTTCCCTTGCTCAAAATATAATCCCATAGCAATACACGCAGACGTAATTGTAATAACCGACCTCCTTAATACTGTCCTATGCAACCTTGACCCTGTCCACTATTATCGCCGGCCCACCACCCGAAACGCCAGATGGTACCAGCCATTTCTCCGGATGTTTATTATACACCGGCCAGGGAGGAATGACAACAAGAGCCGTCAGAAGCGTACCCGCCAGACCAACCCAGACCGTCAAGTAGATATCTTCGCTGACGTATCCGACAATAAAAGCGACGGCCTTTCGAACAAACGTCTCAGCAACTAGTCCAGTTTCATTTCCATTGTAGAATTCGAACCGCCTACCCCAGAGATAATGAGTAAGACCGTACATAGGATCTCAGACAAGCGCTGGCCGTGGAAGTCCTGTTGTTCGAGAAAGATGTCAGGTCAGCATGCTGAATGAAAGCTGGCGTGATGGAAAGGGCGAGGGATGGATGGATGCGCAGGACTCTTAAGTACTTACTATTTGCCCTTCAAAGGCATTCTGCAGCGGCGCAAGAATGTCGTCCATGGTGTGATTTTCTGAAACCCAATTTCCTGGGTTATGTGGTCTGTTGAGATCGTAAAGTTGTCTTAAACGTGCTTACCTAGCTGGTTGACGGACATAGGTGGCCCATGCTAGGTACGGGAACTCCGACGGAGGTACCTAGATCACATGTCATGGCTGACACTTCCACGATATAGGTCTGCTATCTGAACAAACATCTCACTGCTACAGCATTTTCTGGCTGAATATCAATTTTATAATTGAATTTTACAAGTTAATATTCAAATTATGATCTTGTTTATATTTCATTTGACTATGGGAGCTTCTGGAGTGCCCTGATGTTTTTGCCTATCTCAGCCATTCTGGTCTATCTTTGGATCCAATCGCTATAACTTCTACTCTAGCGATATAGTAGTTTTCCCCATCATATATTTTGACAGAATGCCGAGACCAACAGGTCAAGGGATGGTGGCCCTGGTGTGATATCCTGAGAGGCTACTGTTTTCAATTCTCTCATCTCCTTCAGGGCCCCTACCGCCTTTATATTCTGTGCCCATGATTCCTAACCTCTATGGGATGTTTCAACCCCGAAGTCTAGGACCGAGAATCCTCCGAGGGACAATTGAGCTGACAAGCCGGAGGCTGGTTCACAGGAATACCCTGAGAACAGTGTATGATTCAAAAGAGATCATCAACGCCCTTGTCAGCGTCCTTCTTAATTAGATCAACCATTCCCTATCCTCGAGTCAGCTCTGCAGGTAGATTCCCTCAAGCAAAGAGAAGGGATGCCATACCTCTGGCATGATTGGCTTTCCGTCACTGCCCTTGACGTACCGGAAGGGCATTTCTGTGCTTTCATTTTTGTTGACGCGCAGTTCTGGATCATCGATATAAGGAATCTTTTCTAGAGGAACTACAGCACGTGAGTTCCATGATGGCCCCTTTTCGAGGAGGATACAGCATTACCTCTTTCCTGTACAATCATCCGTGTCACTCTGACAGCGGTGTCTGTCGTCATTTGCTTGGGCCCGAGTCGTCGTCCCGTGTAGCCTTTCTTTCTCAACTCAGAAGTGCGGTCTACTCTATCGTCAGTTTGCAGTTCCAATTATCCTTACTGATTGATGGACTAACCCCGTGGAGGATCATCGCCTAAATGGCCGAAAAGGTTAGTATCTCCTTTTCACGTTCTCTAGCAAGGCATATAACGAGATCTAAGGTCTTTCCGCACCAAGAATCCCACCAAACAAAAACACGTCAAATCGGTCCCCGTCGGCTGGCGACAGCTCGACCTTCGCAGAAGGATCGAGAAGACAGACCCTCGACTTCTTGTCGGCAAAAATCTCCTCAACGCTCCGCCGTTCAACTCCGAGCTCCATCTTGGCTAGATCCTCTGGCATCTGCAGAGCGGCCGGGACCGACGAGAGAAGGAACCTGGCACCTACGGCTCGTGACTCTCGAGCAATACAGCTATACTCAAGGGCGGACCACGGGCCGAGTTCCGTGTCAAGGTGTTCGACGACGTAGGTCACTGGACCCTCGACTCTGGATTGCTTGTCCTCACTCATCTTGGAAAACAAATCAGAACTCGGTTGAGCCAAGTCTGAGAAGGAAAGCGCCAAAGCTTCTGGGGACTGGTCAGAACGGGATGATTGGCTTATTTGGAAAAAGGAAAGAATAACGAACGTCCCCAAAGTCGCGAGGCGACGAGAAGAGTGGCGGACACCCTGGAGGTGGCGATTGAAGCAGATATTAATATCGCCAACTAAAATACAACACAGAGTTGTGGTAGCAAAAACTTTTGTTCTGTCGTCCTTGAAATAGAATTGGGAGCTTGTGAGAGCTATACAGGGAATATTCCTTTGTACGGCGAGATCTGATAGAGTATCAAATTTCGTGTGGGGGAAGGGAACGGCATCGCACCCGTCCCGCTCATTGGCCGGGGGAGCATGTCCAACAAAGGTGTCTCCCATAGGCTGGAGGAGATCGACAGCGCGTCGCCAAAGAGATCAATAGAGTTGTGCGAAGACCGTGGATGGCAGATGCGTAACCGTAAGAATCGATATGAATGATGACGAGGGTGATCTGCTGACGAGACCCGGCAATTTGCCCTGCCGATCACGATCCTAGAGAGCGAGCGCCAGAGTTTCTCCTCTGTGCCACAAGTTCAGAACCCCGTAGAAAACTAGATAAGAGTATCATCATGTATGAAGGCTTATTGACCTGTTATCGGCCAAGGATGGGCAGCTGAGATCATAGAGCCGATCGTCATTCTTGTGAACGTCCTTCGTTGTCGTGCTTGATCCGACAATAGCCTTTCTACCATTGAGACGTCAGACGTAACAGTGCAGACGAAAAAACCACCAACACCATAGTGAGACGACTAAGGGCTGCGTCCACTATCAACTAGGAGATTTTGCCCACGTCAATTCGATGGTGATTTGCTCTGGAATAATTAGCATCAGTGGGAATCGCAGTTCTGGTGAGTTGAGGGCTTGGCTGCAAGCGGCCACTGCTATCCCTCCCACTTCCCTCGCCTGCTGGCTCCCCCCGCCTTCCCGACGATGCTAACGGTTGCTTTATCGATACCATCCAGAAATTCCATCTCTGCCCAACCTCTGACCCACGAGATCCAAATCCATCATTCCCACACTCACGATTCACGATCCCACTTGTCCTGTCTCGTTCACTTTTCTGGAGGACCGTCCCTCTCACGTGCGGATAGTTCGAAGCCAGGCCATTCGTTGCCTCAGTCCTCTTCGTGTCGGATTGCCCGAGGGTTTGAACACTCACGGGTCTTGGTCCTCGACCAGACAAGACACGCTCCATTATTCTGGGAATCCCGTGTCACTTGAGATTACCTGACTACTCGTCTTCATAATCTGCAAGTGGCCGTGTTGACAAAATATCTACGGTAGCAATTGCCCAACCCTTGCGTTGCCCCACGGTGCCAGTCAGTCACTTCACCCCGGAGGTGAACAAACAATATCCAACCTAGCTGCCGAGACTTGACGGAACTACAAGAGCACGATCTCCAATATGAATCCCCACCAGCAGAACAAGGTGGATATCAGCGTAATTCTCGCCTGACCCTGAGATCTCTTCACGATCGCGCTGACACTGCTTCTTTCCCTAGTCTCTGAGCCCAGATGAACAGCGACTCTTGAGGCTCTATGGCAAGGTCCCGACCAAGAGGGATCTACTCCAGAACAAGCTCAAGGTGCGTCCCATTCATGAATCAGTTTCTTTCCGTTCTTGCTGGGGTTAACCATGATGACAGGAACGGAAATATTTCGATTCGGGCGACTATGCTCTTAGCAAGGCCGGCAAAGCTTCAGACGTTGGAGTGACCAATGTCGGTTCCCGTCATCCCCTTCCCGAGAATATCCCACACCTGACGGCCACTTCTCCCGGTGCGAACAACCCTGGAGCCTCTGGCAATGGGAACAGCGCTGGTTCTCAAGGACAGCCGATCCCAGGCAGTATCAGTGGCCACCCTGGCTCCATTGGATTTCAGAGCAGGAGCCCGATTAAGGAGGCTAGCTTCCTCCATCGCGGTACCAGCGTAGATGAGTCGGAAGGGGCTTATGAGAGCAGCAGAGACAAGGATGCAGAGGACCTGAGCGTTAGCCCGCCTCCAGCGAGGGAGGGGGTCCCGATCCGCCGATGAGCAGCCTCTATCGGGATGTCGTTAACGTACCGAGATGTTTTCCCATTCTTCTTTATATGATCGTTATTTCTTAGAATGATGCCCGGCGCTATGGTTTATGTTTTCATTCTCTCCTTTTGTCTCGTTGCCAACGGTTGAAATTGGCAGTTCTACATCGCGGAGCGGGGCAACGAGACAAAAAAAGAACCAATGACGAGAAAACTCATTGGCAAAATAAGGATGTGAAGTCTCTGACTCTCCCCCTTTGGTGAAAGATGAACGTCTGTCAACGAACTACGGCACGTGGAAAACGCTTATCAGGTTGTACTGGACAGTGTACGTTGGCTGGTAACTTTTTCTTTCTGCGTATTTCCACTCTCATCCGGACATTCATCCAATTTTCCTCTTTTTTTTCATTTTCATATGGCTACATATCCCGAGTATGTTATCTCTGTGTGAGTGTCTGGAGAAAGTATCGAATGTCACGAGTCAAGTCGTCTCTCACCTGCGGTACGCTGTGTTCCTTTTTCTTTCAAGTCTATTCTATTCTTCATGTCCATATCATCAGTTTAAATTTAAGATAGGTCAAGAATGCGTGGACGTTCTTCCTTGGAAATAAAGACATACTCTACTGTTAATACTGTTGCTGTCTCGATCCACGTATGAGCATAGATTCAGTACGATAGCAAGCCCGAAATCAGGTACACAGAGAAGAGATATTACATATAACAATTAAACAACCAATAGAGGAATCCCAGCCATGGTCTTGTTGACTTATTATTATTATTGCTATCTGTCAGGTCGTCCCGCTTTGGTCAGGTAGCCGGTTGATGAGAAAGCACGCGCTATTCAAGGTTTGTCATCTGCCATGGTTGATTGTAGTCCAGAGATCCAAATTAACCAGGCCTCCTGCATACACCATACACCGGAGAGGCTTCTCGCGATATCGTATCTTAAGAGTACTCAGGGCTATATTGACACGCGAACTAATTAAGTCTACTAGTAATAGATGAAATACGTCCAACTCGCTGATGGCCTCTACTCGTTACGGGGTCCTCTTTATGAAAATTATTATGATTTCTTGAATTGCTAAAGTAATGTAGCTAGCTATATATGTGATTATGGCAGATTTCCTAAAACAAAGGTTTGTGAAGAGGGACGAAGCACCTAGTGGGTACAATAGCGAGGGTATATGGGCAAGACAGGTGAAGTGGCCGGTTTGGTTTGCAGCGAGGGCAAAGGTTGTATTATGTTGACCTGGGGGGTTCTGAGAATTGTGAAATCATGTGCCAGTATTCCTCCCGGCTCTTCGGATCTCCTTCTCGGTCTGCGCGTGCTTTTTAAGTATCACGCATCTCCAAGCTTAGTGACACTGAGTCGATATCTATCAATTTATTTTGAAATGCGGGAGCATCTCGTCTCCGTAGTAGCAATCGTGAGAGAATAGGAGCGGCCACAGGCTCACCAGGAGCAGAGGACAGTACAGGAAGGGGTTGATGTCGACATACCCTGTCAGGTAGGGGAATGAATTGGCTATGTAGCCAACCCATGAGGAGCTTCGCCTTATCCTTGGTCATGCCGTTCACAGTTGGACGTCTTTCGGATACAGTCTACGAATGACCATCCAACGTAAGCCAGGACATTCAAGTGTCCACTGGCGGTCAAAGTTTGGAGTCTAGACGTTCCACAGTCTCAATAATCGGACGACGTCAAGCCACCAGTTCCTGTTTCGATGGAGATAGCTTCCGCATAGGAGACTTCCCAGCACCTCTTCAATATAGGGCTGGTCCGCCCTGAGAATGGACGGAGCCCGAACTCTTTATCTTGGCAGCCTTCACAGTCATTCAATCTGTCTTCCAATGACCAGCGAGCCCCGCATCGATATCGTCCTGCTTGCCAAGCCATAGTTCAACCGCGTAGAGACCCATCGTGCAAGCAAGATTGATCCATCTCCACAGATTTCCTCCGCCACCTCCTTGATTGCTCCACCATTCTCCGCTCCCGCCCATCGCCTGTGATGTAGATGCAAAATGCTGCATCAAAAGACTAGTGTAGACCGCAACAAGGATGGAAGGAGAAAACCAACTCAGAAGGCCGAGGAACTGTCCAGCACCATCCGTGTCATCGAGAGACGCCTCTTGGGACAGAGCTCGTGCTCCTGATTCACGGACCGCGGGTATTATCCGTGTCGAGGCATAGAGAACGAAAAGGCGGTACGCGAGAGAGATCAGAACTGACGGGGTGACAGCACTGAATGCAGCCGTAACGACATTGAAGGCGCCATGGATGATCGATGGCAGCAGTGACAGAGCATGCATGATCGTGGTGTATGAAGCCATTATAATCGGCGGCAACGGAGGGAAATCCGCAGCTTGTGCTGGTGTGGCCTCGATAGGGTGAGAGGGCTGGTAGTCTGTGAAGATCTGATAGATACAGAGCACGATATAGGCGAAAAGCAGGGAACTTTCCACCGGATTTCCACGGCCACTACCGATTCCCCAAGCACACAATATCACCGCACAGGTGATGGCTACACCAATCAGAGCGGAATCGACATTGGATATCTCAGGAAATTGGAGGACACGCCAGAGGAAATAAACAGAGCTGGAGATGATCGATGCAGAAAGCACTAGTAATCCAATCTGATGCGTAGTTAGTGGAAGGTGTGGAAGACAAGAGCAGGGAAAGAACAGCACTCACCATCCAGCTATCACTGCGCCCTCCTCTATTGACCAACCATCGAGTAATCTGGCCTGCAGCCTGAATAACCAGCAAGCTGCAGAAGCCTTCCACCAGCTGGAATACCGGCGTGGACCACGTCAGGAACTTATCCCAACCTCCAATCGTCAGAGCTTCTAGGAGCCCATCCGGTCCCAGAATCCAGTAACGAATAGATGTATCCTGCGCTCTCTTTCCGCTGAAAGTACGTTCTACCCATCCGCTGCTGTTGTCTGAGTCAACGGAGAATCTATTGAGTGACCAGATGAGCAGCGACGGAACGATCAACCACTGCGTCGACCGGATGAGCACAACCAGAGAGTAACGGAACCATGACTGCTCCGGTGTCGCGAGCTTCAGAATCGAGAAAAAGAAGTAGAAGCTCGCGAGGGATAGGGAAAAGGCCAGACCGCATGTTCTGCCACCCACATCGAAGGCCAGAGGAATAGAAAGAACGACGACGGTGAGGAAGATAGCTGAGGAGATGATTCGAAAGAGCCACATTGGCGCTGCAGATCGGTCACTGTGCCGTAGGGCGTTGAGTCAAGGATGATAACGAAGGACGTCAGAGTCTAGGAACGACACCTAGCACTCCACAGCACCTTTTCAGAGACTCTGAAGCAGGCAGTTTTGCGGTGGGTCAAAGCGCACAGGGTGTCTGGTCGTAGCACGCGATCCGTTTGCGCTTGATGATCTTATCTGGTGAGCGGGACACGATATCTTCACGTGCAACACTGCGCAGCAGCTGGAGGGAACAACTGCACCGCACGATCAAGCAACCTTGCTCGAAGTAAATAGTCGCACGAGGAGCAGAGTTTTTCTTGCGGTCACTGGGAACGTTGTGCCCCCTGAAGGTCCGCGGAGTAGAAAACGTCCTTAGCGCGATCGACTGGCACCCCAAGTCGCGCGTCGCTGGAGGTGAGTTGCAGGATGGAAAAGGCAGCCGTGGCGGTGCTTGACGTCCTTACAAACTCCGAATTCCGAAAGCACGGACGTGTGTTATACCTCACGAGAGAAAGAAGAGAGAAGAAATCACACAGCAGTTTGGGAGAGCAGAAAAAACAAAGGACAAACAAGGGTAGAAGAGCGGTGTTGTGCCCTCTATCAGAAATACTAGTCTTCCTATTACCTTCTTATTTCATCTCACTACTCCTCCAGGGGCTCGAGGCTGAAAGTAACTCGACACCGCTTTCTTTCCCTGCCTGGGACGTCGATGAGTGGATGGATCCTGCCCGTGTAAGATCAACTAGTCCTGCTCGGGCTTAATCTCGTAATCTGTGTAATTTTGGTATTGTCATCACATGACGGGCATGCGCCGCGGAAACCCTCATGGAAAGCCCTAAAAGAGAGCCCAATCCAGCATCTCATAACTTCATCAATCGGTTGTTACTGGTTGTTGTTACATGCTACGACTACGGCAATTATTCAAGATGACAGAAGAAGCCGTCGCAAAGAAGCTCAAGACCTCCCCTCCCCTCATCGGGACTCACAAGTATGCGGTTCACTTCCCATCCTGATGTTTGACGTTTTCCCCTCGATGCTCTGTAATCGCCCTGTCATGATTGGAACTGATCTGTTCCAGCGGTCATTTCCACGCCGATGAAGCTCTCGCTGTCTACCTCCTCCGTCTCCTACCTGCCTACCGTTCTTCTCTGCTAGTGCGGACGAGAGACCCTGCTCTTCTGGCAACATGCCACACCGTGGTCGATGTTGGCGGGGAATATGAGCCTGCCAACAACCGGTACGACCATCATCAGCGCACCTTCACGACGACTTTCCCCCAGCACTCCACCAGGCTTTCCTCCGCTGGACTGGTTTACATGCACTTTGGCCGCGCCATCATTGCACAGCACACTTCTCTGCCGTTAGACCATTCCGATGTCGACCTGCTATATGAGAAGCTCTACTCGGACTTCATCGAGGCTCTTGATGCCAACGACAACGGTATCTCCGTGTATGACCCTGCTCAGATCTCTGCAGCCGGGCTTCAGAAGCGTTTTAAGGACGGAGGGATCAACTTGGGTTCCTTGATTGGGGACATGAATCACCCTGACCCAACTGCCTCTGCCGGCGAGCCACAGGATGAGGACAGCCTTTTCGCCAAGGCCAGTACCTTCATTGGAAATACCTTTCTTCGCAAGCTGCACAACGCTGCTACTTCCTGGCTTCCTGCTCGCGCTACCGTCGGGGCTGCCTACCAGACTCGCAAGGACGTGCACCCGTCCGGCCGTATCATTGTGCTGCCGCAGGGCGGCGTCCCCTGGAAGGAGCATCTCTACAACTTCGAGAGGGACGCTGGAACGGATGCAGCTAACCAGGTATACTATGTCCTCTATCCAGAGAGTGCCACGGAGGGGGCCAAGTGGCGTGTGCAGTGTGTCTCCTTGGACGAGAGTAGTTTCCAGTCGCGGAAGCCCCTCCCAGAGTCCTGGCGAGGTGTGCGCGATGACCAGCTGGACAGTGTCCTGGCCGCGGAGGCAGAGAAGGCTAGCAAGCCGGAGATCCCTGAAGGCGCAGTCTTCGTCCATGCCAGTGGCTTCATCGGTGGTCACAAGACGAAGGAGGGTGCATTGGCCATGGCTGTTCGCAGTCTGGAGGAGTCATAAGAAATCATCTTCTCTCTCACTGGGGGAATATAGGCAGCTCTTATCTAAATCAGAGCTATATGAAAAGTCAATTTCTCGGAGTTTGATTTTTAACGGACCCGGCTTTTATTGGAATGATAAATAGAGGAATGATACTTGCTGGTCACAATCTCTTTTCGATGATAATTACCTATGCAATATGATATGACTTCTAATAATACCCGTCGAGTCTTGTCGCAAACCAGACCATTTCACATACATACCCGATGGAATATCTACCACCACCAAATCACTTCAACTCCTGCCCCTGCAACTCCCACTCTACCATACTAATCCCACCCTGCCCCGTCAACCACAACGTCTTGAGCTCCGGCCCCGTCCACGCAAAGTTCTGCACCGTATAATTCGTCTGCACTATCAAAATCAACTGGCCCGACGGATCAAGCACATCAACCCCCCTCCCATTTGCAGTCACGATGTATCCATTCGCCGCAACTTTCAGTCCATCGGGCACGTACCCCGGAGCGAGGTACACAGCACGCTTATTCGAGATCTCCGTCCCGTCGGGACTGACGTCGAAAGCGTAGATGGTTCTATGGCCTGTGGCATTGAAGGGCGTGCCTGGATGACCGTACTTCGGGTCCACAGGGCCAGACACGGCACCTGTATCGCTGATATAGAGGATCGAGTCGTCAGGACTCAGTGCGATTCCATTAGGTTGGCTGAGGGTATCGTCGATGAGGAAGACGGCGCCGGATGTCTGGTTGTATCTGTAGCTGGCGCAGGGAAGTTGGGGAGGGGTATCAGTTAGGGAGTTGAACCATGCGTATTCTGTCAAGTCCTTCAGTATTAGAACACTCCATATCATGTCATGTATGTATGGGACCCTCCGTAAGGCAAGGGAAGGGAAGGGAAGGGAAGGGAAGGGAAGGAGGACTCACGAGGGTCAGTAAAATAAACATCTCCCGTCTTCTTTTGCACCGTCAAATCATTAATCGAATTAAAATAATACCCGAAATAATTATTCACGAGCGTCGTGGTCTTATTCGTATTCGGATCCAGCGTTCTTAGTCCTGCGCGCTGCTCCCCACCTCCAATGGATCTGTTCCCTCCCGCAACAGCCCAGATGATCTTCCCATCATAAAACGTTCCTCCGTTCGGCGCATAAACGGGCGGATCGGAGAGCAATTCAGACAATGTGGGCGGATCCTGGTTGAGATCGATGACGAGTTGCGGAAGATAGCCCGGTGGAGCTAGTTGGGAAAGATACAGTTTGTTCTGCGAGGCGACGTACACGGGAGCTTCGTGGAGGGCGTTCGAGACGGCAAAGACATATTCGTATTGCGGATTGGAGCCCAGGATCTCGAGGCCTCGTTCTTTGTCAAAGACGAGGAAGGAGGCGCATTGCGCGGTCGTGAGCTGGGTGCCGTTTGCTACTTTTGTATCGCCGAAGGTGGATGCGACAGAGCTGGTGGAAAGGTTGCGGAAGAAATGGTATCTAAACACAGAACTTAACATGCCGTTCCTGTATAGTAGTGGTACGAGTTTACTCACGGTAGGACATTGGCATATCTATTAACGCAGACAACAGAAGGTCCGCAATCCTCCGTTATAGGATCTGTAATGCCGGTCTGCGCGCGGACTAGACCGGCGATGAGGAGCAATAAGCATAAAGACAGAATACGCATTGTGGTATTGGCTGCTATAGATGCGGTACTATATGACAGCTCGCGGAGAGGGAGTAGGGCCCCTCATACACCGAGCCATCGAAGCTGTGACGAGAAAAGCCCGAAGAATACAGCTCCCGGATGCTGATGCGCAGCCGGCGGCTGGAGATCACGGACAAGCAAGAAAAAAAACTCAGACTTCTCTTTCCTGTTCTGTTGATTGACCGGATTGCTGGCGAAAAGAGCCATGATTCTTTCCGGGGGGGGACAATCTTGCAATCTCCCCGTCTCCTGTGAGGGTAAGAAGGACCCAGAAGAGGAATCTTCTCGGGCAGCCGACTGCAAGGAGATCAGCTGCATTTCCAGTGGAGTAGACTCGTGGATGATTGATTTCCGTTACGTGGATGGCGTTGGGAGAGAGACAGTCACTCGAAGTACAACGCTTCGACATCAAACCTGCCCTATCTCGGAGCAACTCCGAATTGCAGCTTGATGACAGAAAAGATGTACCATCAAAAGAAGTGGGGAGCGACACGAGGAAGTTCTCTCCTCGTACGGTGTCATAGATCGCTGATCAATGTCTAATAACCAAGGAACTAATATCCTCAATACTGCCCGTACCGTCGCCTGCAGGCCGAGGGGCTTCAGCCTCCTGCGGGTTAATGTCCAAGGTATCCTCGCGCTCTCCGAGGGCTCGTTGGACAAGTTTGGCTTTTATGGCTGCAGTCTTCAGTCGCTGATCAATATCAGAGACAGCCTCTTCTGTATTTTCCATCGAGAGCTCAGCCGGATCCACCTGATCAAGCAGACTGCGGATATTCTTCGCAAGCCTCGAATTTTCAGGGAGACTGGACATGCCCTGACAAATATCGGGCCCGACGGAGATTTCATCAGTGTCTCCAGACTCCTTGCTTGCATCTGCTTTGGAAACGATGCCTTTCTCTCTCTCTTCTGCGTTGTGATCATGCAGCTCAGTCTTAGGATCGGAAGAAAGTCTCTGAGTCCAGACCAGAGCTTTGCCATATAACCTCCCCATTTCGAGGAATTTCTCAAATCCTTTCTCGACAGCAAAAACACTGCCTTCTGTATAACCTGCTAGAGAGCCGTCGGAGACCCCGAGATTGTAGCCTTCTTTGTAGAAGCCCTCCTCGAGATCGAGGAGACTGTCGAGTAGATCACTGGACATCTTGGATATTCAATAGTAAAAGAAATTACTAGCGTCTCCCAGAAGAAATTCTCTAGGAAAACACGATGATATGAATGAAAAACGTGCTTGAGACGTGCAGCTACCTACTGAACAGGAGGTGGTGATGACGAGAAGAAGACTAAAAGAAGATGTCTTACTGCTGATGTTATTCCGCATCCAAAATTGCGGGATCCGGTCGACGGAAGTGCTGAATTTCGGCACTGCTCTTTTTCGCCCCTCCACCCTGCCACAACCAAGACTAATAGCAACAGAGCCAATATTCTATGGAGAAAGAATAATTATAACACACTGTACTATTTATTGCTAGTTATAACAAGTTTTAGGAACTGTTTTTCTATGTCTTTCTTCGTCTGCGGTAGGAAAACAGCGGAGGCTGCTACGTAAAGTACAGCCGTTCTAACTATAGTTATACGCTCGCTCGTGATTTCTCGCGTCTTTAGGTCATGACATATATATTTTCTAGAACTATATTGTACTTTCTACGATCTAATCGTTCTGCCTGAGGAAGTTGTATTCGAAATATGATCCCGATTTTGCCATTTTTTTGTTATTCCTAGCTTGCTACCCTTATGATTAACATCAATACGTATCTCGCCCCAGAGTAGAAAAGAAACGGGCTGTAACAATGCCATGCCGATGCTGCGAAAAGCCCACCGCAAATCATGATCATAGATCGTCAACTCCAAGTCGCCTAATCAGATCTCCATGAAGTGACAACGTCGACGGCGGAGTCGACTCGCTGCAAGCATTCCGGGAAGAAACGTTTCCCGCAGTCTGGGAAGTTGTAGTAGAGAAAAGAAACTTTACCTACCATCAGTGGAACGGAGTATTCCTTCGTCGTCGGGAGTCCCCTGGGTCAATGATCGTGTCGTACTTTTTTGTTGGGGAGAAAAAGAATTACAGTTGTACCTCTATTAAATTCCATCACCTCGTCTTCCTGGCACTAGGTCTGGGCTTCACCTCTTCGGGAGTGACAGGGTGTAACATGACCTTATTGGGCGTCTGTGGAGTGTTTGCGGAGTACCCTTTGCTCCAGTCATAGCTGACCGCATATGCGAAAATGTCACCGGTACGGTTGAAGGCAGTGCTTGAGATCGTGCCACCAACCGACGGATATCCTTTAAGACGATGCTTTGCATCTTTGTCCCAGAAGTGGAATGTACCATCGCTACCGGCCGTGCTAAACGTGCCGTGCACAGGATGAAACGAGATGGCGTTGACAGAGTATATGTTGCTGATATCGCGATTGTTCGCGGGAGTTTCTCGGTGGCACTTGAAACTGAAGTTCGAACTCGAATCCTTGTCTTCGACATACTGAA
This sequence comes from Paecilomyces niveus, assembly GCA_003116535.1. NCBI lineage: Eukaryota > Fungi > Ascomycota > Eurotiomycetes > Eurotiales > Thermoascaceae > Paecilomyces > Paecilomyces niveus. The sequence continues at coordinate 42,463 of QEIL01000122.1, forward strand.
TAGCACAACGACCTTCGATGCTTCCTACGGCGAAACCTGTCGCGTCCGTGAAGCAGCTGACGACCCGTGTCTGCCACTTCAAGGGTGACTGCATCGTCTTGTAGAACTTGGTCGGGTTATCAAGATTGATAATATTGATATAGCGGTCAGCGGTACCGATGACGAGAAGCTTGTTCTTGACGTCCATCGAGTAGACGCGTTCCTGGCACTCCACCGTGGCGATGGGCGTCGACTGTCGAAGATCCCAGTACTTCACCGTCTTATCCCACGATCCAGTGACTAGCAACGGCGATGCCGCATTCCCAGGGTTCTGAATCATCTGGCAGCATCGGATAGGAGCTTCGTGCGCAGCGACTTGCACAGCGGTCGTGGTGTTGGCAGAGAGATCGAGCATACGGGCAGCTTTGTCTGCACCGGCACCGACAACTTTGGTTCCATCCTACATAATAACCAGTGTTAGAAAAGAGCATTTCGAGTGGGCTAGGTAGTCCTTGTTACCTACCGGAGACCAACAGCAGTTCAAGACCGGTGCTTCATGCTCAAAGAGAGCTTTCCCTTCACTCTGTCCCTGGGCATTGATCTCGTAGATGCGCACTTTCTTGTCCCACGAAGCTACCGCAAGATGTTCGCTCACGGGTGAGAAGGCCAGATCCGAAATACTGTCTTCCGGCGGCGATGTTAGGGCGACATCCTTTGAGATATCTCCTGTGGTGCTGGTTTGGGCCGTCGTGGTCGACGTGGTGCCCACAGAGCCGAAGAGCGACATCGCACGTGCTTCCCGCCAGTGAGATTAAACTGCAACTCAGATTCCTCACTAACAATCAATAGATCTGCTAAATTAAAGGCGAGGAAGGGGTAAAATTGAGCTTGGAAACTTGGAGATGGAGCGCGTACGGTGCGGATGAGATGTAGACTTATTTCATGACCCTAGAGGCTTCACCGCCTGCAAACACGGCAAACAGATCTCTGCCTGGCAAACCGCGAGACCGTGCTCCGGCCCGTGTCCAGCAAATGGGCGCCTAGTAAAAGTATTGGATTAACAGTTCTTTGTGATGTTCATAGCCTCTATCTTTCTTTGAAATTCTGGCTAATCACGATGTAGACAGCGATCTGCCAGAGTAGAAAAGACAGTACGATGGAAAAACAGTAATTTACCGACGGAACTACTTACCGAGTACCTTCCTTGGAATTAAAGGTATATTTATTGCTTTTGAGAAGTAGAGCTTACCTCCGGAACCATCATACATGTTTCTATATTCGCATAGCATGCTATTGCTCTATTATCTAATTATGTGAATCTTTTAACCTCTCTTGTTCCAATCCATTGGGACTTCGCTGAAAGTAAATATTAGATGGACAGGGTCGTGCACGTGAGGTATACTAGGTACCTTGTAACTGTACAGTTCTCTGCAGAATAATCCCCCTTCCTTCTTGCACGAAGTAACATTAGTTACGATTCCTGTGAATCAGTAGCGATAAAAAAAAGCAGAGAATTACCCAAATGACTAGTGACTTCAAGATGTTTTTAGAGCTCTCAGTCCTTGAACGCCTTCACGGTAGTCGCGTGATCACGGAAGCCGCCTCGAGGGGTACGTACTGTACATTCTGCGATGAAACATACCTGACATACCAGGTCTCATCCGAGACAGGATGCCTTTCTTTTCTCTAATACGTGTATGCTCTAATATTTATTTTATTTATATAAATTATCGTATACTAGGATTAGCTTTCTTGATCTCTTAGAGGTCAAGAGATACTAGTGTCCTTCTGACTATGGAAGCAGGTGCAATACCAGTACACTCTAAGGCCACCACGCCACTTGTAGCGAATAGTGGCAAGGATCAGACAAAGAATGACCCTAGGCGCGGGGCGAGATGCTGGAATAGTGTAACAAGGCTGCTGGAAGGATCTATGGCGAGCTCACCTGACCCAGTATTTCTCCGCGGGTGGACATTGATGATTGGACGGACCGGGATGATTCCGTAGAGTACGCGACGTAGAGTACATACAGTACCTGGCTGGGGATCGAGACGCTTGAGAGGGTATAATGGACGGAATGGACGGGCGCTGGATCCGGCGAGGGGATCGACGGAAGAGCGTGATTCGAGCTCACTGCTCAACTTGACTCCCGGCTTCCATGTCGCACTAGTATGTAAGATAGGGCGCAGTCCCAAATAACCTCTCAGCTCAAGACTCTAGAAGGTGTTTTAAGAGTGCTGCTAGTCCAGCTGGATCCCCCGCAAACGAGCCAAGTGGAGCCGGAAGCCAAGTGGGAACGCGGGGTGCAGGCTTAGTTCGTGTCATCATGTTGTTGTGATCTGATCCGGCTCCGTCGGGTCTACAACGGTCATCCGAGGTGGTCTGCCTCCAGGGATGTGGTGATAGTGATACTCAATGGAGTGAGATGCAGTACACTGTATGTACAATGTACCCTGTCCGGTACTCCTCCTGGACTGCGGGAGGTAATTACTCGCGAGAACAAGTCTCAAGAGAAGAATGATACACTGGCATAAGCTGGATGCTCCTGTGCGAACACCTAAGCTCATGGGTTAGACTTCCAACCACCATGGAGATCATTCGCGCCGTGGAGTGGCATTGGCTGCGGTCTCGGTGTCCTGAGGTCATCAGCGGACGAGACAGGGAAGTCTAACTGGTGAAGCGTCTCGCATGTACAGATGCTTCTTCCAGTAAGCGACCAGCATCGCCATCGTTTCCCCTCCGGCCCTGGGTTGGTCACCTGGCTGGCTCTTGTCCGGGTTTGCCGCATCTCCTCACTTCCCCCTTCTTCTTGAGCTTGATCCTGGGTCTCTCCTCCTTTTCCTCTACTGTGCATCCATTGCATTCGATACCACTGAACCAACGACATCTGCTACCACCGGCTATTCTCACCCGGCTATTCTGAGGTAGGTCTTCTATCCATAGACCACACGAGGGCTCATAACTCTGGCCTTCCTACTGGTATTTTTGCGAGACCCTTGTTCTAAATACCGTATAGAACTATCCAACAACCCATCATGTCAGAAGAACTCACCAAGGTCGACTCCGCCGTCGCTGGCCTGTCGATATCTCCGCCAGAAGAGAAGCATCTTGACAAGAAACCCCTGAAGAAGGTCCACAAGAGGGTATCTTCCGCAGCGGACGGAGTACGGAATATCAACGACCTAGGTAGGCATCAATCTTGATTGGACTTGATGTCTCAATGTGGATAATTGCTGAATAATCTCTGCAGAAAAGGAAGGAATTGAACTGGAGATCCCAATCGAGACACAAAAACTGAACTGGTAAGTGCTTCCAATTGGATGATAGGAGGTCCAGTCAAGCATGACCTGCTCCAGCTGGCCAGCAAGTACTACACTCGAGCGATACTGACTAGTCACCGATCTTGCAGGAGACTCAACACATCACCATCAAAACTAGAGGATCAAGATGTCCTCAAGAAATACCTCGTCACACCACCTGTCAAGAAGATTGACCTAGTCTGGCCGCTGGGACTACATGTAACAGCACGGAACTTGAAAGGAGTCACAATCAAGGATGCGCTGGACGCAATCTACAAGCAATTCAAGAAGAAGGTAGAGTAGCTCCCTGCTGAGATTGCAGTCAATGTTACTGACAGTTTATGTTCTTCCCAGGCCGATGATGAGATGGACAAGCCCGTACTCGCAGGCTTCGAGTGGGACAAGGAAGAGTGCTGGACACGGTTGATCGTACATCAGAAGAAGGAAGGTGCTCCGCCCCCAAGCAAAAAGTCCAAGAAGAAGGAGAAGAACGCCACTGAGGCATAGAAACTGTTTCTCGATGTGGACCTTAAGAGAGTTCTCCTTCGTGGCGTTGACCGCAACCCTCTGTGGAGAGCTACAATCACCCCTCTACCCGATGGTGATTACAGCCTCTACCTAACCATCCCCCACTGTACGTTGCTACTGCACTACTCCACACTGGAACCCAATCCAGCGTGCCTGTTTATGATAATCTCCTCCCCCGACTCCTGTTATTGCTGTTGTTGTCTGGCGTGCTGAAATGTGGTGTTTGGAATTAATCTTTTCTTTTCTTCATCTATCATCCCCATGACACTGACCGAGCATCTTCACATTCGTTACTGATCTCCAACTATGCTCTATCACAATTCAAGCAGGAAAGACTGCTATCAATCCTTTATGACTTACAGGCCAAATCAATCATTTAGGCCAATTGAAATCAAATCAAATGGCGCCGGAACTGCCAGATGATATTATCATTCTGAACCTGAATGTCAATCAATAATCACTATACATGTATATCGTAGCGATATCGAGAACATACTCGAGGCATTCCTAGATTGATTCAATCAAGACTTCATGAGACATCGTACTCATCCTCTATAGTCGGAAATTATCCATTCGAATTACAAAGTTCAAGTTTGCATATGGTACTGATACTACATACATAGACAGGAATATCATTGCTCGACGGCTTCAGGATGTATGAACTGGTGGGGCCAGGTAGGATATCGCACGGATCGTTTCGCTTCGCTTGCCAAAGAAAAGGACCCCAACAAGAACAAGAATGATTATCGCTCATGTTACGTTGGGAAAACAGAAAACCAAGATGGACATGGGGTCTAAGAACATATAGAGCGCTAGACAAAAAGAAGAATTTCAATCCTATAGTGAACGCCGTCTAGGTATGTGAGGACTCTGTTCGTCGATACTCATTCAGAAATAGCCATCCTTAGAAAAACAGGATGAAGGGCGCTAGCGTGCCCGCACCGTATCAGCTCCTCCAAATAGCACCATGACGATCTCGTCGAGAATGGTAAATACCAGATGCATATTCAATCGTTGGTTATTTAGTGTCGCGAAGATTCGCCGGGCGGCTGCCTGGGCGTTTGCTCGTCCGACTACATTACCTGCCAGATCGGGGAGGAGCGTTGCCAGCACGAAGCTGGCCTCGGTGCGACTTCTGGATTTTTCAGCAGGTGTTCGAACCTTTGGTCCGCGTAGTACGCCCTCGGGCCACATGGTATCTTTGACCATGGTGATGTAGCGAAGTAGAGCATCGTCTTGAACGAGAGACTTGGCGCTGTCGCGGACCTTTCTTTCAATCGTACCTCCCAGGAGTTGATGGAGGACGACGACGACCGCCCGCCCACGGAGCCAGTTGTTGCCTTTATTCAGCTCAAATACCTCAAGGAATAGGTCACATATCGGTTTGATGAAGGGTTCTAGCTCGCGATTCTCAAAGGCATTGAGTTCCGCCTCCGCTTCCGCGGCAGATACCGTGTCCTCCGTGACGAGGCTTGGTTCTTGCGGGCTTAGTTGATTCGTAGCAGCGGAAATGAGACTTTGTCCTGCGGCTGATAGCTGATCCAACACGGCAATGTTACCAAGAAAGTCATCCATTCCGTCTGCAACCGAGCTGTAGATGCGAGATACGATATCTTTGGCCTCGCCCTCACGGGGCGTTTCCCCGTGCTGCATAATAGCCTGCTGCGAGAGAAATGCACGGAGGTCGCGGCTTCGACAAACTTCTGGGAGTAGAAGAAGATTTTGCAAGTAGGCCTCTAAAGCGGCTCGTCGTTTTTGTAGAAAGTCCTTCTGCAATTTCATGACTACCCTTCTTCGAGGGAACTCTAGATGGCGTACGGAGGGGTATCTGGACCGTAATCTTTGGTGGAGTTCGTGAAACTCGCTGTATCTTCGAGCAACGGCCCAAGTTGCGGCCGGCATCTGTTCTCCAGCTTTCCTCTGCACCTCAATAACATCTGGGCCATGGTCAGCTATATCAGGAAGTTGGGAGAAGTCCTTCACTTACACAGAGCAAACTCTCGGCCGTCCTCCTCTTTGCCAACCATGATTGACTTGATTTTGATGGTTGCTCGGCCGTACAGACTGTTATCGCTTTCCTGAATTATGTATTGTTGTCGTTGTAGCTCTTTACGACGAATCTCACGCTGGATACTGGCCTTCGATTTCCCCAGGATTCTGAGCTCAGCGGTATTATTGGTAAGCTCGGCTTTTCTAGTTAATGCATCGACCACGGCGTCCTGGGAAACCAATTTGTCGATATCTTCCGTGAGAGCTGCAATGGCCTCTGCAAGTCCAAGGTCTCCAGGAGCTGCCTCATGTATCTCATCTGCAAGGTCTTTCTCATTTTCGTTTTCTTCGGGGTCTGCATATTCATCCTCGATGAACTTCTGTTCGTCTTCGAACAGGCTATCATCCGAGAATACACCATGTCGGGAAGACGAGTCGATAAGGCCTAATGAAGCGATACTGGGCTTGATTTTCCCGGGAGCATTTGGATCAGCCCGAGGAGACTCAAACGACAGGCGTGTCGAGTCGGTATTTTTGCCGTTTGAGAATAATGAAGAAGGACGACCCTCTGCCGGCGTCTTTGGGTCGTCAGTCTTACTCGGTCCGCGCTGATTGGTAATGATATCGTTCAAAGCAGCTTCCATAGACTCTAGGACCCTGCTCTGATTGGCCTCATTCTCTCCGTTTTGGGAATCCTTGCCAATACTTTGGGTAGACATCGCAAGAGGATCGGTGTCGTAATCATCGTCAAACAATGGCGCGGAGCGGTCCGAATCAAGAGAACGCCTAGGAACATCAACGTCGTCGAACAGCTTCCCTGGATTTCGTACGTCCGTGGATGATACAGCAGCCCTCCGCAAATCCATTGCCTTTGCGCTTGAATGCGAGGGAGTGCGAGTCATAAGTGGTGGAAGAGGTCGCCGTGCCAATGTATCGGATGTTGGTGAAGCGGCCATGTTGCGTGGAGGAGCAGTCTGAGAATGAGGATTTGAGGCGGCTTCATCCGATGCAAGGTATTTATAATAGAGATCGGACTGCTTGAATTTGGGGAAGTATATATTCTCCATCTCTTCCAGGACGGCCGACTGTGTACTCAAAATCACCGTGCGGGCCTTGCGGTACTGCTCCGGAGTAGCTTTTCTTCCTGCGGCCAGGAACGCTTTCACAAGTCTGCGAGATTCCTCCGGCACCTTTAGTTCTGGTCTCGATAAGTACGTTTCGCTAATGGCAGCGACGTCATTTCTATCGGCAGAAGTCCAAGTGGTTGAGCTCGGGGATGTCTCATCTCCAAAGTCATCTTCCAGCGGATTGCGAAACCCATCGACAACTATCCAGTACTGGACCAGGGACATCATATGGTGCCGATCCATAAACTCCATGAAATATGACAGCCCCGCTGCGCTGTGCATGATATCAATTAAGGAAACCTCTGGAAGTCTTGGAGAGCCATGACGGGGTATATCAGCCGGGGCAGCTATATGAGAGGGCGTGCCGCCTACGGCAGATAATTTGGCCACCTTCTGATCCAAGACTCGTTTGCCCGTTTCCAAGCGTCGGAGATACACTTGGTCCTGTCCATCAACTAAACTCGCCTTCTTGAGCTGACTCGCAACATGAGCGCGAAATCTCCTCGCATCAGACAGATTATTACAACGTCTGATTGCCCTGATGAATCTTTCGAACGACCGTTCAGAATCGTTAGGTGCCAGTCTGGGAAAGGATTGCGTATGTTTTGACTTCGATAGCGGCGCTGCATGCTCATCGAGCGCCGCGCGGAGTTTCTGCACGGTCTTACGATCTTGGATGGCCGCCCGGCCGTAAGCCTCTATCAGTTGGTTCCAGGTATCTGGATCGGACAGGACCGTCAGCGCAGGCAGGAACACGGCACATGCTACAATTTCCCTTATCAAGATCGTGACGGCGCGGCTGCTGATGAGACTGTCCGGCAGTAGTTGCGGGAGAAGACGCACAACAAGCTTGCGTATGTAGTCCTGTTGAACCAGCTTCTGATCCGAGAAAGGAACAGTCGCCGCCGGATGTAGTCTTCCTTCGCGATATTTGCTTGCAATCGCGAGGTCCAGCTCTTCCGACTCCGTCACATTTCGAGAGAGGTTTCTTCCACGCACTGATTTCTCTGCTATGTCGAACTCTCTGAGATGGGTTGTCAAGATCGGTACGATTCGTGATATCACCACCGAGACCAAGTCCTCCCTCACCAGTCTATCACGGAGACCCCCCAGAGCCACCCTTATCACCCTGTCCACCTCGTTGACAAACACCGGGTTCGGACTGATATGTTGATACCAGGACGAAATGAAATCGCGGGACGCCAAGGTTAGAAGCTCGTCGATGGACTCCGAAACGACAAAGGACTCGGGGTAGAGTGAGTGTGGTTTATAGGCGGAGCTCTGTTGGATATTCTCCACCCCCTTCTCCCAGTGACCTGGAGCCAGTAATGCCAGAGGCGCGATGCCAGCGCGCGGCCCGCTCGATCCATCGTGGATTCCCCTTGTCGTGAAGAAGGCCAGCAGCAGCAGGGAGATTGAGGTGAAGACGACACCCGACGTGAACGCGTAACCTAGCCATCGGAGAATGGGCAGCCACTGAACGACCAACCCCCAGGAAATGAATCCGCTGACCCCGGCTAGGATAATGTCTCGACGACTAAGGGCCATTCTCCCCGCATAGACACCGGAGTCGGCAAGCCCATGTCGGGCTATGCGACAGTGCTCATCGGATGCTCTGCGCGATACGCTTTTCGAATACTGGGCGCGTTCAGGATGGAAGTGGACCAAAGATCAGAGAACCCCACAAAAGCAACTAGGAGGGGTAAATGGAGTGTAGGGTCTAGTAAAATTACTACAGCGTATCTAGAGGAAGTGCACGAGCGTTGTGCCTGCACTAAATCATAGCTGCTGCAGTTGACGATGCGCCTCACTCGAGCACCGTCACCGCCTTTGGCCGGAGGAACTTTGGTTGCTCCGTTCCGGCTGTTTAAACGTGCAGTTCGTGCGAGAGAGACTGGAAACAGTCAATTATGGAATTTAGTGCGATGGGACTTTCTCGATCATTGGGGAACTTAGGTCTGGAATGAGATATGCTTTGAATTGTGCTGCTGAGGGCAATCGAAAGGCTGAGAGAATGGGGAAATTAGGCGGTATAGGACAGATAAGCTAAATAGCTCCATTCACGGACCCTCTCGATTACCTAGGTTAGAGCATTGGAAAACAGAAAGTATTTAACCCAATGGAGTAGCTATCAGTTGAAATTCTCTGCAATCTCTTCCTGAAGACCAAGAAATCATCAATCCTAATAATATTCCAACAAGTTCGTTGTTGAGCTCCGAGTCCCGTGACCATTGCGGGTACCGATAGGCCAAAGTTAAACGTCATCGGTTAGACTGAAGGAACTGTAAGTAATTATTATTGTTGTTTTCCTCATCGTCCGCTCCTCCGCAGTTCCCAACACTTTCACCTCCAGTCGAGAAAAACGGGGACCGTTCACCATGTCGACCATCACCGATTACATTGACTTCTCGCAGAAGAGTCTGCAAAGTAAGTCTCCCTGGACCCTTGTCCAAGGTCAATTACTATTGTTATCGTTCCCCATATTAACGTCTCCGCTCCGGCTAAAGTCTCCGCATTGGCCATTGCGTTCAATCCGATCTTTTGGAAGTAAGCAATTCCCCCGTCCAAGATTTTCTTTGGATTTTTGATAAAATTCCATGTATCTCGTGTGGAGCGGAAACTGACAGCAATAAAGCATCGTCGCACGTGCAGGTTCGTCCTTTCTTTTTTTTTTTCGCGCTGGAATCGCTTGCATGTGACAGTCCGAAATAACCGTTACCAGAGTACCACAACCACATCCTGACTCGCATCTTCCGCGGTCCCTACAATGGCTGCTACTTCCTCGCGGTCGTCATCTTCGGCCTAGGTATCCTCCGTGACCACCTGTATAATGACGCATTGAACGACCAGCCCTACTACGCACCGCTTCACCAGCCGCTACTCGCCTATGTCCTCTTTGGAGCGGGTAACGTGCTGGTCCTGTCGAGTATGTGGGCTCTCGGTGTGACCGGCACCTATCTGGGTGACTACTTCGGCATCCTGATGGACGCTCCCGTTACGGGCTTTCCGTTCAACGTCTCCGGGGCTCCCATGTACTATGGCAGCACCATGAGCTTCCTGGGCGTTGCGCTTTACAAGGGCAAGGTGGCGGGAGTGCTTCTGACTGCAGAGGTGCTCATTTTATACTTGATTGCCCTCAGGTGGGAAGAGTAAGTTCCCTTCCGAAGACATCCACGCCACAAGTCACATTAGGGCAATATGTAGCTAATATCACAATCTGCACAGCCCCTTCACCGCCGAGATCTACGCCAAGCGCGAGCGCGAGAGGGCCAAATCCAAGGCCAGCAAGAGCTCGTAAGCTCCTCTGGACCAGTCAACATCCTGCACCCCAGCAACTCTATCCGGAAAGGCTTGACGAGGGCTTTTCAACATTATCCTCAAGCCATCACATGCTGGAACCGACGCAGAGGCTCCTTGGCAAGACAAGCACGGCACACATGGATAAGGAGAGGAGCCATCAAGAACAAAAATATCCATGGCTACATGAACCGACACAAATCACTAATGCATCTTCAACGATGGAGTTAAAGAGTTGTGGATACCCTTGGCATCTGTTATCAATATCTCTTGTTCTTTTATTTAGATAGTATCTAGCATTCGGGGAAGGGAAGGGTAGGCCTATAAAAGTACGCTAGTTGAATATTATTCTAGTTTATGCTATATTTCCAAAATCATCCATTGTTTCATAGATAGATAGATTGTAATTCCTCGCCGGAAACTACCATATATGCTAATAACAAGGTCAAGGTATAATAAGAACTCAAGCCCCAAGGCAGCAAATCTACTCGTATGTGCCATATACAAAGAGAACAGAGCAGAGCAGAGTAGAACAGAACGCCACCGACTCCAAAACGTTCACACAGGGGCCGCTTCTTTTCCCTGTTAAATAGAGTCATAATTGGATAGATGTTCTTAGGAAATCATCTTCATGTACTCTCGATCACTTATGAAGAAAGAAAGGATGATTTGACCAAAATGGGAGCAAGGTCAGTCTTTAAATAGAGAGGAGCAAACGCAAACAAACGCCAGATGACCCGCGGATATCGAAGCTTTATTATAAAGGACAAGATCAGGAGCTGATTTGTTTGGATTGGAGAAGATTGATTGACCAGACCAGCGAAGATACGGATCATTGTCTCCTTCTACCTCTTTTACCTGTCGTTCTGGTATCATCGACTTCCACTTCGTCTTCGTCTGCGCCTTTCTTGAGAGTCTCTCCCTCTGCGAGTCCCCATTTCTCTCCGTCATACCAGTCTTCGCCGTCGCTCATCTCGTGGAGGTGTCCTTCGGCCTTGCACCATTCGAAGACTTCGTCCTTCATCCGATATGCCTTCAGTAATGTCAGGAACATGTGCTCGAAGCCGCGGACGGTCTCCTCTTGTTTTTGGATATAGGACCACAGAAGCCGCCGTGTCTCTTCGGCTTCGTTAGGTGGGAGACCGAAGGTTGGGTCTTGGCGGATCGATTCAGGGACGAGGAAGAGGGGGTGCACGCCTGGGAGGGTACTAGCTGCGTCAGTGGAGGAAGAGGGAGAGTGGCTTAAGGAGTCATTTTCTTGCTGCGGGTTAGCAGCGTTTGTTTGTGCACGAGTCGTCATGCGTCGTCGTGGTTCAGGCGAGAAACCATCGTGCGCATCTTCATCTTCATCCTGTCCCTCTTTCGACTCATCACCTTTCTTGCCTTCAGAGTCTTGTCCATTGGACGGCCCCTCAGAAGCGTCCTCTTCATGCTTGGGAGGCTCAGTGATCATTGCATCAGCATCCTCAGTCTTTGGTCTCCTGGTGTCCTTCTCATCAGCATCATCATTGGGCTGAGTCGGAGCGTCTGGCATCTCCACGTCTGGGTCAGCCGTCCGTGAATCCTGCTCGTTCCTGTCGACTGCTCCATCAACACGAGCTTCTGACGCACCCGTCTGGGCGGGAGTTGCTACGCGACTTTGTTCCTGCCCCGTGGGAGATGAGCTCTGTCCACCTCCATTGACAATCCTGGGTTCGAAGAGAAACCTGTCTTCGGGTGTCTCGACCTTCCCACATGGCACCCAACGGCTGTCACCCAAAAAGAGTCGATGCAAATTCCTGGCTCGCCATAGTAGTTGCTTTTCCTGCCAAAGTTTTCTTTCAATAGCTTTAGTCATGGTCTTGAGAGCCTTGGACGTGTAGGGCTGCGACATCGACGGGTGATTGGGTAGTTCGGAAGGGTGCTTGAGTGGGCACAAAAGCTCTGAAGGATAAGAATAAGCAAGTCAGTACAGACAATAGAGCTAGAAGATACGGACGTTCAAGAGCAATCTCTGCGAACGGATTTTCCTCCGCCGCTGCCGCATCAGCCTCTGAATCTACATCGTCTTCATCAAGCTCATCCCCTTCCGAGTCATATCTTGGTGGATTCCTTTGTAGAATATATCGTCTGTAACCAGCATGCTCGATTTCCTATTGAAAATTGTTCGATACCGTCAGTCCCAAATTCCATCTGCCACCACCAGCAATATGCTATCCAGCAAGAACCACAGATCCTAAAACTCACTTCCTTATACATAGCCTGCGGATTCGTAAATCCCAAAACTCCCTCATGAACATATTGCGCATTAGCCCTAAGCTTGTTCCCTCGATTCGTCGGCTGTGTGATCTGATCGTCAGGTCCTGAAACTAGCACCGACGTCAGCATTCTTCTCACAACGATCAGGATACACCAAAAAGAAACTTACTTTCATTCTCCCGGCGCAGAGCCCTCTTCATGCCCATGATCGTATCCGCGATCAAGGCCGCTTGTGTCGCCATTGTGAAAGATGTTAGAAGTTGCCTTCTACCAGAACTGCAACAGGGACTAAATCAATGAGGATTTAAACGTTTCGAAGCGGCAAATTCTGATGCGAAAAAAAGCTATTCAGTATCGCGCAGTATTTTGTATCATAGAGTAGAGGTAGTCATTGACGAAGTGAAGCTTTGCCCCATCGATAGAAAAGCTGGAGGTGCGTATCTTAAGAAGTTCAGATGGACAATGAATGAATGGGGCCTCGCTCAGTCGCGGAGGGCTTGCTCTTCTCCGCTGACGGATATCGCGTTGCGATAGGCGCCACTAAGCTACTTTGGGATGTGTTGCAATCAGGGTGCACACACGTGATCTAGCAATGAATTACAGGTATGGCAAACAGGATAATGAATTCAGTTCTGAGATCTATGTATCTAGAATCTATTATGGACTACTAGCGTATCAATTATGGATACTACTAAACACAGGAGGAATGACTAACCATACGAGTCATACGTTTAGATTCTTTTCTCGTCATCGTCATACATACATGGAACGCGAGTAGCGGATCTATTCATCAGCATCAACCCAAATAAGAAGGCCCCTCTTGTCAGATCGCATGCCCTCAGTCGGAAGGACTCTGAGCGTCTTGTTGAAATAGGTATCCACCACGACAAGTTGAGGCTGGATCCATTCGCCCCGCTTGGCGGCTAAGAGATTGTAGCGTATCGTATGTCTGCTAAGCGGAACGAGCTGGACTGTGGTCGTCTTCCGCCCGCTGAACGCGAACTGATCACTGACCTCCATTGTTAAACTGAATGTGAGGAAATGCAATGAAGGGTTCTCCAACGTGTAGTCGAGGTGAATGAATCCCGGAATGGTGCTCGAAGATATCGCAGAAGCCAAAATACGGGGCTCCCCGATGGGCACGAGGAAGCGTGGGATGGCCAGTGGTGTAGTCGCGGAAACAGTGGTGGTAGAGGACTTAGAGTCTTCTTCCAAACCCGCACGCCGCCACTGGATTTCCAAGGCGAGGTTTAATGAAACAGAGCGTCGGTCCTCCAGGCTGAGCTTCTGGATATTGAGCACGAACTCCGATTCCCGTAGTTCTTCAAGCATGATCACAGGTGCCCCTGGGCTCAGCAGACTCTCGGAGCTAATCTCACAAGTTGCTCCGCCGCTTATTCCAAGTAGAATCAGGGCCACCTTTTCGACAACAAGGGGCTCCGGAGCAAAAGAGACCAATTTGGAATTCAGGCACCATTTCTGCTGAAGCCCTTTAGGTGAACTGCTTGTAGAATCCATTCCGGACTCTTCATCGACGAGGAAAAAGTTAGGCCAGGGTTGCGGATGGAGACGGGGTAAGAACTCGTAATTCGCCTCAAACGGTCTGATGAAAGAGAGATCGACAGTCAACGTCTTGGATATAGGTGTTTCCGGATCAGAAAGCAGGTGATAGAGCACAGATAGCTCAAGCTCATAATCGAACGCGTCACTGGTGTCGGAGAGTATCACCGAAAGATTCCGGGTGCTGGAACTCTCCATCGTGCCAATTGAGCGTCTCAGAGAATGACGAGCTCTTCCCATCGGCGAGCTGTCCCCTGCATCCTCGGGAGCTTCGGCAGACATTATCTCATCGGCCCATGCGAGTTTCGTTATTGATTCCTGGTGTCCAAAGAGTCTCACTTCCATAGATAGGTCTGCTGTTTCATCTTCCTCATTCTCCACGGAAACATCAAGAGCAACTCGTTCATTGGTGTAGTAGGTTTCCTTGAGGTTAGGTATTGCAAGACGAATTTTAGGTGGCTTTGGAAGGATCTTGCAGACGTGGGTATCGCGATCCTTGCCAATTCTCTTTTGAATTGGACCTTTCCCTGTGTCGTGCCACCAGAAAGACTCTGGCTGGCTTTGGCCAGTAATAGAATACGCCAGGTCAAATTTCTCTTCGTCGAGCATGAGGGTGATGGAGGCAATCCTGGCCTCTCCCGCCTCTCGAGGAATAGCCGTCAAATTGAAGGCCTTTGTTTGAGACGGTTGGAATATAAGGTCTGTTGTCCCAGTCATTGACACCAGAGCGCTAGCAGGGGACAGTAGACCCGAGGAGTCGGTCGATGTGACTGAATCGCGTAAAGTCACAGCAAGCATCTGGGTACGTCCTGTGGGGTTTTCTGGCGCACTCTCATCGGATAGTAGCTTGATAGGGCGCAAGCCACCCTCGAATACGACTTTCACTTCCGAAAGACGAATGGGAGCGGAGCCGGCCTGTGCGCAGGATGAAATAGACAGCTGGAGGAGTAGCGGCTCCCCGACATTGCCATGCGGATGTTCGAAGACGAGCGAAGCAGTAACTAAGGCAAGTTAGTGACTGTAAGTTCCGATATTTCATCAGATACTAGGCAGACTCACGGCATGAAACAACGTCCTCTGCTCTGAGTGCAACAGCGGGTTTTGGTCGTTCCTGCGGGAAGCTGTCAAGACTCTTCTGCAGATCGTACTCCCAGTCAGGTCGTCGAGAGAACACTGTCACAAATCAGATCAATGAAGGACACAATCATTGCAAGGCGAATGTACGCACCATGATTGAGTAGTTCCCAATGCACCCGTAATAGAGTCTCGCTATCCCGGAGCTGTAGAGCACACTTCCGCAATGCCCAAGCAAATTCTTCCATAAGCTGCCACCAGCCAGCGGATCGCCAGCTAAGTTGCGGCCACAGCGGTCGAAGTATCTTCATCGCATTGGACCAAGAACCGGAGTGCATGTACTCTTTTGCCATCTCTAGGCTGATATGCTCTACCTTTCTTGTCTGCCCCCTTTTAGTGAACTCCTCCATGGCTGATTTCAAGGTATCAACAATCAGACGGCAGTGGTCGAAACCTGGCTTCCCTGGCTGACCGGCTTCGGCATGTGGCTCCGGCACCAGATAGGTGTCATATAGGTGGGTTTTGCTTGCAATTTGGGAAGCTGGGGACTGTCCAGGCGGCATTCGATCCTCCGCTGGAATTTGCTCCGCTAGTATTCGTCGACGTATGGAGTGTTTGGCCGATCGGTATAGCCAATAACCCTCATGATGAAGTAGTTCCCACGGCATTAACTTTTCACCCTCGGGTACTGTCCTTTCCGGGGGGATAAATATGCCTCCTGTGAAGCTGGACAAGTCCACGACCGGGGGCGAAGAAGCTAGTGCGGGTATCTCAGCTCGGCGCATAAGTTGTGCCATTACCATAGACCATCGAGCTTCCCAGGCTTCCCATCCATAATTCTCCGTTCCCTTGCCTCGCCGGTTAGCAATACTTTGCGTGCGAAGCTTATGTGCAACCCATGACCGTACGGCCACAGTAGTCTGTCCATTCCAGAGCAAGCACCGCAGAACACGCAACGCCAGGACATCACCCAGAAGACGCGCCTCATTGAACCTCGGGTTCCAGCCGGCAATTGTTTCGAACACTTCTTGCCCGAAAAGAGTCTCATATGCGTTTTCATAGTTTCGGCAAGCGGCGTCCATCTCCTGACGGAATTCGGCAAATATTCCAAGCTTGAACTCATACCGCACATTCCAGCCCTGAAATGATAATGTTTGAGATGTGCCGGTCGTAGGAGGTGCAGTTGGCGGTGGGATAGTCCCTCGATTCCTCTTTCGTCGTGCATGTTTCGAGAGATCACGGTAATACTCTACAATTGATGGCTGTAGAGAAGAGAGGAGTGACCTAGAAAACTCCCTTGTTTCCAGTGGCGTCAAATCGGAAGGAAGAACGTATACAGACCTTGGATCTAGGTTTGTCGCTTTTCGAATGCTAGCCACTCGCTCATCGGTGTCGACTACGTAGCTAGTTTCGCCGTCTTCAGACAATAGAACAACCACGAACCGAGTCTTGTAACCAGAAGACGCCCATTCCTTCTTCAAATTATTAATCTCAGTTTTGAGCTGATTATCACGAAGTGTACTTAGATTGGGATCCGAAGTGAACGAGAAGAAGTTGATGGCGGCAGCGGGTATGAGGTTCTGATGTTTCGTGACCCATAACGGCGTAAGTAGCCCATCCGGAAATACCGACGAGCTAGGAGTCAATGGAGAGATCGGGGAGTGCAAGATGACAGCAGGAGAAACTATATCGCTTCGAGCGCCTAATGGTGGACTGGCCGGGGGAGAGGATAGCGGAGGATCTGCCTTTCGGGGAGGCAGTCTGTACGACTATATGAAAGAGTTAGCTAGATAGCTCAACTATTATCATTTATCTTCCAGGGTGCGCTCTATCGAATAAGGCCAATGGATCGAAATATTGATCTTGAACATTCAACACGCTGCGCTTTCTTCGACCGACCACTTGTCGTGTGGAGCAATTGTTCCAACTGTACTGTCTTAACAGCTGCTGACCTACCCGTCCAATGCTTTTCAATTTAAATCCTATCCCGGACCTTCTAATATCATTCAGCGAATTCCAGGGTGCATCCGATGCATCTTCCTCAAGAAGTGCCTTTCGCAGCTCCTCCGCAACTGGTCCGCTCACGGAGGGGAGTTCTGAGGAGATCTTGGTCCCCTTTTCGAAGAGAAATGGATATTGAACATCGGGATTTTCGGCAGAGTTCTCGGTGTCATTTTCTAAGCCGCAAAGAAGCACGTAGGGAAGGTTGTGCGCGATGTAATCTTCGGGGTAGGCGTCCATTGCGGACTTTGGCTGCTTCCGCCAGCCCAAATCATCGCATGTCTAAAGCTCGTGGAATAGCCCTGGGCCGAAAGAAGGGCCCTCTTGTAGTGTAGAGCCCGAAAAAGGGAATGGAGAACAGTCCAGTTAACGGGCCAAGACCTGTAAGTGTTCTTGATAATGGCCTGGGCGCTTAGTCGTTAAGGCATGTTTACTCCGTAGACACCTGCGACGCCAAACCAAGCGGTGCCAAGCCTCCCATCAGCGGCACCTCATCAGCATCATAGAGCTCTTGTTTTGCTTGACACAAGAAAAGTAACTGGTAGCACGCAAAAGAAGGAGTATATTCGCTATGGAGAAAGTGCTTGATTATATGAAACAATTCAGACTTTTTTTTTCTATGTACATCATACCTTGATGCTAAAGATGGTTCCAATGGTATTTCCCGCGCGGGGCACTTTGGATCAAATATTGCGTCGATGAGTGGATCGACGCTTTTCGTAAGATAGATGCATGCTTATGGAAGCATATCTATTCGCTAGAGATGATTGAATTCCCATCTGCTCAAAAATGGTTCTAGCCCGTAAACACGCGAGGAAAAGTAGCAAAGGCCATTGGTAATCCGAAAAATACTTTCCCGGGCCCAGCCAGGATATATTTTATAACTACAGTGCGCGTTCTACATTAGGCGAAATGGAAGTTGCTGCTTTCTTTGCACACATGACTTAATGTTATGAGAAGCTCATCTCAAGTGGGCTGTTACGCGAAGTCTCTCTATGTTATTTTCACCAAGTATATGCTGGAGAACATCTGCATTCTTTTTGGAGATTTTAAATGTCTCGAGTAAATATACTTTTTTTACCTACACGCTCGAGTGTAGTCGTTTTATTTGAATCATTCACACTAGATGATTAGGACCATGGACAACATGCATGTGAGGGACGAAGAAGATAAGACTACTGGGAGTTAAGTATTTGACAGATTCCTGCATACTGAGGCGTAGCGATCACGTTATCATTTCTTGTCGGTAGACTATGAAAGTCATACGGCAACTCCGGATCTGGTTGATCATATTTATAGCTTCACACTGCTACATTAGCATCTTCCACAAATCTACGCGGTCAGGGTACTAGGGTGATATCTCTAACTATGCATGAAACTGACCTAATCGGCCTTCCCGTTGCTTCCGGTTCCACATGTTTGGGAAATCCCTGTTGATATGTTTGGGAGAATACGTAGATACTCAGTTATCTACGTCCAAGTACCCTGCTGCATCTCTCTGACCTGGGAATGACCTTTCCTCTTCCCTTCCTATTCACAAGCATACTTAGATTTGCGGCGTTGTCAATGCTGTTCACTGAAGACGCATGCCCCATCATCTTGTCGGTACATGCACTTTGTTATTGGAAAGTTGAAAAATAGGGATCGATACTCGACTGGAAGTAAGCAACGGAATTGGAGAATCTGTCATTGCTATAGCGACCAGGGTCATGAGGGACAAGGCACCCTCCTTGAGGATAATCAAGCAAATGTTACTTGGGAGAGGTCGACTATTCGGTTGGATATTCGATCCCACACCCGCATGATGGTGGCGTCGAGGACAAGAGAGCGGGAGGGCCACCTTGTATCATGGATGATATGATAAGATAGATCCGATCAACTCTTGCAGCACGCAGCATCCCCCCTGGACATGGAATGATACGAACAAATCAAAGAGGCTCATCTCTGCAAAGTGTGCGAAGTATGTGGAAAGATCAGCCTATCACCGATCTGAGGGATCTTTCCATGGCGGCAACTAAATTAGCACAGTTGGCCCCTGAAGTCTGCATCTTCACCACAGCCATGGAACGGATGGACATTGGCACATAAGAGTCGTCTCTATAAGCCAAAGAAAAAGCATAGAGGCGTAACTTTCGTGACAGATGCTAGGGGTGTACATATCCAAGGACGAATCCCCCGCTAATATAGCTAGTTGTGATGACGTGCGGTAACCGGTGGTTCCGTACGGTAGTTTTAGGAGTTGATTCTAGTGGAGCTAACAGACCCTGACCTTAGGTTCAACGGTTCGAGCGAGGTCCAGGGAATAATGCGATTGTCCAACAGAAGGCGGCCATGGGGGACAGTTCTCCCTGTCGTATCTCCAGTGTCCCCACCAAGCTTCATCTCAGAATTCTTTAGGGGGTTCGTTTTTAACGAACTTGAGCCACCAGGGCTGCGATCTAGACTGCTAGAGGCTAGAGTAGTTTATGCCTCCCTTCTCCTGAGATTTTGAGATACGAACTAACCGTCATCTCGCCGCGTTAGGGTGTCGGGGTCTGCAGTGCCCAACCTCCCCTTACTGGTCGCTGTCTAGAACTAATTTATCAACGCCGAAAAAGCATTAAACCTGCCCCGGTTCACACGCGGTGCAGTATCAAAGCTTCATTTCCACTCCAGCGCTAGAGAGCCGGTGTCTAGGATTCCATAATCTGTGCCCCATTTCATGCGGCAGTGATTCTGGCAGTTTTTTTACTTTTTATTACCTCTAGACCCCGCGATTCTCGTTTCCCAAGTTCTCGCTATTTCCCTGGCCCTTGTCCGCGTCTTTCGCGCGGGGACTTTTGACCGCGTCACTTTGCTACACCCCTGGAGGTCTGCAAGGGACATTAGAAACCGGATCAGGGGCCGACGAGCGTCGTTCTGGACGTTCATAGGCCATTACAGGTTGCATTTCCCCAGACCTGGATGTGGCGGTTTGAAGAGACCATGCGATCCTCCTAGGCTTTCCCCGAGTGATTTCTTTGTTGCAGTTCCGGCCGTGAACGGTGGTCCCCAGTACCACTCTCTATCAACTAGCCCGGTCATTGACGAACAAGATGGACGTGCTGGACGAGCCTCTGGCGTCCGGTACTTATCCATCGCGACGTCGCAAATCCCTCCCCTCCCAGTCGATAAGTGCCCCAGCACATCAGCCGGCAAACCGTGTCAATGTCCCTCCGGCCTCTCCTGAGATCATCTCATCTTTGATCTCGTCGTTATCGGCCATATCAGCGCCCGCTCAAAGTCATTTCGACAGCCTGCCCAATATCGATGACCACTTGACACAGTCGCCCAATTCTCCGCAATCGGATCTCTCGCCGCAGAGGGGTCGTTCGAGGTCGAAGGTGTCGAATGAACATGGGTTTGGCATGAATTATGGTGCATACAAGGCCGCGGAGGAGAGCGCTAACAGCCCACTTCTGCATCCTGACGATGCGGCTATTGCACCTGTCGTTCGCATGGCACCGCCTTCTTCATCGTCCAAGCCCAAAAGTAGCCCAGGACGAGAAGTATCGCCATTGAGACCGAGTTCCGTCGGGTCAAATAGCCTATCGGGAGCTACTTATGAGGAATTCTCTGGATTTGGCATGATCTCAACGGAACCTGGTCCCCGAGTGTCCACAGCAAATAGTGTTGCATCCTCCAGTTCTGGAGGACGAATGAGCTTGAAGGGTCAGCTGGGATTGCTAAAGAAAGCTTCCAAAGAGTTTTTGCAGGATAAAGACTCTGATCGACTGAAGAAGGCTGCCAGCCAGAACGACAGCCTGAGACCTAAGATGCCTCGAAGCAGAGCGAGCTTACGCTCACTCCGTTCTATGGCCGATGTCACAGAGGAGATCGCAGATGACGCCGATATAGGAACCTCTAAGCAAGGAATCAGAGGGTTGTCAGATACAAAAAGGACCCCATCACAACCTACAGATGCGCTAGCATCAAGCCCGGGCGGTATAGGAAGTGGTAGAATGATTCCTGCACGTGAGTCCTCGTTACGACACAGCTACGGCGGTACTTCGAACAAGAAGCGTAGGCCGGCTCGTCATGTCCGCTATTCGTCTACCGGAAGCAAAGACCTAAAGATTGAGGGTGGCATCGCTGAAGCCAGCAATGAAGCGGAACAAGTCACAAAAAGAATCCAAGAGTTGAAAGAACAGCAGAAGAAGATAAAGTCAGAGCTTCAGATTGATGATACTCCCACAAAACCTAGACGTTCAGTCTCAGCGTCACGACAGCAAGTGACGCGAGTGTTAAGTGAACCACGTCCAAATCGGTCATCGTATAGCAGTGACAGTTTCTTGCATAAGGTGGAGGAGACTGGTCTTGATTTACACGAGGAAAGCGCGCCTGCTCCAGCGGTTCTGACGGGGACAAGCAGTAAATCTACGAAGCGCAGCAGTGGCCCTCTTGCGTCGAAAACGACCAACATACAACCGGTGTTGGGAAAACAGTCGTTGGATAAATCCAGTCAGCTGGATAGGAGTCATTCCCACAGATCGCCAGAATCTTCGCCACTGTCGGGTGTTAAACAACACAGACGGACTCCTTCCGGGCCGCTGTCTCAGAAACGGCTCTCGATGCCGGAGGAACGCCCCTCCAGCGCGGACTCAATTGATCTCGCGGTGGACGCGTATATCAATTCGCCAAAGCTGACTAAGAAGGTACCTCATCCAACAACAGGTCGCTTAATAGCATTCTCCGATGTTGGAGACCCGAAGGGCTATGTTGTGATTTGCTGCCTGGGAATGGGGCTCACGAGGTACCTGATGGCATTCTACGATGAACTAGCACGGACCCTGAAGCTTCGGCTGGTCACACTTGATCGTCCTGGCGTTGGAGAGAGTGAGCCCTGTTCCGACGGAACTCCACTGGGCTGGCCGGGTAAGTACACCATCTGCTTAAATTTTGCTAAAGAGTCTGTTTCTGATAATGTATAGACGACGTGGCTATTGTCTGTAATCACCTTAAGGTGACAAAGTTCTCTATACTTGCGCACTCGGCTGGGGCTATCTATGCTTTGGCCACGGCCCTGCGGTTGCCGCAACACATTCGCGGTCGTCTGCACCTTCTGGCTCCCTGGATCCCCCCTTCGCAATTGTCGACTATAGGTGCCCATAAGGAACCGGCCCCCAGCAACGCTGTCCCCTACTCACAGAGGATACTGCGTGCACTGCCAACACCTATCCTCAAGGTGGCCAACTCGAGCTTTATGAGCACCACCAGTGCAAGCATCACAAGCAGCCTCCCCAAGTCTCCCCGCCGAACTAAGCGGAAGACAACCGGCAGGGATACTCTGGCACCTTCCGCAACAGAAGCTTCTTCGAGCGCGCAGTCTGCACGCCGCCAGTCGAAGCTGTTACTGGATGTCGCCCTAGATGGAACCCCGGGTCACTCACAGTCGTCGGCCGCATTCTCCGGTTCTCCTAGTCCAGATGGGAAGGGCACTTTAGCAATGTCAGCCATAGAAGACCGTGAGCGTCAGTCCGATTATGACAACAGACTGACCTATAAGATCTGGGAGTTAGCGACAACGAATGCCAATCCTGCCGTTGACCTATTGGTCTGCCTGGAGCGTCGTCAGCAGATCGGCTTTCGTTATGTCGATATTACTCGAGCAGTTGTCATCCACCATGGAAGCAGGGATACTCGTGTCCCCGTGGATAACGTAAGGTGGCTAGGAAAGACGATGCGAAGATGTGAGGTTCGCGTTCTCGAGGGCGAAGGTCACGGCCTCATGGCATCTGCAGTCGTCATGGGAAACGTATTCACCGAGATCGCTAAAGAATGGGAAGATTGGACTACTGTCGTCCAGGGCAGGCGAGATGGCCGCAGGGCGACTGTCAACCATTCCTCGCGACCGGGCATTGTCATTTAAGACCGACTAATCACGTCCCCCGGGCAAAAACCTATTAACAAAACCTCTACTAGCAAGTCAGCCTGCTGCTTGTATAGCACGATCGGTCAGAATCGAGTCCTCAACCGGTCTTCTGCTTGGGCGTTTGACGCATCCCAAAACAAACGCAAATCGACGAAAAGTATCCACATGTCTATTCTGGCAGCTGCTCTGTTCCCTATTTACTCTCTCGACCGCCATATTCCTCCTCATCATCCATCTTTCCGCTCGTCGACCTTGGTCAACATAATCCGGGATACGTCGCTACGGGTTTTGCGACGTGTTCTCTTCCCCTAGCGTGTTATAATTTTCTGCGAAGATTCAGCGCTTATGGTCTATTGATAAGCATGTATGACTATGTAGATGCTCTGCTGATGCCCCTGCTTTCTGGCGTTGATATTCTTGTCTTTGTCGGTGTTAGATACCATTTATCGTTAGCATGATGTCTAATTCAATATCTACTAATTCAGATGATGTCCATGTTACCGGAGAGCTTGTTACTTAATGTCGAGCTCTACATTAACCACAGAGAATAAATCCAAAACAATATACTTAGTGTCTTCCAGTGTATTAATTCTAGTATGGTTCGATAAGACTAGGACCGAACCGCTTTCCTTAGGCTCCAGGGGCACTCCGCTGTGACGTAGCGTAGCCTCGTCAGCGCTTCTCCGCGTAGGGGGTCCCGATGCGCGCGACAACGAAGGTTGCTTCATAGCGCCGACCTACAAGCAATCTAAATTCATTAACGGGCAGCTTTGATCTCTCTTGCAGTTGATATTGACCGTTCGCGACTTAGCCTTACGAGTCCACGCTATAGTGGTTTAAGAACTCGCCGCAACCGCCTCCCCCAAAGTTTCTGGAGCCGTCCAGGAGAGAACCCCGTGGGGGCAAGCAATTCACAATGCCTTCTCAACGCCGGGTTAAGATTTTCTTGGTCGCTGCCGTGACGATCGTATTTTTGATATTTTACTATACGGTAAGTAAATAATCCTGTTCGTCACATTGTATGATGGAGGCGTATGTGGCTCGAAGCTAATCCATCGTTGGATGATAATAGAGCGATGCGCGACGAATCCAGAACCAGCAATTCTATCGATCGACTGTCGAGGCGATGGATGCCCAAGCCGCGGCGAAAGATTCAGCGAGTGATGATACCAACCTATTTAAAAAGTTGCAGCCTAATCGAGCGCCTGTCGATAAGGAGGCGTTGAAGGTGAACGGGGATAAGTTGAATGTGAAACCGCAGGATAGCAATGAGGAGATCGAGGAGATCTCCGTCGCGGGAAGAACTAAGATGCCGGTTCCCAAACCAAAGGAGAGTCCACTGGCAGAGAAGAAAGAGGAGTCTAAGAAAGAGCTTGAGCCTGAAGAGGATCCTGAGATCAGGTCCGAGCTGAATGCGATCTTGAAGCGGTCGCCGAGTACGTTATTCTTCGCCTTCCATGTATGATTTTATGCTTCCTTTCAGCGACTGATGTGTGATGTTTTTTTCTGCAGTTATCATCTTTTCCAAATCCTACTGCCCATACAGCGCTAAGGCGAAGAATATCCTCCTTGAGAAATACTCTATCGTCCCGGCGCCATTTGTCGTCGAGTTGGACCAACATCCCATGGGCCAGAATCTACAGACTCTCCTCGCGAAAAATACTGGTCGAAAAACTGTCCCGAATATCCTCGTCAATGGGCGCAGTATCGGTGGCGGAGACGACATCGCGGCGCTGGATCAAGAGAACCAGTTGGGCGAGAAGCTGAAGTCGTTTGGAGGAAAACGCATCATGGAGATCACCCCGAAGGCACAAAAGGAGGTCTGAAGACAGACATGATTAATGGGAATACCATGCTGCCTGTATGATTATGTGATGCTTCAGATCTGGCCAGTTGATCTGCGGGTTGGACCAATTGTAAGCCGTGTCAGGAGGGGTGCATGATAGGGCGTTTGGTCGATAGCGAGTATATGAATCTCGGGAATTGTATATAGTAATTTTTATGGTATAGATGCTCTGGTTGGGCTGGTTACCAGGACATACTCTACCTTCGGGTTTACAACGTGTGCTGAAGAAGAATGTGTGGAGGATGCTACGGGAGTGGTTATTCGATCAGCTCAACATATGCAAATGACCATTTTACCACTTCTTGATTTTCCGTAATGGATGAAGAGAAAAAGATACAAGAACCCAACTGATCATCAAGACCCGAGAGTACTAATAATGTGTGGTACTGTCCCCAAAGGAGGAAATCGGATCCGCCCAGCCCGAAAAGTCAACCAACCCTAGACCCAAACGGCGCTAAACTCAAACGATCAGCTAAGCGACGCACAACCCGCCCACCTGCAATTTCGCTCCACCAGGCCTCATCGAATTTCGATCCTCTTGACGACCGATCGCACGACGACAACGACGACGACAGTTCTCCCCTCGGACATTTCACAGCACGCACAGTCAAGATGCGGTACATCCACTCCGAGGAAACGTTGCCAATCCCCGACAATGGTGAGCATTGAATCAGACTATCTTTTCTTTGAGCCGGACGGAGAAATTGGGAAGATCGCGAAACGTTGCTGGACATGGTGTTTCTTTGATCTTTGTCCGCAAGGGGAAATTCCCTTCAGTGATGAGGAAGAAGCAAAGGAGCGCACTGCAGATGCAATTATGGGATGCTCAATTACTGAAATAATGGCCTGGGGCTGACCGATATCTTTTTCGTATAGTGAAAGTTCACATTCGTTCGCGGATTGTCACCGTTGAGGGACCTCGAGGTACGAACAAAATCCCCGACTGGCAGCGATGGAAGGATGATAGTCTCTCCCTCTGTCCTTCTTACGCAGTGGGAGCAAGTTGTCGGGCTGACATATCCTCTTGACGAATTTCAGGCAAGCTCGTGAAGGACCTGTCTCACATCGCTGTTACCTTCGGCCGCCCCGAGAAGAACATCATCTCGATTGAGCTGCACCACGGTGCCCGTAAGGGAATCGCTGCTCTCCGAACTGTCCGCACCCTCATCAACAACCTGATCATCGGTGTCACCCGTGGCTTCAAGTACAAGATGCGCTACGTCTATGCACACTTCCCCATCAACGTCAACATCGAGAAGAATAGCGAGACTGGCCTGTACGAGGTTGAGATCAGGTATGATGAGTCCTACCATTGAATGTGGATATTGCGGGGAGGAAAAATAATGAGAGAGTCCTCCCTGTAGGGAGGGGGGATCTTCTGTCTTGCACGGAAGATGGAAGCCGTCGTTGGTATTTTGGAGTCATCCGCTGATGGATTGATTCTTCGAAACAGAAACTTCCTCGGAGAGAAGATCGTCCGCCGTGTCACCTGCCAGCCTGGTGTCGAGGTCATTACCTCCGCCAACGTCAAGGATGAGCTCCAGCTGTCCGGAAACTCCCTTGAGGGTGTTTCCCAGAGTGCCGCCGACATCCAGCAGATTTGCAGAGTCCGCAACAAGGATATCCGAAAGGTCAGTTCCTTTCGTTTTAACCTTTCGTGTGTGTAATGCTAATGCTCGAATAGTTCCTTGACGGTCTGTACGTGTCGGAGCGGGGCAACATCATTGAGGAGTAAAGAGTGACGGTGTTTTCTGCTTGGGGTGTCTAGTTAGGATGTCCGGAAAACTTTCGCATGCCTATGATGTTAGCAGGGCGAAATAAAATGACCATGGAATGCAATGCCCTTTTGCGTGTTCACGGTAATGGCTTGTATTAGCTGGAAAACGTGACATGTAGAAAAGTTCAGCTTCTATGAGACGACCAAATTTCAATTTTTTTTTACACAGATGGCGCTTGCTCTTCTACCCATCTTTGCCAAATTGCCCGACCTCGCGCACCACTGCAGGCAGCCTCGCGTTACTGTTACCATGCCGCTTCTCTGTCAAGTAATTGGACCCTATCATCGACTAAATCATCCAATGCGAGATAACCTAGCAAGTTTCCTCCCTGTGTAAATGTTGTGATGCAACTCTCAATGTCTGCGATAACGACAGCGTCGGACGCTACTCAACGTAGAGCTCCTCACCTCGTCCTAGAAACAGTATCCTAGAAACGGTATTTCTAGAGGGTATCTCTCCGTAATCTCTTGGAGAACTCCAGATTTCCTCGACCTTCAACACTGCAATGTTCAGCTAGGTCGAGACTACCCTCCTTTCCGTGGCGTCTCGGATCTTGTGGGGATTAGTCCTATTCTGGATCGCATCCGGGCGGTTCCTGTCTTACCCTTTCTAGGGTCGTCATCGTCATAAGGGACCCCCTCTTCAATTCCCTGATATGGATCAGACTAGGGACCTCGTAGAGCAAACATTGAGGCTCTATTGTGTATTTAGAAAGTGACGGTACTTCCCTTCACAAATATCCCAGGTGAACATGATGAACGGTTAACATCCTCCCTGCACTGCTCTTGTGTTTTCCGAAAGCACAAGCATGTGAAAGCTCACGTGCAATATCAAACACCACCACAACCACATTCACGCACACATACAAACTTCATGGCCTTTTTTCTGTAAGAGACATGGAATCCTGGATAAGTCTCTACGGGTTACTAGCGGCCCTTATGGGCATGCTAGCTGATGTTGCGGAGTACTGGAAAACGGTAAGCCTCTGATGATCTCGATGGATTTATCTTCAGGAGTTGGAGTTATCTTTTCGGTTATGGGATGATGGAACTAATCTGTACTTTTTTGCTGACCGGTTGAATTCAGAAAATTGTCTCCTGGTGGACATCTCGGTCTCCTAAAGATGAGCTGTTGCATAAGCTGGCGACGGCGGAGACGTTCGATGAGTGGCAGGCGGCTGCTTTTCGACTTGATGAACTTTTGAGTCATGATCTCTGGTATGTCCTGTTAGATTTTACTTTAGTAGAGGAGGAACCTCCTTAAGTTTCTTCTCCGATTTCTAGTTGATCAACATCTTGCTCACTGGTCGTTGCAGGCGTCAGAATCCCGTTAGCAAACATTACGATTATCGACTCATCGTTGGGAGGCTGGAAGCTATTGTTCACTCCAGAGAGGAAGATGATATCCTGACTCTGGTTAACCTCTTGAGATCTGGACTCGTGCGCAACCTGGGCAATATCTCTTCTCCGAAACTGTTCAACCACGCCTACGCAGGCACTAAACTGCTCATAGACGACTACATTACTCAAGTTGCACGCTCTATTCAGTACATCGCTGCGCTGGAAACGTCACCCACTCATGGGAGTGGGTTTACCTCTCAAGCTAAGCTTGAGCTCTTACATGATGCACGTCAGGCCTTCGGCAGATCGACGCTTGTACTGCAGGGAGGGTCTATTTTCGGGCTATGCCACCTTGGTGTCGTAAAGGCATTGCACCTTCAAGGACTCCTTCCAAGAATCATCACGGGAACAGCTACGGGTGCCCTCATCGCTGCTCTTGTTGGCGTCCATACCGAGGACGAGCTTCTGACTTTCTTGAACGGGGATAGTCTCGACCTGACTGCTTTTGACCGTGGGACAAGGCCTGATTCCACCAAGAACGCTAATGGCGTGGCCACAAACGAACAGGATAGCTGGATGGCGACACTGAAAAGACGCATCAAGCGGTATGTCAGAGAAGGATCGTTTTTCGACATCCGGATACTGGAACAATGCGTGCGGGCCAACGTCGGTGATATGACTTTCGAGGAGGCTTATAAGAAATCCAAGAGAATACTCAACATCACCGTTGCTACTTCAGCAAAGAGTGGCTTCCCTAACTTGCTGAATTACCTGACGGCGCCGAACGTGGTGAGTATCGATCTATCAAGGGTTCTGCTTGTATTTGCTAACTCGATCATAGCTGATATGGTCTGCTGCCCTTGCTTCGAATGCATCTACAACGAGCCTGTATTATCCTGTCAAGCTGTACTGCAAGGATGAGACAGGTGCTATCATTCCATGGCCACATTCTGAGGATATTGTCTTCAAGTCCTGGCGGCAGACAACCTACACGGACCGAGAATCGCCTCTTACCCGTATCGCTGAGCTCTTCAACGTCAATCATTTCATAGTATCTCAGGCACGACCATATGTCGTCCCTTTTCTTCACTCAGACCTTCAGCGTCCCGATCAAAGACAGGCAAGCATCACGCAGTACATCATGCGTCTGATTCTAGTCGAGATCTTCCACCGGCTGAAACAGCTCGATTATCTTGGCCTCCTCCCCACTGGCCTACGCCGACTTCTCATCGACGAAACTATCCCGGGTCCTAATTTAACCCTTATCCCCGATCTCTCACTACGAGATCTGACCGAACTCCACCAACGCCCCTCAAAAGAAGGACTCGACTATTGGATCCTGCGTGGCGAAAGAGGCGTCTGGCCTGCAGTCAGCTCTCTGAAAGTTCGCTGTGCCGTTGAAATTGAACTGGACAAGGGATATCAAGTTGTCCGCAGACGCAGGGACAGCTCATCAGAGTCTAGTACTACCGAGCAAAGTCATACCGAGGAGACCGGTGTTAGAAGACGCAGAGCTCTCAGTTTTGATGTAGCGCGGGAGGGAAGCTTTAGTATGTCTGGCTCACCATAGCATAGTTTAGCATAGCATTAGGGGTTGGAGTGTCATAACAGTAGTGGTCTATCATGGTGTTCAAATGAGTGTATTAATTAGGAAATATGTCCTGACATTAAAAAGCATCATAATACCACTTCATTCTGCTTAAATTAGACACATATCTCCCTCCTGTTCAGCATCAGCCATAACAGCATTGATCTTATTGTAAGATAATCTTATCAGATTAACATGACCATCCCCTCCTTCTCGGCGCCCGCTCTCACGGTGTCCAACCACACCTCACAACTGGTGCCGAGACACTCCTGGGTCTAGGACATATAAGCCTCACGCACGATGATGTCGTTGTTTACATCACTTCACCATTATCGTAACCGCATTGAATTATCGGTGCGAGTGCTGTTTATTATCACTAGACCAGACTAGCTAGTTAACCAGAATGAAATAAAGCATTATAACATATGCCTATTCTCACTCTTAGATATCACTTCGGAGTTATTATTCTATGCTATTCTATTCTGTAACCTCGCTTAGAGCTTAGGTTACATTCAAAGAAAGGAGAACACTCCACATTGCTTTTGAAGGAGATTTCTTCGGATTTTTCACTTCTGTGCTGTTTTCTCTCTCACACACTCTCTGGTATTGAAGATATCCCGTCTTGTTAGATGCTTCTGTCCTGTTCACTTAGGAAAGGTGAATCTTGTCTCCTAGGAGTATCTTCGATATTGCGATTCACTTTGAGACTTAGTCATTCACTCCTTTCGTCAATTCCTGCTCGGGCTTTGCTGGCCCTCGATCCTCTACTGTCTCAGCTGAGACTCGTCGTTCAATTGACAGTCCAATACACTTTCTTTCCAGCGTTGAGAGAAGGATTCCAAGTCCAATTCTACTGGGAAAGAGTTTCTGTACGAATATCAGGTCTTGTAAGTAACCGATTCTCCCTGTAGGGAGTGACATACTCACTGCTAACGGAATACAGCTCGAGTTTAGACAATATGGCTCGCCCAGGGATCTCTGCCGTCTTCAAACTGAAGAGGAACAAGAAGGAAATCGCCCTTCTCCGTGAATCTGGAGAGAGAAAGGTGTCTCTCGGCCAGATGATTGCTGAAGCGTTTCCAGATGAAGAGTCACTGTTCAGGGATGAGCCGGATGATATGGAGGGCTGGCTTGACAAGGGACCGACGGTCCAGACTTCTGAATCCAATGAACCCAATTCCACTGCTGAGGCGGTGCCAGCTGTCACCGAAGAAGAACAGTCTTCTTCCCAGGATGTGAAGAAGTCGGATGCAGACAGCTCCTCTGAGGAGAAGCCGAAGGTTGTGAACGTCATCCACCCCTGGAACATTGTCGACTATCACCTCTATCTCTTGTGTCTCGAGAATGGCGAACGTGAGCATACTAAACGCCACTGTATGTATTTATTCGATGGAAGCGAGTGTCGTCCCTTCCTGTACCGCAGCTTCTTTGAGAAAGAAGACCCGTTCTCCCCTGAAAAGGTTGGGCACCAGCCGCATCTCTTGTTCGGAATTCTTCCCATCTCGGAATCAGGCCCTTCATTCAATGGTATGAAATATCTGCTGGGCTTCGACTGGAATGCAAAGAAGATCTTTGCTCGACGCTTCACTTGGATTCCGGATGAGGTTGAGGACATGTGGACTGTCTGGGAAGAGGGCCAGATCGTTTACCAGTTTTCAGTCTTGGAGCTCCAGCAGATGATGAGGGCTAGTCTCAGTAATGGAGATGGAAGCATAGCGGTCACATGCTTAAGCTCAAGCAACCACTGCCTGATCAAAGATATCGACGATGAACCTGGAATGGAGATGGTCATCGTCATCCAGTGCTGTCAGTGGGTTACTGACCTGGCGGAGGTCTTCTGGAAGAACGAAGTGGAGGTCCGTTGCGTGAAAGAGGAGCTTATTGATATCGCACACGAATGGCGTCTTGTCCTCCAACGCGCTTCCCATAGGGCATGGTTCGCTTTGGACGATGGGATGCCGAAAGAGGCGGATGCCAGAAGGTCATTGATGGATGAAGTAATCAGCGACCTGTATACTTTCGACCAGTCAAAGAGGCTCGAGAGTCTGAACGACGGATCGTGGCATCCTCCGTCCCAGGACACCTGCGAGAGGATCCGCCAGCGCTGCTGTGACCAGTACCGGGAGGAAGCAATGGAACGTGTGCAGAAGAAGTTCGAACGTCTCTTCATTCCACCTGATAGCGGTAGTCCACCAGTGTCCCCTCGAAAGGCACTTGAGAAGATATTGTGTCGTTCTGCACGTTCTGCCGTCCCAGCATCTTCCTTTTTGGAGATTCCTAGGACCCCACCTCCAGTCGCTAGAACTTTCCTGTCTCATCTATCTCCGGCATCTTCTGACTCATCTGGAGAGATCGTCTCAGCAACTGTTGAACAATTCGATACCAAATACGACAGCATTAGCTTATCTGCGATGTTGAGTGTTCTGACTGGCTTCATCGAGCAGAACCCGCAGTTGGACATCCCTCAGTATCGCCGCCGACTTGGAGCCTTAATGTCTCATATGGGACTCTCTCTGGTGAACCATCAGCCTAGCAAAGAGGATCGTTCTTTGGCCCGTCAAAAGCATGACTCCGGATACGGGTATAGTGAGGAAGAATGGAACGAGGAACTGAGAGCAATGGGTGAGACCGAGAAGAGCAACGAGAACGTCTCCCGCGCTCCTCCCCGCCTCCTTCCCAGTCCTATCCTTGACTGAATTGTCAAGGGATCAATCAATATTCAAGACCTCAGTGCACAGATCTTCATCCATCTCTCAGATTTTGTCGAAGTACAGATTCGATTTCTTTTGATTTTACGCCTCTTGTACCAATCACATCTTGCATTCCCCAGCTTCGACAACAGTTTTTATCTCCTTTATTTTTAATTCTTGTTAGACGCCTAATCACCACATTTTACTCGATCATACTACGATCACTAATCCCTTCATCATTTCAGCTCTTGTATTGGGTCACTTCCTTGACACTATCCAGATAATTCTACCTCAGGCAGCTGGGCCTGTCCCCTCTTTTCCGATTGTTTCTTGTCTGAATAACGAGTCATATTGGGCTCTCACATTGCACTTCCCCAGTTGTGTAGCTTGAGCTTTCGGCCCCTTTCTCCCTTCTGTTTGGAGTCTATCAAGACGTCACTGGCAGCATCTGAGAACATGAATTGTTTACGAGTATTTGGTTTCTTTCCCTTTTTCTTTACATGGAATGTCATACCGCCGCTTCAATTGCCCGAGGATAACGTATCCATATATCTAAGATATGCGGTCCACCTTCTTCGAGCGTGAAGTGAGCGACAGACTAACCAGTGTACTGTACCTAATGGTGAGCAGAAATGAAAGTCAGAGAAATAGTTTCGTGAACATGTGCCTGTTCCGCGTTGTATTCATGGTTACTCTTCCTTCAGATTGGCAAGGAAGTAGGTACCTCGAGGAGTTTAAGTGAGGGAATAAAGTAAATGGTATCCATTTATAGATAGCATTGTCTCAACCACTAACGCCTGACGTATAAAACTCTACATCGTCTCCAAATCCGCTATCCGTGGGCCGTCTATGTATGAATTGTGACGAGAAGGAAGATCAACGTCCACTGAATCTCCAAGATTCGCCTTCAAACTAGGGGAAGCTAGGGGCTGCTCTCCTCTTCTCCACCTCCAAACATTAGTCGATGCTAGAAGTTCAGAACAGCCCTTGAGCATCCATCCCCATTTCCTCACAAACCCTTCCGTGACCTCCCAATTGCTCGGATCCCATGGATCCCCCCAAACCAGTAAAGCCGTACTAGTACTCCGCCCGTCCCAAAAGGCCGTCAAATCATGGCACAGCTCATTATCATCATATGATCCGTCAGCAGTGATAAGATTATCACGCATTCGGGGGAAAGGGAAGACATCCAGCCAAGGATGGTGAGGTAGTTGTCGTTGGATGGCAGTCGGACGTAAGCTAGGAGGGATATTGTCCTCCGTAAAACCGGGGGCAGCCTGGTTAAAGATTGATATTGAATCATCACTCTTCATCCATTCGGGAGTCATGCCAATGGCGATAATATTGTCACGTATTGCCAGATGGACATTGAGACGTGTTACGGTGATCAAGTGACTTATTTTCGGGGTACCGTATAGATAGTTCTGATATATTACGTCCTCGAAACGATGCTGGATATCTAGCGCGTGTGGTGGAGCATCGGCGCATTTAAAATCTATCTCCTCAGTGTTGTTGGAGACATCTTGTGAGGTACGCGACTGATCACTCGGCATAGATCGGGATGAAATCGTACTTCGTCGGGATTGGGGCTTTTTGCTACCCTCTATCTTTCTCGATCCTGGTGATCCAAGTTAACAAAATGAGAGACTCACCCTATAAGGAAAGCCCCGCTAGAAGGAGAAACACGCACGATACGCTCTTTGGTTCAAGCGGTTTTGCAATTTCTTCCGTTTTGCTCGATCTACGACGCCTGTCCAATCATCGTTGTGAGATCGGACCCAAGCTTGTTGGTTCATCTGCACCAAGGTAATAATTGAGGACCCTGGGGTGGTTGAGTCTGCTTCGTTGTCAGCCATTTGCAACAACTGTGTCTGAATGGCAAGCTAGGAAGCGGAATATGTCTAAGAGGTACCTTCACTTTATTAATGCAAGCTGCTGATACCTTTGCAACGGGGATGGCGAGGGGTCTTCCCTAACCTGGTTAGATCCTCCCCACTGAAAACTTAATGTAGAATATCAATTACAATTATTGGCTAAAAATCGTAGTTTATCAGGAATATAGATGCGCTAATGCAAGTTGCTTACCAACGCTAAACCTCTTACGAAAAAGGGATGGTTCTAGAGCAAGTATTAGTTCACATAGCTGTGTATAGTAGAATGAAGAATTACACCAAGTTAGCCTACCCACCAGAGTACAGCATCTACTTCGCTCTGCTTTCAGATTGAACCCATGAGCGATCCATAACTGTAACATATGGAAGATGACGGGAACAGCCAACCCTATGCTGTCTTGTTACTCCCGTCTCCTTAGACCCAATACCTATCAACGTCTCTCCTTCCCCTGACCTTCTCTATGCCACCTTTGCAAGGTTTTACCGATACTAATAGATTTTTTTTTCTATTTCTTTTATAATGCCTTTTTCATTAAGCGAAGTGCAGCAAACCAGGGCTATGCTGTTGTAAGTCTAGGTACACGGCTGGGATTGGAGCGAAAAATTGGATTATTAATGGCGTTCTTGTCAACAGGTTGAGCCGAAGAAATCATATTGTGTTGTGTATCGTCGTCCTGTTTAGAGAGGCCGGATTCCCGGCTCTATGGAGAGCATCGAGGGGACAGCCTACGTTCAAACGTATGATCAAAGTTGTTCCACATTGCAGCTGGCTGCCAGGCAAATTTACGTGCCATATTTGTGGCTGTGGTCCTCTGTTTGTGACGGGCTATACCCGGTATAGAGCTTCGGCCACCCTCAGCTAGCGTTGCTCTAACCTGATGTTGCTTTAAAACATCGGATGAAAGGACTTGGCATTCATCCGATCTGACCCGTGACCCAAGGGTAAACCTGACC
>QEIL01000123.1:0-181617 GCA_003116535.1 Paecilomyces niveus
GCGCGCTCCGCAGCGCTGCAGTGGTTGTGGGACTATTGGACATACTATACGAAATTGCCCTAGTAAATAGCTATGCATTTTATCTTTTAATTAGTCGAATTTAATGGCGTTGATGGTTGAAAATATTCAGTATTTTGGTGGGTGCGGCGAAAATTCGTCACTCGGTCGTATTCCTCACTCGGCCGTGGATTACGTTAAGGGGTGTCTCTAGGAAAGTTGGGGGTGTCCCTAGCAATTCCCCCTAGATAGTTACATAATCGGCCCGCAACCGCTTGTACGGGGTAGCTAACTCTAGTGGTATCTTAGTGGTTGAGAGAGCACAACGAACAACGAAAGGCCGTTTTGCCAAACCGACACCCTTATGGCTATGCATTGAAAAAGATAATGTATCTTTTCTAACTGCTCCTTCGACTGAACAGCCTGGAGATACCCTGTGTACAACAGGTCAGAATTGCAACAATGGCAGACCACCCGGACACGTCGCTACCCGTTCCACCCTTCGCGAAGCCTTTGACACCTTATCTCAAGAGCCGCCAAGAAGCTTGCCAGATTCGACAGATCTTAACCCTATACCTCCAATCGCAGATTAAATTTGCAGAGGATGGCTCGAACGGTGGGCATCAACTGTCCCAGCCTCACCTTTCCTTGTGCAAGCCGCAGGGTGTCGTGAGCGTGGATCGTGTGCCTTCCGACTTCACGGGATTACGGAAGGAGTACCTTGAAGCACTGCGGGAAAATATTGCTGCGCGGAAGGAATATAATGCGTTCGCGAACGATATCGTCTCTAGGAAGCTCGTGAAGCAGGCCGACACCGCAGCAGATGCTACTCCCTCTGACGGACCCTCTGCCGAACTACAAACCCATATCGCATTGCTCCGCTATCGACGACGATTAGAGAAATTGAAAGTGTTTGAGGACCACCTAGCCCGGCTCAACGGGCCGGATGTGTCTGATCTGGATCATCTGCACAAGTCGGGACGTTCATCTAGGCTTCAGGGGGCAGACCAACTGGACGGGCATGTCGAAGACGGCTCTACAAACTCGAAAGAGATGCGGGAGGGACTGGGACAACTTGTTTACAAGCTGGAGAAGGCGGTTTTACGGGCAAGGTCTCAGCTGGACCGGGAGAAGAAATTATTGGAGGAGCTACAAACCAGCCGCGAGTCACTCGAGGAGCGAAGTGCCTCTGCTAGTCTCAGAGTTGCCGCGTTGCAGCGAATACGCGACGAACTGGTCCAATGGGTGGAAGAAAAGCTGGTTGCATCCGGCGGAGAGGGCAACGATTATCTGCCGCAGTTCTCTCAAGATGAGGTGGATCATATCTTTAGGGCGATTGAGGAGCGCAAGGAGCAGATCAAGGAACAATATGCCAGCTACGTGGAAGCTCGAAGAGCTCTGCTTGACACCATCTCTGTGGCGTCGCAACCGCTGGCGAGTCCGCCTGCGAAGAGCCCGCTCAAATTTACTCCTGAAAGAAGTCCTACCGGAGAGGTCCTGGACATGGAAGTGCTTGACCTCCTGCCCTATGCGAGTGAGGTCCTTCTTCCCCTCTCCAAAACCCAGAAGTCGCTGGCATTACAGAAGACATATCTTTCCGGGATTCTGGCCAAGGAAAAGTCAACGGCGCGTCGCATGCTGGACCGTCTCAGTGATGAGAGTCACTTGCTTCCCGAATATCCTGTGCTGGCCCGTCAACCTCGTTACAAGCAGGCCGTCGCCGCCATCAGTTCACGATCAAGTGCAGAGTCGTCAGAGCAGAACAAGTCTGACGAGATTCTTTCTCGTGCCCAAGCTTGGGCTTTCGCATCTGACGCTGCTCGAACGCACGAACGGGCTTATGTGGAGGAGAAGACCGATGTGGGCAAGGAGATGACAGAGAGTGCAGAGCAGACGCTGAAGGAAGTATATGAGATCATTAACCAGGACTATGAAGAGGATCACGATGCGAGTGTATCTCAGGACGAGGGAGATATCTGGGCATCCGAGGTCCGGCCGACAAGGTCCCGAATTCGACAAGCACGAACGGAGAAGCGCGCGCAAGGTCGGGGTCCCTGGTCCGGGCTCAATGGGCGTGTTGGGGTTGTTGGAGACGTATAGGAGTCTCAAGAATGACTCAAGAGCTCCAAAAGTGATCCATCTTGATTTACTTACGTGATGATACCCGTACGATAGCAGTTCTAATAGAAAATTATTGGGAGAACAAACATACTCCTTTCTGGATGGATCGTTGACTTCCATGGGAGCGAGAGAAATGATTGGGCAGGGCAGTTTTAGCTCTGCAATTCGTTTGCTGATCGACTCCAAAAGATTGCGGAGAACGTGACGGTTCTCGGGATTCTTTGCCGAAGTGCGGAAAGATGGAATCGGTGTAGTTGTACAGATGGAACGACAATAATTGATGCTGAGTTCAATACACTATGGACAATAAATTATCATCATGGAATCCACGTATCGTCCTATCATCGCAGAGAACAAACGATCGAACAGTATGATTGATGCTTCTGGTTGTGCAGGGAAACGGGAACTTGCGGCGGAAGTAAAAAAAAGTCCCCAAGAACTTTTTTTCGTCTCCAAAAAAAATTTCCTCTGGCGGGCTCCGCACACCGGAGTTCTTATCGGAGGACCCTCTTATCCTTTCCCTGATTTTCTTTCTTCCGTGAAGGCCCTCTTTTTTTAGCCCATTAATTGACTCATAGGGTAGAGTCTCTTTGGAGCGGCCGCTAAAGTCTTCCTCTCCTCCTCTGTCATTCTCCGCACCTGAAAATTTCCCTGTCCTCCAGAATCTCTTGGGCGCGCGTGCGTGAGGAAGAAGAGGAACAGCAGGCCAAGTAGACAACTTCATTCCGGTCTACAGAGGACGCTGTTTCGCAGTCAATTGACTGCTGCTTCTTCTCTCCTTGCCCTTTTTTGTTGCCTTTGGAGCACTCCGCTCAAAGTTTCTCCAGAGTCCTCCTCTCCCCGCTTCTCCAGAATATGGCTCTCCCAGCTCGCTGTGCGCGGGTGAGCTCTTCGCTATTGCGCCAGCGATGTCTTGCTGAGACGCGACCCGCGACATTGGCCCTGCGTTCCTATTCGAGTCAGACGGCTGCCTGCTCGACGGCCTCCTGTCTACGATTGCAGCAGAAGCTCCCTTCATCATGGCGACCGCAGCAGCTGCGCGCTTTCTCCAGTTCCCTCAACCGCCTGGCGTCCGAGGTCCAGACGCCCCCGTCGTCCAAGGCCTACTTCGCTAGTGGTATAATTCAGGACTCGCAGAATCTCGTTGACGTGAAGAAGGTCCTGGTTATTGGAAGTGGTGGTCTGAGTATTGGTCAGGCAGGAGAATTCGACTACTCTGGTAAGTTCGTGTGACTGGGATCTCCGGTCTATGAAGCGGGACGGGCAACATCGGGGGAGATATAAAATTTTCTTGGGTGGAATATACATGTGGTTGCTTCTAGGAAGTGATTCAATTGAAAAACGGGCGGCATGGATTCTTTTATTACAATGGCTAACGCGTAGTTGAAAATTGCAGGTTCCCAGGCGCTCAAGGCGTTGAAGGAGGCCGGCGTGCAATCTATTCTGGTTAACCCCAACATTGCGACTATTCAGACGGATCACAAGCTTGCGGATGAGGTCTACTATCTGCCCGTTACCCCCGAGTATGTCACTTACGTGATTGAGAGAGAAAGACCGGACGGTATTCTGTTGACCTTCGGTGGTCAGACGGGTCTGAACCTGGGTGTGCAGATGAACCGCATGGGTATCTTCGAGCGATATGGTGTCAAGGTTCTGGGAACCAGCATCAAGACCCTCGAGACCAGTGAGGACCGTGACCTGTTCGCCAAGGCCCTCAACGAGATCAACATCCCTATCGCCGAGTCCATCGCCGTGAGCACAGTCGATGAGGCTCTGCAGGCCGCAGAAAAGATTGGATACCCCGTTATCGTCCGTTCCGCTTATGCTCTGGGTGGTCTGGGTTCCGGCTTTGCTTCCAACCCGGAGGAGCTGAAGAACTTGTCTTCCCGGTCACTCACTCTTGCGCCCCAGATTCTGGTCGAGAAGTCTCTGAAGGGCTGGAAGGAAGTGGAATATGAGGTTGTCCGTGATGCTGCCAATAACTGCATCACAGTTTGCAACATGGAGAACTTCGATCCCCTTGGTATCCACACTGGTGACTCTATTGTCGTCGCGCCCAGTCAGACCCTGTCTGATGAGGAGTATCACATGCTTCGTACTGCCGCTATCAAGATTATCCGTCATCTGGGTGTTGTTGGAGAGTGTAACGTCCAGTATGCGCTGCAGCCCGATGGGCTGGACTACCGTGTCATTGAGGTCAACGCTCGTCTATCTCGTTCGTCTGCTCTGGCTTCCAAGGCCACTGGTTACCCACTTGCCTACACTGCTGCTAAGATTGGTCTCGGACACACCCTGCCTGAGCTTCCCAACGCTGTCACCAAGACCACCACCGCGAACTTCGAGCCCAGCTTGGATTACATTGTGACCAAGATCCCTAGATGGGATCTGAGCAAGTTCCAGCATGTCAACAGGGATATTGGAAGCTCCATGAAGTCAGTTGGAGAGGTCATGGCCATTGGTCGTACCTTCGAGGAGTCCTTCCAGAAGGCCATCCGTCAGGTCGACCCTCGATTTGTCGGTTTCCAGGGTGACAAGTTCGACAACCTCGATGAGGTTCTTGCCAACCCCAGTGACCGTCGCTGGCTGGCTGTCGGACAGGCTATGCTCCACGAGAATTATTCTGTCGACAGAGTCCACGAGCTCACCAAGATTGACAAGTGGTTCCTGTACAAGCTCCAGAACATTGCTGACTGCCAAAATGAGCTTAAGGAAATAGGTAGCCTCTTCGGCATCCAGAAGGAGATTATGCTGAAGGCTAAGAAGCTGGGTTTCTCTGACAAGCAGATCGCTCTTTGCGTTGGCTCTACCGAGGATGATGTCCGCGCTCGCAGAAAGAGTTTCGGTATTAGACCATGGGTTAAGAAGATCGATACTCTGGCTGCTGAGTTCCCCGCTGACACTAACTACCTCTACACTACCTACAACGCTACATCTCACGATGTTACCTTCGATGACCATGGTACGATTATTCTTGGAAGCGGTGTCTACCGTATCGGTAGCTCCGTCGAGTTCGATTGGTGTGCTGTCAATGCTACCCTTTCCCTGCGAAACATGGGCAAGAAGACTGTCATGATCAACTACAACCCTGAAACCTACTCGACCGACTTCGACACGGCTGACAAGCTCTACTTCGAGGAGCTGAGCTATGAGCGTGTCATGGATATCTATGAGCTGGAAGGTGCCAGTGGAGTCGTCGTTTCTGTCGGTGGTCAGCTGCCACAGAACATCGCTCTGCGTCTGCAGGAGAAGGGTGGTGCCAAGGTCCTTGGTACTGATCCTCAGGACATTGATAAGGCCGAGGACCGCCACAAGTTCTCTCAGATTCTGGACAGCATCGGTGTTGATCAGCCTGCTTGGAAGGAACTCACCTCCGTCGCTGAGGCAGAGAGCTTTGCTGAATCCGTCGGATACCCCGTCTTGGTCCGTCCCAGTTACGTTCTCTCCGGTGCTGCTATGAGCGTGATCTATAACCAGGGTGAACTGAAGGAGAAGCTTCTCAATGCCAGTGCCGTGTCTCCTGATCATCCTGTCGTTATCACGAAGTTCATTGAAGGTGCCCAGGAAATCGATGTTGATGCTGTCGGATCCAACGGCAAGCTCATCTTGCACGCTGTTAGCGAGCACGTTGAGCCCGCTGGTGTTCACTCCGGTGATGCTACTCTGGTCCTCCCTCCGGCCAACCTGGACGAGAAGATCATGGCTCGTGTTAAGGAGATTGCCGAGAAGGTGGCCAAGGCATGGAACATCACTGGTCCCTTCAACATGCAAATCATCAAGGCCGACGACCCTGAGGGTGGAGAGCCCGCTCTGAAGGTCATTGAGTGCAACCTGCGTGCTTCTCGTTCTTTCCCATTCGTTAGCAAGGTCTTGGGTACCAACTTCATTGATGTCGCAACCAAGGCCCTTGTTGGACGTGAAGTTCCTGAGCCCGTTGATCTCATGGCTACTAAGCGTGATTACCTGGCTACTAAGGTTCCGCAGTTCTCCTGGACT
Organism: Paecilomyces niveus; assembly: GCA_003116535.1. NCBI lineage: Eukaryota > Fungi > Ascomycota > Eurotiomycetes > Eurotiales > Thermoascaceae > Paecilomyces > Paecilomyces niveus. The sequence continues at coordinate 6,112 of QEIL01000123.1, forward strand.
CGTCTTGCCGGTGCTGACCCCTTCCTGGGTGTCGAGATGGCCAGTACTGGAGAGATTGCTTGCTTCGGAAAGGACCTGGTTGAGGCCTACTGGGCTTCGCTTCAGGCGACTATGAACTTCCGTGTCCCTGAACCTGGCGAGGGTCTCCTGTTCGGTGGTGACCTCCGCAACTACCTGACTCAGATCGTTGAATACCTGCAGCCTCTGGGCTACAAGCTCTATGCTGCCAGCCCTGAGGTCAAGGCCCACCTTGAGTCTGCTTCCAAGGGAAACGTGTCCGTGGAGGTAATTGAGTTCCCTAAGGAGGACAAGAGAGCACTCCGTGAGGTGTTCCAGAAGTACGACATCCGCGGTGTCTTTAATCTCGCTAAGCAGAGGGGCAAGACTCTTCTGGACGAGGACTATGTCATGCGCCGGAACGCTGTTGACTTCGGTGTCCCGCTCTTCATGGAGCCAAAGGTATGATAGGACCAACTTAATTTCCCGTGCTTATATTTGTGCTTTGCTAACAGTTCTCAACTATAGACTGCTCTTCTCTTCGCTCAGTGCATGAGCGAGAAGCTGCCTCGCAAGGAAGGTATCCCCTCTGAGGTCCGCAGCTGGTCTGAATTCGTTGGTGGTAAGCTTCTGTGAGTACTGGGCACGATTACGAGACCGAGAAGACGAGATGTATTCCCCTCTCCCGAGTTACGCGTTGGCTAGACGAAAAGTTATTTCCATTTTATGCGGGACGATTACCCGCATGAATCCTGTCTATTGATAGACCCGGTATTTGCTCGTTACAGCGCCCGCCCTGCCTCGTTCCTCTTATTTACGATGTTCTTGTGGGCAGGAGTGTGGAGGAGTGGATCATCATTTTTCACGACTTTTCTGTATTTTCAGCTAATCTCTGTTGTCTGTTTTTTCATATTATTGTCATAGTAGGTTGGCTGTATATGTACTCATGTCAAGTGCAGAGGAGAAAGCAAAACTTTCTTCTTTCTGTTATCTTATTGGGTCAGTTGATTAGCCCGTCTACATATGTACGTGTATATATATATATATTTAGAGATCCTATCAAATTTCACATCTTAAAAATATGATTATTTTCTCCTGTTCTGGTATGACTCGATTGCGTATTCCTAGAATCGGATGTCGAGTCCAAACACGTGCTTTGCCAAGAAAACCCTCGCCATGACCAAGTCCTTGTGGCATTGTGGACCCCTCTTAGGGCAAGCCTTAACTGGTTCAAGTTGATCATAACTGACCTTTGAACTACCTAAACAAATGGATGAATATATTACCCTGAAAAGCTATGAGTCTATTCTCCTTTGTTACCGATTCCCTTAAGCATCCATTAAAGACGAACTGATTCTCTGGAAACATCCTTCATCTCTAGGGAGCTTTTGTCACTGAAGTTTTATCTTGTTCGCATCTTATTCTGCTGGCTTTTCGATATTTTTCGAATCACTTGCTGGGGAGCTCTCTGGTCACAAATGTTTGGAGCTAAATAATAAGAGGTGTCAGTTGAGAGCCAGAGATCTTTTTTCCAGGATTTTCTGTTTCGCTTACTCTGTTGTTCGAGGGTTGTCATTGACTTGAAGAATTCTAAGCTTTCTCTTATCTTTTCCCTGTCGGTTGCTTTATCTTTATCTAAGCTAGGGAATTATTTCGATTCCTCAATTTTTATTCTCACATACCACTCTGCACTACCTCATTCTCTTCAGTTACAGGGGCATTCATCAGAAAAAAGCACAAAAACACGACGAAGTCACTATACTCAACATGTCCACAAATAATCTACCTTCAATGAACACCAAGACGATGTCGCGCCTTACTGATGATATGGGCAATGGTCTCTTTGCTACAAAGGACATCAAAGCTGGAGAGGACGTGCTGAAGATCAATCGTCCTTTTGTGGCCGTGCTTGACACACCGAAGCTGGAGGACACATGCTCAGGATGTTTTGGAAAAAAGCAATTATTTTATGGAATGACTACTTTGAAGGCTTGCACAAGATGTCAGACTGTAAAATATTGTGATAAGGTGAGTTTGGACTTCATAGATCATATTTGTAAACCTTTTGTTGCTTTAGTTTTACTTTCACTTTCACTGTACAAGTCTTGGAGTTTTATGGGTTATTTCTCTTTTCTTTTTCTATTCAGCTTCATTGTCTTATCTCAACCCCATTCTTTAGAAAAAGCATCCATGTGAGGGTCGGTGATGGTCTCTTCCCTCTTGTTTCTGTTTCACATCGGTCGGATACTCCCTTTCCATTTTGTTAATTATTTGAATCTTCTGCCTTCACTGCTTGTAATGACGTGTTCTATGTTTGAAGTATAGTAGTTGCAGGTGATGTGCAACTGCAGATATTACATCAAACAGTCATCACTCACTGGCAACACCCATCAACATCTATAACGAAAGACATCAGGAAGTCACTTTTCCTTTGTTGCTAATTTCTATATAGGTCTGCCAAGCTAAGGACTGGAAATTTGCTCACTCGCTGGAATGCTCAATCTATCGAGAACTACGACCCAGAATTCTTCCTAACCTTGCGAGAGCTGTCCTACGGATTGTGCTACGTCGGGAAAATCAGAAGTATGCCGACTCCGAATTCGACGTCTTTCAGATGCTCGAGAGTCATGCAAAGGAGATTCGAGATTCGAATAAAGATCAGTGGGATCGAGTATTGCTGACAGCCAAGGCTGTTAAGGAATACTCCCGCAGTCATATCGAGGAGGAATCGATTGCTGCCTTCCTTGCAAAGGTCCGTCGGATTTCCTGCTTATATAAAATTTCAACTAACATCTCATGAAGCTTGACTTGAACTCATTTAACCTGGTGACCCCATTATATGATCGCGTTGGTTTATACCTGCACCCGTATGCGGCCTTCATAAACCACAGTTGTGACTACAACTCGGTGGTGGGATTCGACGGCGATGAGTTATTCGTTAAAGCCACAAGGCTGATCAAAGCAGACGAGCAGATTTTTGTCTCGTACGTCGACACCACGAATCCGTATAATATACGACGCAAGCAGCTGGCCCAGCGGTATTACTTCGACTGCAATTGTTCGAAATGCGAACAAGGGAAAGACGCCCGGGAAGATCAATTTCTGTCTACCTCCTTGAGTACCTCGGCTTTGGAAGAAATCGGAGAGAAGGCACGAGACCTTATGGCCTCTGCTACTTCCCAGGATGACCAGATAAAAGCCATCACAATACTTAAATCAGCTATATCAATGCTACGTGAGACTTCCGCCTGGCCCATCACTCGCCAGCCTTATGTATCGTTGCGTGATGAATTGATCGTATCGATGCTCTCCACGCAGCAGTTCCAGTCAGCTTTCTTACAAGCTGTCATCCGCTATATACGCGTTGATCCTGTTGTATACCCATACGAAGGCCACCCTATCCGTCAAATGCATGTCTGGTCTCTTGCAAAGCTCTCAATACACCTGTCTCAGAGAGTTGAGACCGATTCCGCGGATGCCATCTTTCAAAAGTACCAGCTGGATCTTGGCCTTATTATATGGGCTTTGTTGTCCTGGCTCGTTGGGAAACAGTCGGAAGCTTGTATAGTTCCCAACTTGCGAGAAATGATATATGCAACCTTTCATGAGGTAGACGGAGAGTTCAAGTCAAATGGTCTTGAACCAGCCAAGATGGCTGGTGAGATCAAGAGTGAATGGGAGAAGCTTGAGGTTCTTGCCGATGAAGCTCTAAATATTGAATGAAGATATCATTATCTAATATATATATCGTCAGGTAAGAATATTCGCCCCAAAGAATATCACAAACCGCAAGTTCTTTCAGAATGTTGCGATGTGGGTTGTGGTTGCGCAAAACTGGAAGGTCCTGCGACTGTCTTGCCTCCCATTTGTGTGAATCCCAAAGACGTTTCTTCAGAACCGCATCTGACATATGCGTTTACAGATGATGATTCCTTGCTTAGGCTTAGTCCACGCATGTCCTAAATATTCAATATCTGGAGATCCTTACCCCTCGATTTCTCAGTGCATTCACCTCCCGGTCTCCTCACTTATCCATCCATCATCTCAATTGTTGACGGACTTCAACGTCTCCCCATCATCCTGCGTCTCCCATGACTACCAATACATCTCTATTCTTAAAAATCTCAGACTGCATCCGGTGTTCTGACACGTCTGCAAACACAAGATTATATGGTGGTGTGAGCAGCAATTTGCTTCCAAACCCATCTGAAGCGTCTCTCCCGCGTCAAAAAAAGAGGCAAGTAATCTTCCTTTCTAAATCCACGAAATACCGTGCTAAGACCTCTACCATATAGCTATATCTTATTATCAGTTGCCCCCCTTTGAACGCCTCGACCCTCCCTGTATACGGCTTTTTGAATCCTTTCGCACCAACATCATGGCGGGAATCTATCGTCTGACCGAGCAATATGGAGAACAATCTCCATATATAACGCGGGAAGATCCCGCATTTCTACTCCTCCTCGCCCTTGCAGTCCATCCTGAATTCACTCTAGACTATGGCCGGATGAGCTCCCTGAGTCGTCTGCTGCCAGATCCAGCCATGTGGACAACCGACGAAGAGATCGATACGAGTATACATGATCTCGTTCAGCTGGCAGGAACGATCCGAAGACTCGAGAGCCTGATGATTGATGATCTCGAGAACAGCGTGATGGAGCAGCAGTGGCCTCAACCATGGACAAATGCCGGGCCCAACGCGCTATATAGAACGGACGTAGAGTATGATGAAGATGGTAAGAAGACTGGTTTTTATTTCTTAGGTTTCAACAATAGCAACATATAAATGCTAACTTGCCCGGTGATGCAGAAGCGAGCCACTTTTATTCGCATATGACGGGTGTGCCAGCGGGGGGTCTGTTCATTCACCAGCAAGAAGCGGCTTTTCTAGATCTTGGGTATAATTCAGATGGCGCAGACAACGAGGATGACGACGACGATGACCGAACCAGCGTTGCGTCATGGATCAGTGGACGAGTCTGGGTTCTACCAGGGCCAGAACAGAGCAACTATCTAGCAGATGGTCTTTCTATGGAAGCAGGAGGGCCAGGGTGGTTGACCGGCATCGACCACAATGAACCGGTGGCCCCCTGGCTTGCCTCGAATATGACACAGAACGACTATTCTCCCCCGTCACCATCCGTGCCATGCTCGGATGTAGTCGAATACGACGCCCGTTCTGAACCGTTTATAGACTCGGACGAGTCAGTAGAATGGGAAACACCTGCCGACTCAGATTAAAATGGGCCAGGGACTGCTTTCTGGCCGCCCTTAAATACGTCACTGGATGAACATCAGCTCCCGCGGCTATCCGTGCCATGCTCGGATATAGTCGAGTACGACGCTCTCTCAGAACGATTTATAGAATCCGAAGGACTGTCAGGATGGGCGACTCCGCCTATGGCTCGGAATTTTGATGAAGTAGTAACTTCCTCTTCGGATGAACATCAGCTCCCACCACCGTCCATGCCTTTTATCAATACAGTTGAGAATGGCGAGGAGCCTGTCTTGACGCAGTCAGCGACTCGGCTTCAGTCCAATCGATTGGAGGGGGTGTTTGGATGGGAGACTGATTTTGGTCATACGAGGTCGATCGCTGGGGCATAGCAGTTGACAAACTTGCAGTGAGGAGCAAAACATGATTTGGAACGACATCTTGATTTCCGTGAGCTGATGATGTGATTAATTGGAAAGAACTGCAAAGTGCCATCCTCTCCTTTCTTTCTTATCTTTCATTCAAGCTCCTTTCGTCTGTAATATGTTAACTGGCATGTATGGAGTAACAGTATTTGCTCGTTGCCCGACCATTTGATGGGGATATTCTGTCAGCAGTGAAGTATAATCACTAATAAGCAGAATACTTCGATATGGCTCCCAAATATGTAATTCAAGTGCTTGATTTCCATGGAGAAAATATTAGAGGGAATAAATATGTGAATTCGTTAAGAAGTGAGACTCCGCCTAACTAGGTAGTAGTAAACGAACGAGGCAAGTCTCTTTCAACCGCCCGGTCTTTGATCTCTTAAAACCCATGGCTGCGAGATTCTCTCATTTTTTCTTTACTCCAAAGTATACCCGTTGAATCGTCGTCATCGTTCTCTTTTTCCCTTTCCCTTTTCAGAAAAAAAGAATCCAACACGAAACAACTGAACAGTGCACACCCCATATACGACAACTGAGGAAAACACCGAGACCCATCCATTCGTCCGTAAGGCAGGTCGACAACACTTTACTTGAGGGGAATGAAACGGGAAGAGTGGGTGGCACCGATACCGGGTCTACCGTGCTTGACGGGCTTGCTGTATGGTTGTTAGAAACCATGGACCACCCACAGCAGAAAATCATGACCAAAGGCCTAGATGGAGACATACTATGTGATGGAGAACTCTCCGAGGTAGTGGCCAACCATCTCGGGCTTGATCTCAACCTGGTTGAACTCCTTACCGGAGTAGATACCGATAACAGAGCCGATCATCTCGGGGACGACGATCATGTCACGGAGGTGCGTCTTAACGAGGTCGGGCTTCTCGTTGGGCTTGGCCTCCTGCTTGGCCTTGCGGAGCTTCTTGATCAGACCCATGGGCTTGCGCTTCAGACCGCGGTTGAAGCGGCGGCGGGCACGGGCGTGGACGACATCACGGAGCTGCTCGGAGGAGAGGTCGAGGAGCCTGAGAACGTCAAGTTAGACTTCATTTGCTTCTTTTCCGGGTTCCCTCATCGTGGGATATGTAAAAGGACGTGGTGGGCCATACTGGTCGAGGTCAATACCGCGGTAGGTGAACTTGCGGAACTGTCTCTTCTTCTTCAACTCTGTTGTTCGGTGGAGTCATCGTCAGCGCAATCGTTCCTTTTCCATGATGCAATTCCTTTTCTTTGTATCCCAGCAAGAATAGCCCATCCAACTCCGAACAATATCCCTTGACAACCGTGCCCAAAAAAACATTTCCTTATCGATACCACATAGAACAATCGACATAGGGATATTTAAAAAGCGATCATGGTTCGGGAGAGAGTGCAATCACATACCGGCAGCCTCCTCGGCGTTCTATCAAGACGAACAACTTATCAGTATGACTTCGTTCAAACGATTGTACTACCGGTATATCCACAAAGGATCGGAGAAAAGGGAACTCACGTATTCGATGTCAGCCATCTTGTCTGGTATTCCTCGAGGTGCTTTTCGACGCGGTTAATCGAAAAGCGATGGAGGGATGGTTGTCGTCGTGTCGGTCGCAGAAGGCGTTGGCTGTTCTTGTTCTTCTTCGCGCTTCAAGTTTGCAGGTGGGCTGCCCTCTCGCCTAAGCGATCGGGCTAGGTCACAAACCCTAAAACGCTATTCCAAACACAGATAAGGTTAACCCTAGCCCTGGAGGCGGACCCATGCGGATAAGTATATTGATTGCAGTAACGAATGGTACTATAGCCAGTAAATCATTTTGGTATTTACCCTGTTCTTTTGTTTAAGAACTGACTGCTATTATCTACAGAACCCCAGTGTATTGTAGAAAGTCAGTCCCAGCTTGGAATAGTAAAAAGTATGTGAAGTGAGCAACGGTTATGCAATAACAACATACTATCTCGACGTCAAATCGAGTATCCTGCTATCGAGATGCAATATTACTGGCACCTATTAGACGCCATGATCCTAAATAGGAGTGAATAAGCTGTTCTACTCCCCTACGAAGCTACCAAGAAAACACTCATGATTATGGGTAAGGTCTCAATTGACTGATGAGCAATTTCCAGCTCATAGACGATACATACAGAGTCGTAACTGCATCAGAAGAAACCAGGGTATCCAGAACAAGCGACCAGGTGACAAACTAGACGCTCGACAGCTGGTATCCGCCCGATTGCAGCCAGACCTTGTTTCCTCCACGTTCGTGATAAAAAATCTCGCGATTGGAGACGAGACGCTTAGTCGAACAGACCGAAACCCATGTCCTCATCGGACTCCTCCTCCTTCTCAGGCTCCTTCTCCTCGGCGGGGGCCTCAGCGGCGGCACCGCCAGCAGCAGCAGGGGCAGCAGCAGCGGCACCAGCACCACCGGAGGGAACGGAGGCCAGCTTGGTGGTACCCTCAGCAATCAGCTATAGTTGGGAATTCCGTCAGCAAACTGCATTCTAATCTGGTTGCAGAGGATGAGAAGTACGAACCTCCTGGATGTCCTTGCCCTCGAGCTCAGCAATGAGCTTGGTGAGGCGCTCCTCGTCGGCGTCAATACCAACGGAAGAGAGGACGGCCTTGATGTCCTCAGCGGAGGGGGCGGCGGTGCCGGCAAGGCCGAGCAGGAGGTAAGCGGCGAGGTGCTTCATTTTGAATGTAGTTCTAGAAAAGTTGATGAACTCGTCAGCTGCACTGTCGCATTCGATCGATCTTCATCCAATATAACGGATCTGGAAAAGTGCGCGTGGATTGCAAAGGTGAATAGAAGGACTCAGATACTTACTTAAATTGAACGTTAAGCGAACAAGAGAATCAATCGATTTAACCGCAAGTTGGGCGGAGACTGAGACGTCAAGTTCGTCAGAGGAGTTTGGGATTCGGAAGGCAGAGATCGCTTGGTGGACGAAGATTTAACGAAGCAAGTCATTAATTCGCGAACCCACACAAAAAAATGCGGAATGGTGGCTGGTGACCGTCCAGTAAGCGAAGGAGATGTGGCGCAGCATTACTCCTGTCTACGGTGAACTGGAAAGACCAGATATGCAATCCCGCCATGGCTGCACGTGACACTCACTTCTAGAAGCCTCACTGGGCTGTTGTCGTTGAGACTCTCTTTCTTCCCCCCGCCATCTCCTGTCGTCACCTTCTGCCTTGGCCTGAACTATCGCCAGCTCTGGATCATCTTCGGGATTAGACTGTGGAACGGCTTATACCCCGCTCGAGCACCCGCTGTGGACCGTGGAAGAGTCTACAGAAAGCGTTACTTCGATATCTCATCCAAGCTGCCCAACGCTTCGATCTGCCATAAATGGCCAGCAGTCTCGTGCTGAAGTCATGAAGCTGCTCCGTTGTACCAACCATCGGCGGTGAACATCCCCTCTTTTTCGCCTTTAGACCCGGTATCTATTGGCCTGGAAAATCTTCACGATGAGTGTATGCATCCTATGAAGACAAAGACACCCGATAGTGGCATTATGGCTAACAGACTGCAGTTCTTAAGTTCCGTCCTGTCGTCCATCGAGACTGGTAAGCCGGCTGCCATCCCACCCCCGGCGCCAGTGACACCACGGTCACCGGCTGCAGGTAGCTCTTCCACGGCGACAAAGCCAGATTCTCGTAAGGCTACCCCCGTCTCCAGAGATGGCTCTCAAAATCCCACCACCGCCCCGTCGGGAACGAAGCGGAAGGCGGAGGAACAGCTCCAGCGGCCAGATAGGGCCAACGGACAAATACAGAGCAAAAATGCATCAATCAAAACAGTAGCAGCCCATACGGCTGCGACCGTCAAACCTCGCGCGACCCCTGGTCTTGGAAATGGCGGTGCTAAACCTGGTGAAAAGCAACAATCGACGTCCGCACCTACAGCATCGTCACGAACAACAGCTCCCGCTGTGACATCTTCGAAACCTCCTCCAAAAGGCTCCTTTGCTGATCTGATGCTGAAGGCTAAGGCCGCGCAAGAAAAGGCACCAGTGCAAGTCGGCATGTTCAAACATCAGGCCGTCCCGAAGGAGAAATTGAGCAAAGCAGAGCGTAAGAGGAGAGCGACGGAGGCGATGGCTAAGGAGAAACAGACGAAAGCGGGCAAGAAGCCTGGTGTGAGTTCAGCTTCTTCTGCTGGTATGAAAGCCAGCATCAAACCTGGAGAGGGGACAGCCACCAGACGACGAGGTCCTGAAGAGATTGGATACAAAGGCACTGCGCGACCGACCCAGCCAGTGTACAAGGGGACCGCAAGTTTACCCCCGCGCCGTGCATCCTATGATCCGCGCGGCCGCACATCGTCCCGCTATGGCAGACCTTCCCGAAGGGACGAATACCTCGGAACGGATGAGGAAGACGAAGAAGATTACGCGGACGACTACGATGACTACTACTCGGATGAATCTTCCGACATGGAAGCCGGACTGGAGGACGTGGAAAAGGAAGAAGCAGCTGCCCTTCGCGCTGCTAAGAAAGAAGATGAGGAAGATATACGCGCCGAAATGACCGCGAAGAGGGAGAAGCTGGAGCGGAGGAAGAAGGTAGCTCTTTTGGCCAAGTCCAAGCGGTAATGTCTCTTTCGGTTTCAGACCTCTCGGTGATTCCTGTTATAACCCTTCTCCATCATTTATTCTCTCATATAAAGCACCAGCGAGGGATACGCCTTGGGTGAATCGCATGTATTTAGTGGATATTTTCTAGCATTTCTGTGCGTATGGTGTCGTCAAACGGTGGTACGATTGTTTTTGTTTCTTAAGGGAAGCGGGCGTTTCTTACTCTCGGGTTGTTGATAGATTAGCATACTACTTATGTATTTCTCTAGTGGAATACCACTCAATCAGGTAATCATTATATCCATCGTTTGCCCCGCGATGATACAAACATCTTTTGCATAACTGGGTCTGCAGTGCAGCGAATTTGAACTGGTGAAGATACTCCAAGTTATTCTTATAGTCAATCCTTGGAAGATCACACCGGTATACGCATCAACCATATTTCGGCAGTGTATTTAAGATCAAGTGAAGCGAGGCCGTAAACTTGATGTTGTCGTTGTCTCGACCCCACAGACCCGTTGGGCGGTGACATCACTCTTGTCTGAGGTCATCGCATCCAATTGTTGTCTTCCCTCTCACAAGCTCAACTCTACGGTCTCGGATTCCCCATAGACACTTGGCGCATTGAGTACATCCATATCAGACATTGGAATCCGGCCCTGTAAATTCATTCGAGCTCATTTATCGTCTCAGTATACGGCACAAGTAGCAGGAAGCAGATCAGCATCATCGCCGACATGGACATCCACCATGTGTCGACTTCCTCCAAGACGCTGTTTGCCAAGGTGCGCAAGATGGTCCCGCCTATGCTTGAGAAGTTCCATAAGGGTATGTCGCTGTTTCCTATGTGTATTTGGATTGTTTCCTTTGTGTGATTGTGTTGATGAACGATGCCCCGCATGGTGGCATGAGATAACGATGGAGCTCTAGCAACGATTGAAAAGCTAACAGAGCTACAGGACAGCTGGGACGTGTAGCTGTCATTGGAGGCAGCGCAGAGTAGGATCGATCTTTCCCCTCCATCCATGACATGTCTCCTCCGCATGTCGGTTCTATTAGACTTCGATACTGACCGACAACTAGCTATACCGGAGCTCCATACTTCTCCGCAATGGCCTCTGCGAGACTGGGTATGTGATTTACTGGGCCAAGATTTCTTAAATCATATATGGAGTGTTCTGATATACCCTGGTGCTTATATGTCAAGATGGCTAACGAACAATCACAGGGTGCGATATGGTGAGGGATCCCTCTTCTCATGGGTTCAATTATGATAAGTTGATAATGAATGTCGTCCGCTAACCTTGGGGAACTAACATAATTCAGAGCCATGTAATCTGTGAACGATCTGCAGCAACTGTACGTGTTCTCATAAGTAGTCTCCCTTGCAAGGCTGTTGTTAATTCAAGAACAGGTCATCAAAGCGTACTCTCCGAACCTCATGGTCCACCCGATTCTTCCCAGCAGCGCATCCGTACAGAATCCAAACAACATCGATCCTCCCGAACTCGCCAGTCCGATTATCGCTATGCTTTCCCGTCTGCAGGTCCTGGTGATAGGACCCGGACTTGGCCGTGATGGTGTGACTCAGAAGGTAGTTTCAGAAATCATGAAGGAGGCACGATTACGCTCAATACCATTCGTGCTCGACGCTGATGCCCTATTGCTCGTTACGGAGAACCCAGATCTGGTCAGGGGGTACAAGGAATGCATATTGACACCCAACGTCGTCGAATTCGGCCGTCTGGCGAAGGCGTTGGGCGTTGATCTTCCCAGCCAAGCTCAAGTTAAATCGGCCTCAGAGGAGGACAGGACGAATAAGCAATCCGAAGCTTGTGAGAAGCTATCGAATGCCCTTGGTGGTGTTACTATTATTCAAAAGGGCCCGCATGATGTCATCTCCAATGGCGTGACAAGTATCATCTCGGATGTTCCAGGAGGTCTCAAGCGCAGCGGTGGCCAAGGAGACACTCTTACTGGATCACTGGGAACATTCCTGGCATGGCGTGCTGCCTACCACGACCACCTATGGGACACTGGAGAGAAGGACAACGACAAGCCAGCTCAGTCACAGGAAGAGGTCCAAGCGGAGCTGGAGTCGGAGGGCAAGCGGATGTCGCCCGTGACGACCCTGCTCCTGGCCGCATGGGCGGGCAGCAGTATCACTCGTGAGTGTTCTCGTCGCGCATTCAAGGCCAAAGGCAGAAGTATGCAGGCCAGCGACTTGACCGATGAGGTCCATGAAGCCTTCCTGGATCTTATTGGAGAGCCGGAGGGATCGAAGCTGTAAAGTAGCATTCTAGGAATGCTGATATAATAAACTTCCTGTTAATGTATGTAGAATGAACGAAATATAACTTGAGCCAGCACAGCTACTCAATATGTTTGCCTTGCAGCACCGGTGGTTTATCTAGCAAGAAATAAATGGAACTTCCATGGAAAGTGAACATATCTTGGATACCCGATATGTATATTTCCTAACTCCAAAGCTCCCAAGACGGACGGAGCATATGTATATATAGTTCCTGACGCGGATGCCTTCATTTTCCCTACTTTAAATTTCCTCTCACTTCCTCACTCCTTTCTTCCCTGCTACAATAATGACACTTCGACCTATCGACGAAACTATGTACATTCTCAAGACGAACACAGACTCAAGAAACCCTGTCATCGCCAAGCCTCCTCAGGGATAGGGAAAGATATACAAGCATCGCAGAAATCATGCGTACAGGAGACGCATCGGTTCATCAATTCAGCAGCGCAGGGTCCTTGGTGGCATTGGCACTTTCGGATATCACGTTAATGTTAGTAATAGATATATATTTCCCTATTCGAAGCGGAAAAAGGAGGAGGATGGTAGGTAGCTTCACATACACAATATCTTATATCAGTTTTAAGTTGTTCGGTCCGGGGATATCTAGTATAGAAGAGGGATGCGGCGGCTTCGCGTCTTGTTTTATCTGAGGTATTCCGTGTCTTGCTCGGACCAGCTGTCGTTGATGAGTTTGCGAGCTGTCGACTCGGTCCTTGTCTGGATTTCTTGGGCGCAGTAGAGCTGGTAGATGGACCGGAGAGGTTACTATCAGGAAACTTTCTTTTCCTATCGTTGTGGACTGGTTGAGGGTTCGAGCGTAAAGCTTCGGGAAGGTCACTACCGAGGTATTCGACACTGCCTTCTCTTCCATTATGCGAATACGCATCTTGGACGTCGTCTCTTGCTGCTGGATGTGATGACTTCTCATGAATATCGTCCGGATCAGAACTGGAGCGGCTACTGCCACTTGAATTGCTCCCGTTCTCACTGATCTCATCGAATGTTTGCCTATTTCTATCCCTCTCTTCCTTTTCTTTCTCTTCATCTTTGGTTGAACGACCGGTAGGCAAGACCCATGATCCAATTTTCTCGCCCCTTTTGAAATGCTCGATGTCAATATGGTTGAATCTCTCATTCCACGCCTCTAAACCCTGTAGTTTCAACGGAATGATCTTCCTGCAGAAACCGCACCAGAATTGTGTCTGGCCATTCCGACCGAGTCGATTCTTCGAAAGTAAGGGCTTGATCTCCTCATCCTTGATCTTGTGCTCGTCTGTCAGATGCTGCACGTAGCTTTCTTGGCGGTAGAAAAGGTGCGCGCATTCTAGGGTTTTGTGAGTGGTGTCTGGGAGAGTGCATCGCCAGCTTTGTAGATGAAAATGCTGCGAGTTCTCATGTCGTTTCCAGTCTGCTTTGCTGCCGAATTCCTTATAGCATTTGGTAAATGTGCAGCCGTATGGCTTCTCATGGCGTTTCATGTGCTTCCTGTACTTTCCGGTTAGAGAAGAGTTAGACTGCGGAATAGGATGACCTACTTTAATTCACAGAGAAGACGAGTTCTCTTATGACAGACATTACACTCAAAGCGTCTCTCACTGTCAGTCTCTGCAGCGGGCACGGAGACCTCTGTTCCCGCAGAATCAGGACTCGGAGCCCCAAGGTGCTCTAAAGCAGCCGACAAGATCTTCTGAAGCATTTCCTTCTTCCTATCTTGCAGGCCAGTAGTATTTTCAGCACCAGGTGTCTTTGCCTTGGGTGTCTCTTGATGACTTTTTTTTCTCGGGCTACTATCCATTAATCTAGTCATGGCGTCAACCACATTCATGGCGGCCTCAGCCACAAGGTCATTTTGCCTTCCTCGGTTAATGTTAGATGGAATGGACTGCAAGTTCTTGCCTTCCTTCTCAAGTGGCAGATTCAGAGACTTCAGCCCCGGAAGTGCCACAGGGCGTTGCTCTGCGAGGGAGCGCTGTGAGACATCCTGCGGTGTTTCTGAATGGGACACTTGATAGTTTCGCTTATCGAAGGACCCCATGTTCTTTATGGGACTCAGAGTCAGGCTTTCGGACGGGCCGAGAACATCCTCGGTATTCATCATAGTTTCAGCCGGGGCGACTACATTGCAAGTGCTTCGATATGCATCGTTCGAACCATTGTTGGGCTCGTGAAGACCCATCTGAGCATATGAAGATAAGTGTTGATTGTTTGACGGAGGCGATGGAGGCGATGGCTCCACAAGCAGCATTGAAGTGTCTTGACTACCCTTCCAGTGATGATACCATTCTTCAGACCTAGATACCCTAAGAAAAGGACACAGTGAGGCGATTATTTGAGCGGGTACTTACCTCTTCAGCAGGTGGGAAGCATCCTCATCAGGATGCATCCGGGCAAGATGCTGACGGAAATTATCCAGTCGAGGCCACTGCTTATTTCTCCGCTGACAGTTATAACCAAAGCACATATACAGTATCTTCGGTCCTCGCCCTGGCTCCTTGTTATGGACACATTTTTTATGTCTTTCAAGATCATTGATGGTTCCGAAGCCCTCTTTTCGTGCACAATTGGGTACATCGCATTTATGGAGCTTTTTATGCCTCGCTTCATGTTTCCTTTACGAAGAATCAGTTTATCATATCTGCTTTTGTATATAATGAACGTTACCGTTTATCAGATGGGCATTTCCCTTTCCACCCACAACCTAGGTATCCACATTTTATTTCTTCATGGCAGGTCCTTGGCAATGGTTCTGTGAGATTAATTGCAGCCGGAACCAGCTCTTGAGATTGCCGAACATCGGGAGGCACTGCTGGGTCGATTGCATGACCATTTTGTTGCGCAGCATTCACCTGTCGCGGCGTGGGTGCGGATTCCATTGGACAGAAGGAGCTAATCACGGAGCGTGTCGCAGGACTCCTGGTCCCATATCCTGAATCGGACGGGGGAAATCCATGAAATTGAATCTCAGGATCAGCAGAAGCACCGAACTGATAATATGAATATCTTCTGTGAGGGTCGTGAGTTTGCTGTTTATATAAACCGTGAGAGCCCAGCACTGACGCATTTCCCGGTACGCCTGTTACCTGCAGTGGCGTCCATGCATCTTGGTTGCTATAAGATAACCGAGTGGAATATGAGGGGAAAGAACCTCCAGAGTTCTTCGGTGATAGACTCTGACATGGTGGCCATGGAGGTAAGATTGACGCATGATTTCGACTGTCTACTGAGTCAGGCACTGAATTCTGCAGTTGACTGAACAGAGGCGATGCTGAACTTTTTGAAGGAAATTCCGAGATATCCCTGATGTTGTCTGGTGGAGGATCCATTGGCACTGCTGGTGGTCCCATACGGGTGTCCATGATGCCCTGGAGAACTTCCCCAGGGCCACCCCAGAAATACTCCCCGTCAAGGAGGTTGGGGAATCGCACAGACTACAGCAAAGTGAGGTGGTCAGCTCAGGACTCGGATAGTATATTGGAAGAGCTCTTGACCATCTGCCTCATTTACTAGTCTCCCACATCACTTGTTTCCCTTCTCCAGTAATAAAAAAAACCAAATTCTGAAACATGATTCATTTGCTGGATAATGAGAAAGAAACATCTGACGTACGTCGAATAGGTTGTCTGAAATCTGTAATTTCTGAGATTGATCATATTCGGGCGTCATACTGCTTGTTGAATCGTGCTCCCCGCACTATTTGTGAAGAATCCAGACCATAGTATGGCCTTTGAAGGCACAACGATTGAATGACGAACTCTCTTGATGTTATCAGAGTTTCTCTCAAACGATAGAAATAAGAAAAAAACCGTATACTTCAAATCTAGAACAAGGCCGTCAGCTTAGACCAGAATTAAAGACAGGATAAGCGCAAATGAGTTCATGTGCTCTAAAGCACTCGACTGATACCCGAGAGCTCTTGCCCTTTTGAGTGAAAGCATGATATCGGGCTAATTTGCCAGAGACTCTGAAAGAGTAATACAATATCTGTTTCAGCTAATCTAAATGATCTCACCTTCGTAGCCCTCCCAATGCGTCCTGTTTCCCTAGTGGACGTTGACGGATTCTATTACCGGCTAGTAGATTCGATTCGTCCTTGTCATATGTTCCTTTTGCACAATGGAAATCTAGTTAAGGCTGGGTATACGTGTTCTGGAAGTGATAATTGGCAACGGTGCCTGTATGATCTTTGCACAGCCTTGTGACACAAGCGCCCGACAGAAGATCCGAAGTTGGGTTGAATCGCGACGAGTTCAACCGGAACGATTGCCCGAGTTTACTGCCATTTGTGGATTTTTTTTTTCTTCGCACCCAGCGATGTGGATGGAGATGTGTATAAGGCTGGGGAAATATAGACCGCGAGAGGATGAATAATAATTAAAAGCGGGGTGAGGTATATTACATCCGCCACGGTGGTATTCGAGCTCTCTAGTAGTTAGTACCTTGCTAACTAGTAATATGTGACGCCTGCAGGGCGGGATGCGTCGGTCCCAAGGCATCTGGAGTACATCCCCATCCAGCGATAAGTTTCGCTAGCTCACCGGAGAGAAAACTGCATATCTATCTTAGAACCTAAGTGTAGGTTTGAATCCACAATCATCTCTATTTTATTTCTAGATTCTGCAGATTGCTGACAGTCATGACTCGTGAAGTAAATCCGTGTGCATGTCCAGTTTTTGGGTCCTTTTCAACGATGCTCATCACCCTTTTTAGCGACCGTTTTCCCTTGAACCTCGGAGCTGCCAGAGACAAAAACTCGACCAACGGGCCGCCTGACATCCCTGCGCCTGGCTATAACTAGAGAATCTAGAATGTCTTGTCCGACGACCGATCCGGAAGGCGTACAGCGCATCACCAGGCCATCCCAAGATATCATTTCAGACTAAACGCATCACCGCTGTTGTGGCGGAGTTGGGCAAAGATCAAAGCGCGCATCGTCTTAAGTGATCCGCGCTGCTACGTCGCGGACGTTGGATATGGTAGGCTACGGAGACTTGGGAACATCCGGACCAAGATAGAATCCCAGTCATCTGGTAAGAATCGCCGTCGTCCAGAGCGTCTTTTCCCCTGTTCTTTGGAACCGGCTCCCCACATGATACAGCGTGGACATCTACCCGTGGTACATCAACTCCGTTAATCTAAGGAATACTTGGAAGCCACTCGTTAGTTCTTCTGTTGGGCCAACATGGGGTCCCTGCTGCCTGGAGAGAAACTTGAAGCTAAACAACTTAGTGAACCCACCAGAGAACATTTATAATTGATTTAGCGGGTTGCCTTGTCTTTGCTTAACTCCGCTCCGGTCGTGATTTATGCAGTCCAATGGTATCAAATCGCAACTTTTCTCCAGGTTCTGGTATCTCTCCGGCTAGCGTTGATAGGAATTACCGCGTTCCACGCTGTGCATGTGCATATGCATGCTTCAAAGGTACTAGGAAAGGAACCCCATCCATACCAATCTCCTGCAAACGACATTACAGAGTACAGCACAAGCGCTCAATTAAAGCACTCAGAAAGCGCCATGTCAGTATGACGAGCCATGGCGTTCAAACTAAGCTTAACAGAGCTTAGATTAACCTTGGGTGAAAATCACCCCGGGTGAAGGGTGAAAACGTGCTGATCACTTTGCACCCGATCTTTCCACAACACATTATTCAGGCACGGCCTAACCCGGTCTCGCGTCATATTTTAGTCTTGTCTTCCAGCTGGGCCTTATTCAAATCAACCCAGATTCGAGTTTCAAGTCAGTATACGAAAGTTGATCTATCATTGGCTCAATAACCCGCCTATTCATGTCTCACCGCCTGGTTCTGAGCTGCTGGGATAGGCGGAGGTCCTGTATATGGCTCAATCTCAACCTTCCTTTAGATGCCCTGCTCGAGGCATCGCTCGTGTCACTATGCTAAGCGGATTCTAGACTTCCTAGATCCTAATACGTGCGTGTCTGCGAAAGATGCGCCGCAGGTTGCCTAGCCTGTTCCATGCATCGGCCATAGACAGTCATGCCGTGTGACTGCACTAAACCTGAATATGAAAACGGTGGCACCAGAGCTGCTGCAGAGATGTTCATGCTGTTCACATCTTCTAAAGCCAACTGATCAATGTCGAGCCTTCGAGAATCATTTTGTAACGATTGTGACGTCACTAAGGAGCTGAGATTGGAGGCCTTTCTCGAACCAGCTTGAACAGCTAAGGTATACTTCATGGCTATAGAACAGAGCACCTGATTGGGGCGAAATGTGGTGATCAAATCATATGTCGGTATCATTAAGGCTATATGAAATCATTGAAATAGGCATTGCGGCGCTTAAGTGCTGAAAAGAAGGCGCCAAAGAAACATAAGGCGATATCTAGAACCGAGAACCACCCAAAGCGGAATGCATGGGGAAATTGATTGACCAGATGAACTGTCGCATATTAGACTAAAGAAAGTGCGAAGACAAGATGTGTATGAATCAGAGCTTCCCTTTCCTGTGTAATGATAAGGGGAAGAGATAGACCGTTTACTCGTATTGAAACGGACGATAAGCACTTCCTGGTTCCTGCATATACATCGCTCCCATGGGGCCGGAGTTCTCCGGATTAAAGGTTGTCCTCTCAGGCTCTGTTCTACCTGCCGCGTTACCTGGGTAGACCACTGAGAGCCCAGCAGGGTACGCATAAAGATTATCAGTAGGAGACGCACAGAGTGGCCGTTGGGGATCATAGATTGGGATGACGTTCAGTTGCGCCATGGGGTTCGTCGGAGGATAAGAAAGAGCCCCAGCATACTGGTCTTGTTCAGTGAAACTCTGCGGCCTGGAAATAGGGGGATAAGTCACTGAATCTCCGCGACCTCGTCGTACATATTCCGGTTGGTCTGCTGCAAAGGACGAGCTTCCTGTCATTGAATTGGGTACATCGAGATAAAGTGAGGGATTAGTATTAAACCCTGCTGATCGAGGTTGGATATGGTTTCCCAGGTTATTATATGTTAAGGACTGATTGGTATACTCTGACACAGGAGAAACGGTGGGGCCTTCGTCCTGGAAGCTTGGGGCCTGTGTTGGCTTGGCCGTCACGTCCTGCTCAACCTTAACTGTCGCCGAGAAGGGAGACGCCGCAGCCGTCATAACATTGGAACGCATTGGTAGTACAGTATTCAAAGGCTGTCGGCCTTCGCGTCTTGACCCAGGAGCAGTTATGGCCGCGTTAGGGGAGATCTCAATGTCTTTCACAACCTGCAAAACAGGCATGGCAATCTGCTCCAAGTGTTTTGCTAGATGTACAGTGAGCTTCTTCCAGCTACTGCAGACGTTACCGCAGAATCGACAAGGCTCGTCTTCGGGCATCTTCTGTGTTTCGTGGTGACACGCATCCACCAGTTGCCAAAATCCCACTGAACTTTGCTGACCACCGACGCCGTGTTCAGCAACGGGCCAGTTTGAATTGTATTTAATACCGATATCCTTAGCACTTGTTTTCTTGCCTTTAGGTTCTGGCAGCCTATGTTCCCTGACAAGGTGTTGAACGAAATTATCCTTGCGGAAACATTGATGCTGGCAGTCTTGGAAGCTGCAGACCCACCATTCCAGCTGTCGATGCAGTTCGTTCTCATGTCTAACCCAGTCGGCCTTCCTTTTGAATGACTTATGCTGGGAACAGCGTTCGAAAGTACACGTGAAGGGGGAGATATCCTCATGGACATGTTTTGTCCAATCCGATGGCTTCAGCATTTTCTTAACTTTGAAGCATAGAGTGCACTCAAACTCAGCAGGCAAGCGCTTGACAGGCGGTAAGGGCACGCCTGCGGGAAACTGAGCAGCGGCAACAACGCCATCGGGAACCGTATTGGATTCATCATCGCTTGTCTCATTGCCAGGTATTTGATACTGGGCACAGGCAGCATCAGCGTCGCGCCCACTGGCTTTTGGAGATAGCAGCGTTGCCTGTCCGCCGAGTGCGAAGCAATGTTTACCAGTGCTGCAGTTGCTCTGTTCGACTGCTAGAGCATGTTTTGCTTTTGTCTCCTTTAGATTCTTGTAGCGAAGAACCTGTTCACGAGCAAGACGGTCGAGCAAGAAAGAAGGGATGCGCGGATTAAGTCTCTTGATCTCGGTTTTGAAGCCATCAAGGGTGGGTATAGGTGGTTGTGAGTGCACTGAAAAGTCCATGGTCGCTCCCCTTTGGCTCAGAGCCTGCTCTTCTCTCGTTTCCTGGAAATCAGCATTGCCGCCGCGTGTGCTCTCAGGCACTGCATCGTGACCGGGAGATGTAAGGGATGGAGAGGTGATATTTGCCACAGGAGGTCCTCCGTGAGTAGTTATCAGACCAATAAGTCCAGTATTCGTGCTCTTAGAGACATCACTCTTGCTCCTATTCCTGCCGAACGTGGGGACCCACGATCCTAACGCTGAAGTAGAGGAGGAGGTTGTCTGGATCGAGCCTCTTCCCCCAACGGCAGCCATTTGTCCAGCCATGGCGATGAAAGCGCTTCCCGTATTTAGAGATGGAGACTTCGATCGTCCAACGCTTAATTTACGTTGGGGAGGATTTTTTCCCTTCGGAAAGCTGTCTTTTCGCTCATGACTCTTATTGTCTCTGTCAACGTAGACAGATTCCGGTTTTCGCTGACGAGCCTCGGACATCTTCCTTTTTAGGGCATTGTCGCTCTTCCTGGGGAGAATTTGTTTGAAGAGACTATTTCTTCGTTCTGATTTCTCCCCCTTGTCCCCGCTGATGGACAGTTTGGTGAATGAGCCGTCTGGTGCTATGATGCTCCTGACCTCTGCGTCGCTCAGTCTTCGAGTTCCCCAGGTTGCTACACGGGACGCAGTTTCCAGATCCCTAGCTCGCTTCCAGAACTTCACGATTGCATCATTGGAGCTTCCTGGGTGTTTATTCGACTCCATTATCGCAGGGTACCGAAGCGGGTCCTGCCATGGATAAGGTCGGAAGAATTGATGAGGTCCTGGTTCAGGTTGCGAGGGTTCTTCTGGCGGGATACGATTCTCGGTCGGTTGAGTCCACCGCTTAGAGTCAAGCGACACCGCAGGGGATGCCGACCTGCTGCCAATGGATTCCACTTCGTTTTCAATGTCGCTCTCTTTGTCACTTGGTTCGTTGATTAGGATGCCAGGTCCTGGTATATGAGAGTCATCAAATTGTAGTTCTCCAGGTACGATATCAAAATAATCTCTCAGGTAAGATGGATCACCAGCACTTTTCGCCCTGGGCCTGCGAGTGTTTGCAGCAAGGACAGAAGCGGACCATGTCTGAATATCGGCATTCTTCTGTGCAAGTCTCCGCTGTTCTTCGAGTTGGTTAGGGCTCTGAATGTGAATATCATCTCTCGAGTGGGCATCGATTCCAGCTTGGCCAGTAGTGGAGTCAGGTATCCACGATCCGTCATCTGCCCGCAAAGATGGAGAGCCGATAGTCGGTCTACTTTGATCATCAAAACCGTAATGACGTCCCTGGTCGTGCCGAGATAGACTGGATGATCGACTTGCACACCTGACTGAGACATCTCTTTCAGGGGAGTCGCCGCGGGTGTAGGTTGACACTTTTACAACAGGACTTTGGGTCGACAGAGTATCTCCTGCTGGTACTGCATTCATATTCGGGGAATATGGAGCGATATGCAACTCAGGGACATTATGGCTGTAGCCGGAATCTGCCTTAGCATGCCGGTATTTCAAAGCTGTCGTCTGAAGCTCGCCTATTCTGCGCAGCGCGCCATTGTCCTCAAAATCAGAAGGCGAACTGAGGTCATTCGTGAGACCGGGACTGAGCAACTGTAACACTCCCAATGTAGGCTTCGAGAGATATGTGGTATTCCGTTGGCCGCTCTCTGCATCATCATTCACGTTGTTGTCATCATACTGCGACGGTTCAAGGAACTCATCAAGAGAAGCCGTAATGCCAGCGCCAGGGCTCTGCTGGGATTCCGAACCATGGGGGGACCACTCCACCTCTCCAGTCAAGTTGCCAATTTGCCGTAGAGACGTAGATGACGGGGTGATCTGACTGCCATCATGTTCCACGGGACTATGGCTTCTGGAATTTATACTAGCGGCCGTGCTTCTGAAAGAGAGTTCATCGGGGTCAGATAGAACCGAGAGGAACAGTTCTTCGGACGCTTGCTTTCTGAATGCAGAATAATTTAAAGACAAATTCTCGGGAGACGCATCAGAGAGAGCACCAGGAGTAGACATCTTCGTAACAGGTCGAAGTGTTTCTCGAATCGCTGCTATCTTGCCGACGTCCGTGACCGATGCGGAGTGGAGATATCAATGCAGACGCAAGACCATGTCGCTAACAAGTCAAGATAAACAAAGAGTCTAAGTATTGAGAATTCGACAGTATAGATCTCTCAGCAATGATTAAAGATCCAAAACCATATGGCCGCCGCTGAGACTATGGCTGTGAAGGATGAGACCAACTGAACCGTCAGAGAGCTGCTACGAAAGGCTTGAACGCCGCGTGGCTGATGAAGGGAAATAGCGCGCTTATGCAGGAAACCAGCTGGAACGATAGAATGGCACCCCTGCGACAGAATCACGACGAGGTACAACTCTATCGTCAGCTTGTCACCGAGCCAGTCAACTAGACCAGCACACTTCCGATGATAGAGAAGAAGCGAAGAATGAACCTCAGAGGCTGTGATGCCTAGAGCAGATATTGTGATGGGGCGGTCTTGCTCATGAGGCTAAAACACCCCGAGGCTGATTTAGCAGAACATGGGATGGGGAGTTCGACCCCTCCTCGAATTGTGAGTAGCGCGATGCGGCTGATACGAAGGCTTCCCTGGTATCGCTTTGGGCGCATCTTCGCCTGGTGGGGGGACAAATGCAATGAGACAACCAACCATCTTTCTCTGCATCAGTCTGGTTATCAACGTTGCACACCAAAAAAAAGTCTGATTCTATTCCGCTGATTCAATGAATAAGTCAGATAATTGGAGAAGATCGACGAATGCAGCCTTGTCGACGTAAGGAGAATTATTGAGGTTCAAGAACCACGGGGCTTTAGGCGGAAGTGCCCGCTGAACCATCACCATTATTGCCAAGTGTGTGGCGCAAGTTAATCAGAATCAAGCTACCTTTTCCACGCTTGGCCAGGAATTGAGGCTGTGAACAGCGGAACGGGGCTGTTTCGAATTAATTAAGCCATGGTCAGATTTTCACGTCATAATCTACAAGGTGATTTTGTGGATACTTATCGCTTATTCGTTTTGCCTAGGGCCGTGTTCCCCTAAGGGGGTTGTCGAGGTACTTAGCGGTTGAGCCTCTGATGCCATTGTGGCTGTGGTGCTTTGAAGTTTGAAGATTGTTTATATCTCAAGGGGGATGTAATGTCACTACGATGAGAGTCATAGAATTCTCTCTGGAAAGCTGCGTCTAGAATCCCTAGCTGTTCCACGATGGCTGATAGGTTCTAAAAGAATACCCGAATTCCAATCACAACATCTCCTCGTTAAACTAGCACTGCAACCAGTACATGAGTAGCAATAGTAGAGAGAGAAAGACAAAGGAAATGCGACTGCTTTGAAGGTCAGCCGCTGCCAAAACAGAAAGCTGAAATCAACCGTAATGCATCATGTCATCTATCCAATGCTAGCCAAAACCCGCAGACATCCCTTCACGTATGACCTATGTGTATGTACGAAACCGAAAAAGCAACAAAATGAGTCATCCTATGCACAAATACAACCGGTTATCGACCGGGGGAATAGAAAGAAACGACAGAAAGGAAACCCAAGCGAACGATGATGATGAATGGAATAATGAGTTCGATATGCCAGATCGAAGAGAGAGTTAAAAGAGGTATGCAGCACAAAAAGGAAATGAGGTGGTGCAAAGCATTAACAATTACAAGGGACCAGAATGAAAGTTCAGTCTAGGTGTCGAGATCACGCAGGTGGGGACACTGAAGCCCGAACTCGTTTCACTGGAGACCGACTACCAGAGCTCCTCGAGACTCCACGAGGAGACCGATTGATCCCATCAAGGGAATCACTAGACTTCCTGGCAAGCTCGTCGATTCGAGAGAGCACAACGGGTGAGTCGGAGTAGAGAACCACTCCGGGCATGTACACGCACGAGTTTCTCCTCTCTTCGTCATCCGTGAAATCCTCATGAGCGGCCTCGCGGAAGATGCGAGGGAACGTTCGAAGCACGACGTGGCGAGTTGAGCCGCTGCTTGGAGGGCGGCTGTCGTCCCTGCCGAAGGGATACTCATCCCAGTGTTCGTTGGCGACACCCTCCGCAGAAGGAGCAGGCATTGAGGCTGTCACCAGCTCTCGTTCGACGCGCGCATGTCTCCAGGTCTCAGCAGCCAGTTTCACGATCATCCTCACGCCAGTGAGCAAATCGTCCAGTTTCTTAGGGTCAGCGAAGTGCCTAATCTGCTCGATGATCTCATCCACAATCACGGCTGCCACCACATTGATCGACTGCTTAGCATCCGATGTCGTATAAGCTGCTTTCAATGTCTGTTGCCGCCAGAATGCCTCGCGTCTCACAGACTTGCGTCGAATATCAATCGAGAGCAACTGGAAGAAAGTGTCTGCCTTATCAAATCTTCTGCCCAGGGTGAACAAGAAGGGCTGGAAGATACGATAAGTGAGAGTCTTCGAGACAATGTGCTGGATATAGCCAGAGCGCAGCTCGCATGACGCTGGAGTGTTGTCGAGGAAGGAGGGCAATTCCGATGGTATCTTCGCCAGGATATCCTTTGGCGGATCAATTGGAAGGTATGCGAAATGTGTCTTAGATAGATCGATGATGAGATGTTGTAGCTTGCCGAAGCATTCCAAACTAAAATTTCAAAGAAAACTTAATTAGAGCATGATACTTAAATATCTTATCGACATGAACTCATCATCATACTATAGGAAATTCGTAGAAGAAAAGAATGCACATCCGTTACATAACGGAGAAAGATCCAAAACATAGAAAAAGAAATCCAACAAAGGAAGGTCTCTAGGTCGCTGCGCCAGTATATGCTATCGTTTCGTTCCAGGTCACTTACAAGAATGTGTCTCCTTTTGTGCTCTTCAGGTCGGTTGCTTCACCGAGGCTGTGGAGAGTCTTCCTCAGCCGCTCACGTTCTCTGTCCATATTATCAACGGTAGAGCGCATCTCCTCGACTGCGCAATTGAGCTGTTGCTCCTTGGCAATGCTCTTCTGTTCAAATGCATCCTTCTCTTTCTGCGTATTGGCCAATTCTTCGGACCTCTCCGCAAGTTCCTTCTCCTTGTCCGCCAACTCGGTCTTCTTTGTCTCGAGCTCTGTAGTGGTGGTCTCCAGCTGCGACTTGGTGGATTCCAGTTCAGCTGTGGTTGCTTCCAATTGACCGGTCGTGGATTCCAGCTCTGAGATCTTGGTCTCAAGTTCAGACTTGGTGGATTTGAGCTCGGTCTCCGTCTCACCCAGCTTAGTCTTCGTGGAGTCAAGTTCGGTCTTGGTTGAATCGAGTTCAGTCTTAGTAGAATCGAGCTCAGTCTTGGTAGCATCAAGCTCGGTCTCCGTCTCACCAAGTTTAGTCTTCGTGGAGTCAAGTTCAGACTTTGTGGACTCAAGCTCGGTCTTGGTGACATCAAGCTCGGTTTCCGTCTCGCCCAGCTTAGTCTTCGTAGACTCAAGCTCGTTCTTCGTGGAGTCAAGCTCAGTCTTGGTCGATTCGAGCTCAGTTTTAGTGGAGTCGAGTTCAGTCTTGGTAGCATCAAGCTCGGTGTTCGTCTCGTCAAGTTTAGTCTTTGTGGACTCAAGCTCAGCGTGGGTAGACTCTAACTCTGCAACTTTCGACTCCAACTCCGTCTTCGTTGCCGCTAGGTCGTCTTGGGTCGACTTGAGATCCGCCGCGGTCGAGTCAAGTTCTGCTTGCTTCTCGGTCATGGCGGCCTCGTGTTCTTTCTCCAACTTAGCACGGGCAGCCTCCATCTCTTCCTTCATCTTCTGCTGCTGGAAAAGGAGTTCCTTCTCACGATTTTCCAAGGCCTCAGCTGCCGCCCTCTCATCCTCAGCTCTCATCTGCTCGAAAGCATCAGTGAGCTCCTGCTTCTGGGTTGCAAGGGAAACCTGTTCATGTTCTATCTGGTTCTGCATCGCCCTCTCATACTCTTCCTGAGCCTGTTTCATGCTCTCATTCAATTGCTTAATCTCGGCTTGCAGTTCCGTTTTCATCTGCGAGAGTTCGTCATTGCTCTTCTGGGTAGCCTCCAAGTTCTCTTCGAGGGTCTGCTTCTTGTCCCGGAGATAGCCGATCTCGGATTTGAGTTCCTTGATCGAATGGTTCAATCTCCCACATTCGTCGGCGCTGTCGGCGGCAGCCTTCTTCATCTGATCCTGAAGCGCTTCAATGTAGAAGTCCTTATGCATCAACTCTTCCTGATGCCGAGCTTCTAATTGCTTAATCTCCGCTTCTCGCGAAGACAACTTCCCCTGGGTGTCCTTGTGGGCACTCAACAATCGGTTGAGATCAGGGATCGCGCTTTGTATCCGATTCAAGAGTTCAAACGTATCGCCCAGCTCAGACGGGAAACCCCCGTTCTCCGATGTGTGCCCATTCTTCAAGGAAGGCTCGCGCACCGGCTGATATGGTGAATTGAAGAATCCATCAAGTGGACCACGCCCAGAGGCTATGCTCGCTGAGCGTTGATGCTGATAACCCCCATAAGGGGGAGGGGGGAGAGCCGCAGAACTCATTATAGGAGAATGGAGGGCTGTCGTAAAACTGGGAGCGGTCGAAGGTGCTATACTTGCAGCAATAGTAGGTCCGTGATCGTTATGGCCCATCATATATGGCATATAAGAATGCACAAGGGGGCTTCCGACCTTTGGCACCGGAGTTGAATACGTGAAAGCTGGTGAAGCGGGGTAGGAGGGACGATGCTCTGGCGGAGGGCTCGATCCCAGTCGCGTCTCTGTCAGTGAGGGTGAAGGAGCACGGACAGAGCCGTGTACTGGTGACCGGCGAGGTATAGGGGAAGCAACGCTTGGTGCCTTGGTTGTGTCCCTGAAGTAATTGCCGTTGCCGTTTGTGGCCTTAGGAGTGCTAGCGCCTGATCTCTCAGTTGGATCGTATCTCGGTTCTTCAGCTTCAGCTGCTTTCTCTCCGTCCTCAGTGGGTTTATGGTTCAAATCGTGCGTTCCGTTGATGATCTCCTCGAGCTTGTTGTTGCTGTCGTCCACTATGGGGTTCTCGTCTGGTGCTGTGTCTGCGTCATAAAATTTCTCATCACTGTCGTCGTTCTTCTCGTTGTTCTCGTCAATCTGGTCGTGGTTTTCGTTAAGCAGGTCGTTGAACTCGTTCGCCTCGTTAGGTTTGTCGTTGCTTTCCTCTTGCTTGTCACCGGCTTCTTCTGGATTGACAGCAATCTGCTCAAGCTTCTCACCAGATTCCTCTAGGTTGGCAACAGGCTCTTCTGCCTTCTCACCAGTTTCTTCCTGACTGGCAAGAGCCTCTTCTGGCTTATCACCAGATTCCTCTGGGTTAACGACAGGCTCTTCTGCCTTCTCACCAGTTTCTTCCTGGCTAACAGGAGCCTCTTCTGGCTTATCACCAGATTCCTCGTGGCTGACAGCAGGCTCCTCTGATTTGTCACCAGCCTCTTCCTGGTTGATAACAGGTTCTTCCGCCTTGTCGATGGCTTCTTCTGGGTTGACAGTAGGTTCCTCTGGCTTGCTCTCGGCTTCGTCTGCACCGACGTTGGTCTCGGCCGGCTGCTCGTTAATGTCTTCGTTCTTTTCCGTCACTGGTTCAGTCTCCTGAGGTGTTTCCTCAATGGGGACCTCTGTCGTTGCTTCAGGCGGTGCCACTTCCTCCTTAAGAGGCGAGGTTATGTCCTTGGGTGGTTCAGTGTCACCCACCTCGTCCTCCAGAGCAGTTGGATGCTCGAGATCCAGCTTGGGGCTCTTGGGTGGCTCTGGGGTCTCTTGATCCAAGGTCACTTCCGTCACCGGGGGTGCCAGAGGTTCTTGCTCAGAGATCGGGGGGATCGCTTCGATCACTGGTTCGGGTTCGGCTTGCGGTTGAGAAGGGGGAGAGCCAGGGGTAGGCGGGGGGTTTTCTGGGGCATCAGAGGGTTTGGCAGCTGCCTCCTTCGACTTCTTCGTGGTTTTATCCTTGCTCTTCTTCTTTCCCTTGGGTGCCATGTTGATAGGTGGTTGGGGGACAGACCCAGACTCTGATAGGATCACCTGATATTTATAGACGTGTTTCCAATGAAATGAAGCGAGCGTTCAAGTTTCAGGGGCAAAGTGGCGTAGGGAGCAGTCAGAGAATTCGGGTATCAAGTTGTGTGAAAGCAGTGTACATTGCAAGCATGCCCAGCGATGACAAGGGGAATATAGGGCGCCAACCGGCTCAGAGTACGAACACCGGAGTGTTCGAGAACATGTGAGAAGGGGTGGGATGATCCACGAGAGAGAAGGAAGGGGCGACTGAGCAAAAGGAAGGTCTCTTCTGAACTCCAATGGCTTTGGAGAGGGCTGCGAATCGTCGAGGCACACGGGGACAAGAGCTGCCAGCGACGATACGCTCTAAGAAAGCAGAGGGACGATTCAGGAAACACGAGACGTCAACTGGTGTAATTTTGACTAGATCTGAGAAATAATTATATCCAGACAGAAAAGGGGTACAAAAGCAGAAGGGGAACACCAGGTAATAATCTATTTCCGGAAGCCAGCCACGATTCGAGATTCCAGAAGCATTGCGCACCGCTCTCCGCCAGAGTGGACGAAGTGGATACGCAGCGGACCGAACCTACACTTGAACTTACATGTTCCCACGTCACCAGTGGCCGGGGGAGGCTGGGAGAGTGAAAAAAAAAAAAAAAAAACATCATGATGGAGCCCAAGGCGAACAGACGATGGTAACAAAAGCGCTCATGCGCAAAACCAATGCAAGACCAACAGTCTCTGAGGCGCCGTATTGGGCATCAACGGAAGCTGTCCCGGGCCCGGGGAGGGTCTTTCGATGGAGTCCATCCTGTGCAGGTCAGCAATGGGGTCGAGAAAGCATGTGGGGTGTGGACTGTAGGAGTCACACAGAGCGAGAGCAACGATGACATGTCTCTTCGCTGTCCAAACGTTCAACGACCGCCTGAACTGGTTGTCTGAGGAACCCAACTGACAACGCGATGATGGGGATTAGTTTGGCCCAGTCGGGCAAATAAGCGTAGAGCAGCTGGCAATCCACCTGCGCGGCGGCCAAGAACCACAGAGCGCGCGGTCACCAAGATTGGCGGCGAAACAACCACATCGACCCGCCGTTATTTCTCCTCGGTGGCAGGGCGAGATAGTTCATGCAGACGCCCGGGAGGGGCGAAAAGGCCGGACAATGAAGCCGCTGTTCCACCTGGATGTGGTGAATCTGGTGATGCTGTAGGAAAAGATGCCTGGCAGCGGAGAACCGTTTTAGTGTTATTACGGAAGGTGATCAAACGACGGTCAGAGCGCGAACGAGGTTTGCTAGAGTCAGAATCAAGTCGCTAACTCACTGTAGGATAGTTTAAGATAGCTAACTCAGAGCTCTTCAGTCAAACCTCCAATCATCCAATGTGAGGCTCTCCGTTGTTTGCTGACCGCCCTAGACCAGATCCAGCGATCACGTGAGATCCTTTCCGGCCGCCTCGCTTCCGGAACAACCTCCAAAGTGACGCTGGATAAGAGTATCTCACGCTGTTTGCGCCACCAATTGTCCATCATCAACATGTTTCTTGCCAGGCGATCAGTGGTCCCAGCCCGGCAGGTGCTGCGGCGCCAGCAGCCTCGCCGTTTCGATTCTCACGCAGCGCATCATGACAACCTTCACGCCCATCCCGTCAACGAGGCGTACGGCGTAGGTCACCCCTCTTTTGACGTTTTCCAGACCAATTGGAAGACCAATGTACCTGTCCCGAGTGGCTCGACCTCCTGACTGATGTTTGGAACTTCTACAGCCTGGTTTTTATGTCTCTGTGGCCAGTATCGCCGCGGGGTACCTCCTCTACCGAATCACCAAGGCCAAGCAGGAATCCGGTTCGCAGTCTTGGATCACCGGCCTCATCGAGAAGTGGACTACGTCGGAGGACGTCTGGGAGCGAAGGAACGCTCTTCACACGGTGGCTGCGGAGAAGGCCGCTGAGGACCGTCACCTGTTCCTGAGCCAGGGAGCGTCCCCTACGATTGAACTGAAGGACCCCGAGTATGTCGATGTCCCTATATTACCGTCACCGACCCGATGCAGGCACCATTCGTGCGGCCTGTTCTGCAATTGTCTCAGATAGAGTGATACTAACTGCAGTTGATCAACAGCATCTTCAACGCCGGTTCCCCTTACAATGTTCCTGCTGGCAGCACGGTCGACCTGAGCGCCGTTGCCGCACACTACCACAAGAAGAACCAGCAGATCGAGGAGGCGCGTGTTGCGCGCCTGAAGGATGGCAAGGTAGTATCTCTCTACGACTAGGCTAGACACCTATATTCATGAATTTGGTCCGTCATTGAGAAACTTTCGCCCGGGGTTGTGTGCGTTGTGTATTGTACATATATCAGGACAAGGCTCCCTAAGAATTTCATTGCTTCATTACTTTCTTGCCTTAGGATAGACATGAGTAGAGAACACCATTGACCTATCTGGGGTTCCCCAGATTGAGAGTAATCGACACGATATGCATAACTAGATTCGATTTAGCGGACAATCGTAATTTTAGTTGAAAATCTATCGAACACATCTATTTTTAGAGAGAATCTAGTGAAGAACAGAGTACGAGGTATGGAGCATCGAAAATGAACTCATCTATTCTATAATTATTGACCGCCTCATGGACCTTTTTTTTGCTTTCCTGCCACTGCTTTCAGGCTATTTTTTTTTTGCTTTGGCCTCATCTAGCCACTTTCACCTGGAGCACGACCCTCCCAACCCCCTCAGTTTTGACCTCCACTCTCTGCTGGACCTCCACCGCCTCACCAGCCATCTCATTAAACACGGCTAGGAACTCATCGACTCCTCCACCGACGCCGAAATAGACCTTTTTTGCCGCCACCAGCCCCCTGGTTTTCGAACCGTAGTTCGACGCTGTTCTAGCATCGCATCTGCGTAGTAGTGATAGCAATGTCTCAGAAAATGCGCCGAGGGAAGACGGAGAGTAGATGGTTTCGCTGGCGAGGATCAATGTTTGCCATGGCTTGGCTCCTTCGTGGTGTTGTCGCCCCGTCAATGCGAGCTCTACAAAATCAGGAGACCATGCTCCGGAGATGAAGTCGATGGTGATGCCTCGGTCCTTGAGGTCTGCACGGAAGGAGTCTAGGAGGGAGGGGTCGATGTCCAATTCTTCCTCCTCTTTCTCGTCTGCTTGTTGCTCAGTAGTTGTCTCTCTGGATTCTGTGGCCTCCTGCCGGGAATTCAATTTCCATGTGAGAAGAAGGTTTGGTACTGTGACGAGACGAAGTACAGCGGAATTATAGTCTGCAAAAGTGAAGTGGACTCTCCTGGATGATTCTGATTTTGGGAGAGACAAAAGCTGTGCGAATATCGAGAGAGAAGGCATCGCACTCCCGGCACCTAGCTGTTGTTTCGTAAGTATACCTACTATGTTATCTCCGTGCAAGCAAAAGAACCTTGGGGGCACAGAAACAGACACGAATAAGGGAAGAAATAACCAAGATCCAAACCTAACATAGGAATAATTAGATAGACATACCTCAATGATATGCACATCTTGCCCATCAGAACTATCCAACAGATCCCTCCCCTCCTCACCCGTCATCATCTTCGCCAGGTCTAAAGAGCATTCCCACGTCTTAAACCCACCCTCGTAGAAATTCGGTTTGATATCACCCTCCTCAAGTCCAGAAATGAGCTCCTCATTATCATTGTCATCCTCAGCCATCAGCTGTGTGCGGATATCAAAGACTTCTCGACGTCCAAGAACAACTTCCCTCCCATTTGAAGAGGGGACTGAGAGCTTGTTGTAAGATATTTGAGATGGGAGCGTTGATAGCTATCATGTAAAATTAGTATAAGCCTCAATTTTGGACCATTATCATGCCAAATAGAAGAGGAAATATATGGAAACCGTGGATACCACCGAGAGTCGCATTCTGATTGAGAAAGGGAACAGGTAAAAAGCATAAGAACATACCCACTCCTCACCATCCCATCTTTTCGCCTCAACTAAAGATCGACTCTCTGCTCCATTATGAGCACTTAGGCTCTGATTCAGAACATGCCCTTCATCGAATTGAGGATCCGATTCGTCGATATCGACATCATCCCCCGAGAAACCGAATGTGAATCCGGATGCCATTTCCAACTGTGGGGTTCAACAAACACAACCCTCTACAGAGGAGAAAAGCAAGAAGATATGCACTATTGACTGCCTTAGCCCACAATCCATGAACAGCAAGGGGATCAAGATAGACAGGTAGGGTTTAATGTGGAGATAAAGTTGGGTATGGAACTACTTACCTAAATACGTAAAAGCTCACAAAGAGGAGGACAGACAGAATAGAAAAGATACAGGACACCAAGATCCAACTAGGTGCACAGGATATCTTGAGAAATTTCACCGGTCACTCAAGTAAATCCAAAATGAACCTAGGACGAATTAGCTCCCTATCCGTCTATGAAGATTGCCAGTATTGAAGGAGGGGTAGAAGTTTCCATACCAATGAACGACAGAGGACAATAGTTGCAAGCTAATGCTCCTTTTCTGATATACCCGCTAAAAACGACTTTCTTTACTAGTAACCGATGCTTATGCAATTGTAGTCAACGAATATATCCCCCGCAATAATGATCAGCCATACAAAAAGTCAAAAATCTGCCCATTCGAAAAAGGCTGATGACTAAGCATGGATGCAATCCGCACTGTGTTCCCAAAATATATCGTGGAGCAGGCACTCAACTAGGTTCTACTGGAACTTCATTTCATTGCAAAATGCTATAGCTGGATTCTTTAGGTTCTGCGTGGACAGACAGATATGCCACGATTTGTGTAATTCTATTCCCGTTGTTGTTAAGGAAGATGCGGGGTCTACTGCTCTAGCGCGTTGATCATAGATTAAAGCAAAAACCACGGAGTCATAATACTCTCTCAGTTCCCCAGCGAGGCATCGGGGAACCATGGTGGGGTATTTTTCAAGGATTTTGACCATATCCATCAGTGGAGGTGGCTGCCATAGGCGCCACTGAAGCAACACAGCCCTCGTAGAAAACCTCCAGATTAAGAGCCTCGCCTGTCTCTTTTTCTTGGTTTTTGCGAGTCTTATTATGAAAATCTAGTTATAGTCGTGAGATTTCCGGACAACAACGCCCTGAACAAATATAGCACCGGGACAAGCCTTACGCCGGTCCATTTACCGCATTAGTCTTTGACTCGCTGACCGACTTCTCAAGAGCCCGAAGGACGTCCGCCTTGAGATCATCTGCATCCTCGATACCGCAGCTCATACGGACAAGATCATCAAACACACCTGCAGCCTCGCGCTGCTCCTTCGGGATACCTGCATGAGTCATGCTCGAGGGCACCTCGACCAGACTCTCGATACCTCCCAAACTTTCCGCGAGCGTGAAGATACGGGTATTCTGGCAGAAACGTTCAGCAGCGTCATGGCCGCCCTCAATACGAAAGCTGAGCATTCCACCACCCATGCCGTTGCGGTGCTGCTTGATAGCGACCGCACGCTGAGGGTGCGAGTCAAGTCCTGGGTAGTTGACAGACTTGACGAGTGGAGAGGCTTCCAGAGCCTGAGCCACAGTAGTTGCATTCTTGGTGGCCTCTCGGGCGCGCAGATGCAGCGTTTTCAAACCACGGTGAGCGAGCCAGCAGTCAAACGGTGAGGGGACAGCTCCGATTGCATTTTGAAGGAAGCTGAGACGTTCCTTGAGCGCATCGGAATTGAAAGCCGCGACACCCATGAGGACATCCTGACATTGGTTAGCGCACGCCCCGAATAGGTTCCGCACAAGAAACATACAGAATGTCCATTGATATACTTAGTCACGGAGTGAACAACAATATCCGCACCATGATCCAGCGGGTTCTGGATATACGGACTCATGAAAGTATTATCCACCACAACCAGAATACCATGCTGATGGGCAATGGATGCTACTTTCCTGATATCCACCAGTCCCAGAGTCGGGTTCGAAGGAGTCTCAATCCAC
The DNA here is from genome assembly GCA_003116535.1 of Paecilomyces niveus. NCBI lineage: Eukaryota > Fungi > Ascomycota > Eurotiomycetes > Eurotiales > Thermoascaceae > Paecilomyces > Paecilomyces niveus. The sequence goes on from QEIL01000123.1 coordinate 40,754, forward strand.
ACCAACTTCGTATCATCCGGACGGATCAATCCCTCAACGTTGACCTCGATGCACGGCGAAAAGGTAACATGGACACCATGCGCCGCGGCCACTTTCGTAAAGTATCTATGCGTTCCTCCGTATACGTCAGAGACGGAGACGACATGTGATCCAGCCGCGAGGGATTGGAGAATGGTCGCTGTCGTAGCTGAACCGGAGGAGAAGGCCAATGCGTATTTGGCATGCTCGAGGGCTGCCACCGCCTGTTCGAAGTTATCCCTGGTAACCTCCATCAGAACTGACATCGCATCTTTCACATCCAGAAACTCAGGTATAATACTAACCGATTTGGATTCGCACTTCTTGTATACTCATAAGCACCAACCGGTTTCCCAACACCCGTCTGCGCAAAAGTCGTGGACAAGGAAATCTGCAACAGGATATATCAGCTTCACATCCCTATACCCAACCGCACTCTCCAGACAACTCAATAAACAGCAACTTACAGGTGCGATCACAGCTCCCGTCGTCGGATCATGATGAGCTCCCGAATGCACTGCCAATGTCCCAAACTTATACTCTGGCGTTGGAGCTCGCGGCGGGGTTTCAATCGCCGCATGTCCATTCGGCGGGTTGGAGGGGCTCATTTTCCAGTAGCTGCGTCACTGCAATACTTCAGGACCTGGTGCTGAGCTAGGAACTTGACAACCTTGCACTTCTCTAGAAGAGAAATCTAAGAAAGAGAAAAGAAGAATAACAGCGGAGAAAAAAAGATCTCACCAAGGCCTCCAACCCAAAAAGACAAATACCGCCCGGGCAGGGGGTGTTCGTATTATCAATCGCGGAAAGTACCTTACTGGTTCGTAGTAGCTCCGAGTCTCCGACGTTCGACGAAGCTTACTAGAAGGTAAGACAACAACATTCCAAAACCCTCAGCTGGGAAAGTACGTATTACGTAATTTACTTCTTCCCTTTGCGGTAGTATTAAGAATGTGTTCTAAAAAGCACACCATTTTGCAGTATAATTATGAAATAAATCCCGCGGTTTTTCGAGAAAACGGTCTGGTTAGGTTTGGTTTGGTTGATAATAATGGATGGGATCCACTTGTGGAATTCAATGGTGGATCGACCGACGGTCTCCGTGGATAACCGCACAACAAAGCTTAACTTTTAACTAGTATTTGTGTTTGGAAGCGAAGCGATGTTACGTCGAGTGATGTTTGATCGAATTTAATTTAATCTGCAAAATGGAGTATAGTGGCTGAGGTTTTGTGTCTATCTCGTAACCATGTAATACAGTATATTTGCAATATCTAAATAGGTTCCAGTATCCTATCTATATATTGCAATCAAAAGATTGTGGTCGAATCAATCATGATAGCCCGATTCCCACAAAGAGTATGTGATAATGTCCCGGAATTGTATCCAGATGATATATGATATCACTGGCCTGCACTGGTTGCAGTTTGTGCAGGCTTCACCAGCATGGATCAAATCGTTAATAACGAGGTCCAATAACGGACTCTAGCTGTCATATGCCACATGCCACATGCCACCCCGATGCAGCAAGTCATAGCCTTTGTTGCGTGGCTCATAAGGACTCTCCGCTCTTCTCATCACCACCAAGAAATAGGACCCAAACCCGCCATCTGCATCGATCCCTATTAAACCGCACCCATTAGCATCTCATCAATAAGCAACAAAGAAAAGAAACCCCAGAAAGAATACATACAATAATCGAATACGGCGGCTTCCTTTCCGACACAGCGGTCCCGTCACCTAGATCAGGTGCATTCGGGATCTGATCATGCCATTCTTCCACTTCGACGCGGAACCGGACGATTTCTCCAATGTCGAAGTAGAAGGTGGAGCTATCTTCGTTTTCCCAGATCCAGACTTGGTCTGCGTAGTCGCTGTGCGAATGGGATGTTAGATGTGGGGGGATGTGAGAGAAGAGAAGAGAACAGAAGAGAAGGGAGGGAGGGAGAATCTTACAATCTCGCTCCGGGAAGGAGGAGGTCTGGGGGAACGAGGATGTCGTTAAAGAATTCGACGCCGACTATAGAATGGTCAGTCACTTTCTCCTCAAAAAGGAAAAAAAGGAAGGGGACGGGGTGTATGGATAGAACATACTTTTAATCCCATGCTCTGTTCCACTGGTAATCTTCCCAAGGAGAATCTCTCCCTTGAAGGGTCGAAAGACAATCATTCGAAATTTAACTGAATTGTAACGTTAGCGAGTCAGATCGCATCCAACATCGAATAGAACGAATGATGCTATTCCACACATCACGGTCCTGCAACATACCATTAACGTTGACAAGACCGGTTCCATGGCCGATCAGACCGTCGGACGACTCTAGCAGGTCGTAGAAGCCAATACAGAGGCCGATTTTTTGGATGACCTGTCAGAGGACTGGTCAGTCAACGAAGTTCACTTTCAGCCTTATAGAAGAAAGATCTAGATAAGGCAACAACAGGTCATGTACCTTGTTTGCATATTTCTCGTTGATATTATCCTCGATGGCCACAGCACTGAACTTGGAAAAGTCCTCGGGCGAGATCTGGACCAGATCGGAGATGGTGGTCTGTAGAGGATGGTCAGAAAGTGTTGAGAGTATAATGTGTCAGAGAAAGAGGTTAACCTACGAGGATGAACATTATGTCTCAGGACCTCGGGCAATATCACAGCCTGAACGGTGTTGGTATGGAAGATCACGGGTTCTTTTACTGCCTATGCTAAGGGGACTGGTGAAGGAACTGGATCCGGGGCATCTATCACTGCCATATTCAGGCGCCCGACATCAGATCATCAAGGAGTAAATGAGAGATCTACCGCCAGTCGACTAGAGATCCATGATAACACCTAGTGCTAGGAATAATATCTGATGATTTTTTGATCCCCTCCAGCCAATGGTAGAGGCCGAAAGCAGCTTGAATTTTCGATGAGCGTCGCATCCCCACGTGACTGTGGACACTTTTCCGCTTTTGCAATCGGAGCCGGAACAAAGTGAGCTCCAGCAGAGGGCACTTTTGAGAGATTGCTCGAGCACGAGGGCTTTCTTTTCTACTTCAGATGAAGTGGGAGAATGGATCCTGTTTTCCTGGCCATCGAAGGTCCAGGTGAGATCTTTCCGCGATGACCTCTCAGGGTTTTTCGTTTCCTCCCCCTCCTCCCCCCCCGCCGCAACAGAGCTTCCCGAATGGTCCTACGCCTCCGTACGGGCAAGCCGCCGGTCATGGTTCGCGCGGCGGACGAACTTCTGGCGGACATCATCGGGGACGGGGACGCGGATATGGGAATCGGGGTGGCCGAGGAGGATACTACGGCTCTTCTGATCCCAGTCACACCGGGGGTTATCATACGAATGCTCCCTCTGCAGCTAATCAGAGCTACTCCCCCGTGAATTACGGCGCATATCCTCCACCTTTCCCAGCCGTATCGAATCGTGCATCATCCTCACCTTATAATTCTGCGCAGTCTTCACCATACCAGACACCTCACGCTCAACCAGGCTATACTCATCCACAACCTTACTCCGCAACGCCAAGTCCTCTACCGTATTCACGTCGACGAAGCTACGATGCTGGCTATGGCAACTCAAATCCGCGTCCGTCCCAGTCTCCCCCCTACGCGGGTGCAACGCCCTCCTACGTACCCCCAGTTCCTGCTCAGCAGACGGTGTCAGGACCACCAGTAATGGGACCACCGCTGCGTTGGGGATTCGAAGACCGCAGCGCAACAGGTTACGCAGGAGCTCCTCGTGGCGCCCATCCTCCCCATGGGTCGTCTCGAACTCCCAGCGCCTACAACCAGTATTCTACCTTTTCTAGTCCGGATCGATCTGCGCGTCAGGGCCAGAAGAGGCCACATGCGTCCGCCTTTGGAAAGCCAGCGACAACGGCACCGCGAATCCCTGCGCCGCCTGCGATTCCCAGCTTTGGGAATCCATTACCCTCCAAGCCTCCGCCTGCGGTGAATGTCTCGCGGAAACCAAAGAAGAAGAAGCGCCGTCATAACCAGCTTGGCCTTACGCCAAAGACGGAAGAGCATGAATCGAGCGAAGAGGAAGATGATGCGGATGAAGAAACTAAGTTGGCCCACAGTGGACCGAGCGGGGCCTTGCAGTTCATGTACAAGGGAAGAACATCGACCTTGCAGTCACAGACGGACATTGCAGCGTGGATCGAGGAACGAAAGAAGCGCTTCCCCACGCAACAACGGGTAGAGGAACGCAAGAAGGTGCTCGAGGAGGCGCAACGAGCACGCAATGAGGCTCTAAAGCAAAAGCAGAAGCAGAAAGAAGAGGTTAAACAGCGGCAGAAAGAGGCTCGCGCCAAGCAAGAGCAAGCGAAGGAGGAGCGGAAGGCTGCTGCAGAGGGATCAACGAATCCGATAGATGCAGCGGTGAAAGCCCGGCTCAAGGCCGACAAACTGCGGCGCAAGCTGATGAAGGAGGAGAAACGGGTTGCCAAGGCCGAGGCGGATGCCGAGCGGGCTCGGTTGGAAGCCGAAGCGTTGCAGAACGCATCGAATGATGTTGGTGTTCAAGGTCCTAGTCCGGGGGTAGCTCCCAGCAAGGAGAGCGCCACGACCGCCCCGGTTCCCTCAACAGTAGACGGATCTGCTGCTGTGGAAGAGGCTGGTCCCTCTGATGAGGTTATTGCCGCCTCTCATATCCCAACGGAGGGTGTGCCGTCCACAATCACCGGGGAAAGTAACACACAGGGTGTCCAGACAACGGAGATAGACGCCGCCGCATCTATACCATCTCCTGAGATCTCGGATACGAGCGACGAGACGTCCTCGAGCGGGTCGGATCTGTCCTCGTCGGACGAGACATCGGACAGCGAGAATGATAGTGACGGTGATAGCGATAGCGACTCCGCCCCGGAGGAAGTGTCCTCCCGCAGAGACGGGCCGGAGCGGGTGCCACCACCGCCACGGGAGGCCATGAAGAAGAAAGTGTGCCGTCACTTTCTCCAAAAGGGCCGGTGTTCGCGGGGCGATCAGTGCCGCTTCTCGCACGACCTTTCGGCAGCCAGGACGCAGCCGAAGCCGGCGGACAAGAAGGCCAAGGAGAAGCCCCGGCGGAAGGGACTTCTCCAGGCGGTAAGTGAAGCACCTTTAGTTTATGTCTGTGATAGCACCATGACTGATGGGTTGTCTAGCTGCTGGCCCGTGAGCGAGAGGATGGAGATCGACGGGTGATGCAGACGATCATGTGGCTAGGAGAACATGGGATGCTGGATGAGGAGTCTGGACAGGAAGCGGTCAGAGGAGAAGCTATCCCGGCGAGAGATGCTCCTCCGGAGACGATCCATGATGCCAACACATCTGGTGCAGAGGCCACGGATATGATGAACGCGGAATGATGTACTCTATTTCATTGTATTTACGTAGCGTCTAGTCAGGGATGATCTTTATAGATCGAGAAGAGAATCAATCTCTGATCCCGTAGCTTCATTAAGTTTGTCAACTGTTTTCTGGTTCCGGCAGTATCAGGTGACTGTGTTGATCGCTCCTTCCCCGGATGGACCAATGACGTCAAAACGCGGAGAGTGCAGGAGCTACCTAGGATTGGTGAAGAGGGCAGGAGCGGTCAGGCCGAACGGTGCCTGGTGCCTGACAATGTGCCTGATATATGCCTGAGGTCTGAGGCATACACATCAGGGGGAAAAAGTGACCATAATTAATGAATGAATGCCTAATTGCCGGTGGAGCCTTCCCCTTTTCGTCTTAGCGGATCTGATACAGCCGGAGAAGACAATGCTCCGTAATAATAATAGCGAAAAGAAGGAAATAAATCATTAAAGAACGGTTCCACGAGCGGACGGACCCGAGGAACCAGAATAACCGACCTAGGGAAAATATCAACTCCAACCCTGGAAGTCACCATCCCATAGACCTATCGAGAAGCACGCCATGGTGAAAAAGTCGGCGTCTTCGGATCCTCCCAAAAGCCTCAACCCAAAAGAGGGCCCAGCGCCTGGAGTGGCCGCCATTCCGAGCGCCTGAATGATCTGATGCTCGCGCCGGCGTGAATCGCAAAAAGTCTAAAGGGCACGATTTCCCTAAAAATACCTCCGCTCGCCTCAAAAGAGGATAGACCACGGCATCCTTTGCCCGTTCAGGGCCATCGAGACTCCGGACTGTCCGCCCGCCAGACTCGATCGAGCTTAGCCAGTCGTGATGTTTCTGGGGAGAACAAGGAACAGATTCGGCGCCGTCGCGCAAACGAAATCGCCCCCTCCCCTCGTCGCTCATCGAATCTCTCCTTTTTTAATTAACCCCAATCGCTCTTTCGTTCTCTTTTTCTTTCTTTCTTTCCCACTTCGACGATCACCGATTTTCTTTGCAGATCGCGACCCGTCGCAGCACGTTCGTTACTTCTTATATTGCCCCGTCCCTCGTTCTCCACGACCGTGTGTTGTTGATCTTCCTCATCTTCTATTATACCCCCTATTTAGGCAAAAATCGGAACGATCCGCTGTCAAAGTCATTCACGATGCGCTCTGTCCTCTATCTCGCTGTCAGCGCCTTCGCTGCTCTCGCGGCGGCTAGCTCTCCCAACCCGTTCAGCATCCCGGCCAACGGATACTCCTTCCAGGTCGGCTCGGCCACCACGCTGACCTGGAATCCCACCACCAGCGGCACCGTCAGCCTGAAGCTGCTCTGGGGTGCGGTGACCACCGCTAACTCGGGTATCACCATTGCCCGTAAGTTGTCTTAGTGAACCCGAACTATCGTCCGAGACCTGGAGACAGGCATCGCAATGGACTATACAAATCAGCTTGCTGACGAGAGCGCAGAGAGCATCCCCAACTCGGGCAGCTACACCTGGACCCCGTCCTCCGATCTGGCCTCGCAGCCCGATTACACCATCGAGATCATCGATGACTCCAACACCTCGGAGTACAACTACCTGCCTCGTTTCGTCGTCGAAGGCGCCACCGCCAGCGCTACGGCCTCGACCGCCTCCCAGACGGCCACCACCACCTCGAGCTCGACGTCTTCCTCCTCTGCTAAGTCCACCACGCTGTCCACTTCGACCACCAGCAGCGCTTCGTCCAGCAGCTCCTCCAGCGCCTCCACGACGTCTTCCAAGACGTCCTCCAGCACGAGCTCTTCTTCCTCCTCCGCTGCCTCGACTACCTCCACTGAGGCCAGCTCCACCACCTCCGCCGCCCTGAGCACTGCCACCACCAAGGCACCCAACGCCAATGCCGGTGCCGCCATGAAGGTGCCCGCCGGTCTTCTGGCCCTCGTCATGGGCGCCGTTGCCGCTTTCTAAACATCCTGGCAGCGAACCCGTCAAGTAGAGATACGAACACACACCAACCGATGGGATGAGACATGATAGACGGATCCCGTCGGACAGTGTAGGACTCCGCTCATATTGAGCAATTAACTCCTATTCTTTTTGTTCTTCTTCCGCTTGCTACCGTTATTTTGATCACCGTGCCATGTACATCCTTATATACTTCCTGTACTATATATGTACGACTTGCCTATGCGTAATGTATATTACAGATCGTGTATCCCGCATGGCTCTGAACTTTCTGAGAAACCCCCCCTTTCTCTCATCCCTACGATTATTGGCGCATGTCAAAATATACTTAGTCAGTAGTATAGATAAAGTAGTTTCCACATTCCAATCGCGTATGCCAAGCCCGTGGACATCCGGATTATCGATAAGCAGGCTCCATCCACCCGCTAGCTGATCGATCATCGATCTTGATCCTGATCTCAGATGGATGGATACATACTAAACAAAATCTCCACATATACCATCTCCATCGTAAGGATGATCTGTGGATACCGTAGCGAAACATGAACATGAATTATGTACATATGTTATCCCACGACCAGCAAGTCACCGCCCTTCGGGAGCCCCGGATGAGTGACAATCTACCAAGGACGACAGGTCCATGCACTTATATACCCCTATTCTCCATCAATCACTGTCATCCGCGCTGGACTGGGATTCGGTCACCGATTTGATGTATTCTTTAAAAAAAGGTTCCAATCTCTGTTCGACACTGGTTGCCTGTCGAGTATGAGTAGTGCATTACACCCGTTCGTCCTTCGCGGCGCACTATAGTTACTTCTCCCCTCTTCTAGTTGGAAGAACGGCAAGCGACACCATATTTGACTCAGTCGACTCGTTTCCAGCCTTTACGAGGTGGGAGAAACTGTCATAGATACCATACTTCTCCCAGTGTCTCCAGAACTAGCGGAGTCGACACTGAACTACAAGGAACCAGACTGCCGCCGCCTTTCGTGTCGTTCAAGTGGCAGGACTGCTGCAGCCTGATCACTGGCAGTGATCAAGGTCTTTGGACTGGCTGATATCAGATTTGGTAATAGCCACCCCCTGAGTATCAACTCCGGACTCCAGAAGCGGGACCAGTATATCGCCATCTCACAGGTCCGGAACTATGAGTTCGAAGTCAACAAGAAGGCGCAAAAGATGCCCCTGGACCAGAAGCTCCACATCGCTGTCGACCCCGAGGATGGAGATGACGATCAAGAAGAGAGGGTGATCAGCTGGGTCAGCCTCGAGCAATTGGCGTAGGCTGCAAACACCTCCCCGCTGGGCTCCGTCCCGTCCTTGTGGTTGGACTTCCTTTGCCTGGATCAGGTCTCCCGCGGAGATATGGAGAAGGTGTACCAGATCTGCATGATTATCTATCAGTATGCTCACGCCGTTGTGGGAATGCGTGTCTCCTGTTAAGAGGGAGGTGCTATGATATCTATATGATATTCATTCAAGACGGCATACTAACAGAGAACGGCTTCTAAGTCATTAAATCATACGCAGGGCGAGGATAGGTACGTAGATCTCTGTGGACACACAGCACCCGTGTGGAAAGCAAAAAAAATAACACCCCCCCCCCCCCCCCAACACAAGTTTGCCGAGAATCACTGACAATGGAGTAGAGCGGTAGAAAGACAGGGCCATGTGGCCTTTGCCTAACTGATGCAATCGAGTTTGGCGCTACTTTGAACGTACGCATTGCCTATGTGCTTTATTTAGATCCTGCCGCGCCAACTGGGTCAGTCTATGACAACTAGGCTATAGGTGCTCTCGCGCTCGCGTGATACTGGGAAATAGCCAATGTTCGATTTCACATGTCCTATAGATGGATGGCATTGTGACTCGGCGCTAGATCGGTCAGATACGCAGTGCCTTGCCTGCTGCGGGAGGAGGAGTATGGACTGCATCGAGACACGGGAAAGTAGATGTCAAACCCCAAGGTGTAGGGTTGGCAGCCTCTTCTTTCTTACTGTTACTATTTATATTATATATATTTTTATTTGTTTTATCGACTCTGAGGAGAAAAAGGAAAGAAATCAAAGAGAATTCGTGAAACCATTAAAATATGCCCCTTGAGTATTCTGCCATTCAAACCGCCTTCCAATCTAGGTCTAGTCTCTAGCCTTTGTCTGATGGGAGTAGGGGGAGGGGACCCGCCAAATAATAATAATATTCCGCCCGATAATGATTATATAATAGAAGTAATAGATAGCATAGGTCTAAACAATTTCAAGATTTTGGTTGTTTTGGTGGGGGGTGGGGTGGGGTCCCTTTGAATAGTAGGCGGTCAGCTCATCTCTATAGTTGGATCGCATGGATATACTATAGCAAGATTACTAGGAGAAACCAGTACGTGATAAGATAGATGAAATAGAAGATGCTTCGATTCGAGAGACTGTAATTTACAGGTTCTATCATCTTGCGTCTTACTGCACATTCATCTCTCTGCATAGATTCTATTCTGAATTGTATTGAAATTCTAGGTATCTTCTATTTCGTACATGGTTTCTATAGTTGTCTACCTTTATCTTGAGCCTGTATCCAATCTATGCCCGAGACGGTCCCTGGATGTGCAGGGACGGATATCGATATGGAAAAAATAGCCGATAAGGAAAACGACATAGGGAATATAAGCGTAATGAAAAATTCAGGACGTAGTCTGGAATATATAGGACAACACGAAAAAGAAAATCAAATGTGAGAACGGTGAGAATCACAGCTTGCTCCGCGGCGCGCCGTTCTTCAACACGTTGTTGTTCCATGGATACGGGTCGAAGACCAAGTCATTGACCGGATTCTCTTCGCTGGCCCGGCGGAAGAGGTCCTCGTACACGTTGCCGTCAGCTCGTCCCAGACTGCTGTCCAGCTGGAAGTCAGGGAACTTCCACGCGTCTACGAGGCGCACCGCATGCGGCCGGATCTCATCCAGCAGCTTCATCACGGCCTTAGTCTGCGCCAGCGAGATCTGTCTGGTGGTGATGGCGCCAGAGGCGTAGAATTCGGCGGCTTCGCGCTCGAGAGTGTGCAGGGCGTACAGACGGAAGAGCTTGTGCAGGATGGTAACGGTCTCCGGGTCGAGAGCGGCTGCGGTCTCGGGAGACGAAACAGCCTCGTAGAAGTTCTTCACGACAAGGTACTGAGAGTGCGCGGTGGACAGGCGCCAGAAGTCGACCAACAGATCGTTCCACGAACGCTTCTCCACATCACGGTGCTTCAGCGCTTCGAAAGCGAGATACGCCGTGCGCCAGGCAAATGCGGCGACGATATCTTCGTCCGCCCCGAGGACATCGAACGAGGCACCCTTTTCCCTGCGAGCAATGAACGACTGCAGGATGCGGCTGGTGTCGTTTCCGCTTCCCTTGCCCGCAAGCACGGCACGGGCGGATTTCAGGAGCTGTCATCGTTGTCAGTCATCGCAAAATTGAATTGGTATTGTCACAGGAGATGCCACTTACATATCGTGCAACCTGCTGGGTCAACATGTAGTTGTCACCCTCCCAGGTCAGCGTAGGCAGGTAATCCGCGTAGAACGGACCAATTCCGCTGTAGCTGCTGTAACCGTGGCCACCACAGGCTCGTCGGCAGACCTCAAGACCTTCACCCGCCGTCGTGCTGGCCAAGGCCTTGAGACCACAGGACGTGGCGTGGAGGTCGGCCAGCAGGTCGGCTCCCGCTCGGAGCGCCTCAGGGCCTGCCGAGGCAGCAGCCTTCATCTGCTTCTGATTCTTCTCATACAGGACCATCATTCCACGTCCCGTGAAATGCAAGGCAAAGGTCGCGGCGAGAAGGGGCAAGAGACGGACCTGGACCATCTTGTAGTTGAGCACCGCGGTTTCTGCCGCATTCTTGGGCGCATCCGCGTCTGCAAACTGTTGTCGAACCGCGCAGTATCGGGTTGCGATGGTCACACCTCTTGCCAGGACACTTCCTCCCTGGAGGACGATGCTTGACCGCACCCAGGTCATGGTACCATAGAGTAACGACGCAGACGCCGGGCGGATGTATTTGCCGGTGTTCTTGTCGACTTTAGCAAAGCGAGCCAGCATGTTGACATGTGGGATCTTGACGTTGTTCAACAGCAGAAAACCGTTGTCCATCGTGCTGTCCCACCATTAGCAATCCTGAATCCCCCACATCCGAATTGTCCACCGTCACTCACTTGTATCCGTACTTGGGACCAATGTCGCCCACGTAAACGTTCTCCAACGGTTGGTGCGTCTCCATGTCTCGGATCTGCACCACGAAGGGGTGCGGTCCATAGTTCTTTCCACCGATGATCAACTGGGCCATCACAACGGCATGATTCGCGGCCCTTCCCAGCGAGCCAATCCACCACTTGGAGGCCGTCAGGGTCGGAGAGTTGATGACGAAGGTCTTGTCCTCCGGATTCCACGTCGCCGTCGTTTCGAGACCTCTGACGTTCGAACCGTGACCCAACTCCGTCTGCGCATAACATCCGATGATCTGGAAGTTCTCTGCTCGCTCGAGGAAGAGCTTGTGCTGCTCCGGGGTTCCCTGTTCTCGAAGGGTGACCTACCGCGCATTGTTAGTTTGCTGACTCCATCCACCAACCGCACATGCATCGGAAGGACTTTACCAGGAACATGGTCGCATGGAGACCATACGGGGTGGGCTCCCCGAGCATGTCGTTGGCCATAACCCAGTCATCATCTGTCCACTTATGCTGCACTGCCAGTTGCCGCAGGCGCTTGCCCTTGGCGAAAGCGCGCTGGATGCGGTCGACGCGACCTAGGGAATGCATCTGCGACTTATCAAACACGGGGTCCGACTTCATGAGCGAGAGAATCCTCTCCTGCCGTTGCAACACCTCCTTGGTGTGCAGCAGCTCCCCCAACTTGTCGACGGAGATATTCGACTGCGCGCGCTCCTGCTGCAGGAGTTCCGAACCCTGGGGGTTGGCAGGCTTGAGGGCCTTAACCCAGGCAGGCGGAGGAGGGGCCATCGTGAAAAAAAGTAGGTCAATGAATCGATCCGACAATACAATCCAACAGAGATCTCTCACAACCCTGTCGCACCGTCCGAATATCGAGATCACAGTACGCAGACGGGGGAATCGACTTGGTCTGGGGGTTCTAATTATTTGGCAGCGGTCGTCCGGGGATTTTCGCACGTCAGCACAGGGACCGAGGCGGAATCCACTGGGTGGATACAGAATACCACTGCCCGAAACGGAAAGTACCTCGGCCCAGCTGAATCGCTGCCGATTCTTGATGACTTTTCAATGGCGTTCTCCATGTTAGCGTTCGAGATTATCGTCTTTCCAGTTAGCCTGCGGATCCCCAACCCCGGAGTGCCCGCCGATGTTGGCCGGAAGGCGGCTTGGCCGAGTCGTGCGTTGTTCCCCGTCCCTTATGAACATCCCCCGCGATCCCCCGAGCCTCCCGACGCCGCTCTCCATCATTTGGGCTCCATATCTGGGGTCAGATTCACTGGTCAGCAGGGACGCTGGTTGGGGTAGTTGCGGAGAAGAGGTTCGATTGATATCTTTGGATAATGATTTGCCTCTGAACGAAATTCCGCTGACCACCGTCTGACCATCTCGAACGCCCAGTTCCCGTGTCCCGACCCGAGGCTCTCGGGTCAGGATCACTGAAGACACTGACCATCAAACGTTTTCTCATTAGCCGGACATGCAAATTCGAGCAAAATTTTTCATCTATAAATGAACACGATAGTCCACGTCATGGCTCTCTCTACACGTGAAATAATCATCCTATAGCGCACAACGCAGGAAACCGATCGATGCCGTAACCTCTCCGACCCCCTTACAGGTTAAAAAATAACCCCTTTCGGGACTAGTAGATTAAAGTCACCGGATGATCTCATCGTCTGTCTCTTTAAACAAATCGGAAGGCTTCACATGATCAGGGACCCTGACACGGCACGTGGCTCCCGTGTTGCTTCGAGCATGTGATAGTCAGCTCCCTACCACCACGACCAAATATCACTAGGAATAAGGAACTGGGGAGATGACTTCATATATCCTGACCGAGGTTATTGTTCCGAGTTTCAGTTTCAGTTCCTGGTTCAGACGGAAATGCATCTGAATGAAGTCATTGTCATTGTGGTTCTGGCTTGTTGGGTTAAGTTGGTTTCCATCCGATCCCTTTTTTTTTTTTTTACTTCTATTTCCCCTTATTTTTTTTGTTCTAGTCGTGATACGTCTTGATCTGCTTTCTTTGGGGCACATACAGCCCATCTCCATGATCATCGGTTTGTCTGGCTAGTTCGAGGCTCGAAGGAATTCATGGTGCATTGTGGGAGGTCACGGTACGACTCGACTCAGGAGTCCGCCGTTGGGAATGGCCATCTTCAATGACGACTACTACTCTGACTGCGGTCTTGCATCTGTCTCTGCAAGTTTATCTAGAGTTCAGGGTAGTCTGTAAACATCAATTAGGATTATGGATAATCTGATCTAGCCTATGATTATCCAGGAGAGAAAACTAGTAGATTCAGCAGTCCTCGGAGGTTCCAGACCAGACTGAAGCTATCACAGACTCGATAACAGAATCATCAAAGGTATCAGGAGTAAACAGGACCAAAAAAGACAATCTACGCAGCTATCCAACTCGGACAAGCCCGCTTAATGAAATCCATAAACTTCCAGAGGCCCACGTTCAACGACACGTTCTTGTGTGGATCAACCACACGTTCAGGGAAGGCGATACCAGCGCCGTAGAGACCCTTGATGACTTGGCCCTCTTGGTCAGAGAAGCCACCCGACAGGTGGTCAAACTGCGGTTCCAGCGGTTTCCCATCGCGCGTCAGGGCCGGAAGAGGGTCACGCGTGTAGCCAACAGCTTGGATGATATACGTGCAAGACGGCAGCTGGGCCTGGTATTCAGCCGTCTCCTTGCCCCCGCTGCAATCAACCTTCTCGACGAAGCGGCCGGCCTCGGATTTGGGCAGTTTGTCATCCTCCAGCTGCTCCCTCGCAAAAGCAGCGGCAAGGCCCTTGAGACCGGTGTTGTCTCTCAGGATCCAGCCATCCTTGTACTCCGCATAGCGCAGAGCGTGCCGGGTAAACCACTTGACACGGAGCTGCGGGTGAGATGATCGAGCCAAGTTCACCAGATTCATCATGGCCAAAACGGCGCTATGAGAAGCACCGATCACAGCTACTGTTTGCGGAGAGTCCGCAGGAAGGGCTCCAGCCAGTTCACTGGGTTTCAACGCCACATCCAGATCCAGCTTCTGGATAGAGAGCCCAGACACAGGGATGGGGAGAAACGTGGGTGAAGAACCGGTGCAGAGTATCAGACGGGGAGAGACCACTCGTACCTCCTCGAGAGACTCGTAGCTCTTGATACGCACGGTCCACTGAGACTGCTATTGCCAGTTAGTTCACGATTCACTCCCCTTTTCAGAAATCACAGGACTAACATTTTCCTCTAAATCAGCCTCGGTGACGAAACCACAGTATGTGTGAACCTCGTCGAATTTCATGATACCCTCTGTCAGCATCTTGCACAGGTCCGCCGCATAATGCAGAGGACATCCCTGGTCCGGCTCCAGTTTTGTCATCGTCGTGAAAGCGTTGGGCTTAGGGGCCGTATCGATGACGGTACGGAAAGGCTGCACGGCTTTGGCGTAGGCCTGAAACAGAGACACTTTCGTGTTGCTGGGAACATATTAGCCTCATGCAGGTTTGTGCGGTCATCCCATCCCCAAAGTGCTATCTGTGTCGAATCTGCCGTACCGTCGAGCGGCCAGCACAGCACAAACCATCGTAGACAAGCAATCGTACCTAGGCACTTCACGATATTTCCTATTGAGGCGTCCAGCCTGAAAATAGGGATCGATCCAGGCGATCTTGCCGCCAATCTGTCTCTCCAGCAGAGTGCCGACGACTGCGAGACCCGCTGGTCCAGCTCCCACCACGACGGCTGCACATCTCTGTGGGCTACTCATTCTGTCCGATAGAGCCCAAAAGGGTAGTAAAACAACAAAGAAAACGGTGGGAGAATGATGGGAAAGCAAGATTTCGATGAATTCGTGGTTGATATCAGATCAGAATGACGGATTTCGATGAAAAAAAGGGAGAGCATCGCAGGACGACGGATACCGCTGTTTTTAGGGGGTCGCCATCAGCAGAATGCGTAGCCGGCGTGGGGAGACCACAAAACGACCACGACGAACTTCCCCCTCCCGTCGCTCAGTGCAATCGAACACTCTCACGAAAGGATGCGTAAGTCAGCGACGAGTCACGCCCCACCCGGCGGTCACGGTTGCAGGCGGAGTCGCTTCCCGTCGGTCTCGTTTCGGATCATCGTCCGTACTTCTGGCGGGTTTCCTGGGCGCTCGCCAGCGCGGCGAGCAGAAGATGGCAGACACCGTCCATCCTGTGGGCAGTTAGTTCAGGAACCGTGGCAGACACGAACATCATCGGTCTGGGCCATCAGAATAGCATATCTGGAATTAATTTAATCGTTGTGGACATGCTCTTCTTTATATCTCTGCAAATTCAAGGGCGGCCGGTGCGCCACTAGCGCCGGAAGTGCGATTGCGTGATTTCGTCGTGGGATGAGCAATGGCCCTGGTTTCCCGTTTAGGAAATACACCTCCCATGTAGACTGCGCAAGTTGTCGTATACACTTCTGAAACAGTGGAATTCGTCAATTATATGCAGCTGATGCCATTCGAGGTAGAAAGAAACTATTTATATTGTACAGACGCAAAGTTGAAGTGCTGGAGACTTGAAATCTCGGAATTGTACCAATAAAGTCTAGCTCCGAGTACATAGTAAGACACCGTGACTGACATCTGGGGCCCCGCATAATTGCTCCATACTAACTATGAACCGTCCAATAGACACAGTCTTCCATAGATCTACTAGCAACCCCAGGTTTCATCCATCACCGGCGACCTGCTAGCCTCCAGATCTAACTCTCCTCACTTCATAGAGAGCCCTAGTCATCGCTGCATATCTTTCACGCTGTCCCAATCCGACGAAACAAGCTGAGCTATTCTTAGATGCCAATAACTGTCCCCTTGTCGTTGCGGTTGTTGTTGGCGTAATCTTCTGTCCTTTAGGACTGTTCAATTCAGGAATCATCCGTGGAGTCATAATACCGGTGAACATCTGACTTGAGTTTCTTTTTGCATGTAGGGCACCAGGCGTGGGTTGCCGTTATGTCGAAACGCCATACTTGATCACAGTCAAAGCATTCGTACTTCTTTCCAAAAAGGAGTTGATGCTGAAATCGTAGTAGGCGCTCATGAACCTCTAGGAGAATATCGGCGAGAAGATCTGGGACTTGTTTGAGATGGGGTATGAACTTCTTGAGATCTGTGATATGCTCTAATATGGTCTCGTAAATGAGATTCCTCACGCTCGTCTCGGTGGAAGGAATCAGGTTGAAAACCTGGACGGCCATTTCGGCAAACGCATCATGATCACAGGAGGCCTTCAAGTATTTCTCAAATCTTTCTTTTGCAACCTTCTTCAAGACCGGGATGTCATATTTGTCTGCAATGACACACATTTGGGCATCCAGAGTGACTTGCGCAGGGTCGACGCGATCACCTCTTTTCTCAGTGTCATAGTCGTGACCGTACATAAAGCGAACCATTTTCTCGACAGACTCAGGATCGTCTTCCTTCAGTTCGACTATGCCGTTGACCGTTTCCTGATAGCATGAAGTCAGCACAGTCCCACTTCGCTGGGTTTGATCGTAAGCTTACTTTCCAAATACTTGCGAGCATGCGCGCAAAATATTTTGATTGTGCACACATAACAACTCTGTGGACCTTAATTTCCTTTCCATGAGCACGGATAGTCAGATCTGTTTGTTCTGAAGATACCAACAGGCTGCGAATAATTAGCTGATGATAAAATAGCTCTGTATGTGGAGTATCACAACACATACTCCTGTAATCCTGCGGCGAGAGCCTTGATACTACTCTCTGTTTCATTTTAGTCTCCATTACCTGTGTTCGGACTTAATGAACCTACCTTGCGCCATGTTGAAGGCTGTCTCCAGATACCGCTGAGACAGTGAGTTGAAGAACTTTCTTGCCTTCAGTCAGTGAGTGAGTAAGTGAGCAAGTTGGCTGAAGTAAGATGAGATCCAAGCCATGCCTGCTTGAGGAAGTGTTGCTCTAACCCTTTAGCTCATTAAAGCAGATTCACTTGATAAAGGTGAATTCACCGCACATTCACTCCACCTCTTTGGCGTCCTCAAAACAAGTTTCATGGACTATGGCAAAAGGAGCGCTTGAAGCCCACCTGGGCCTTTCCAGGTTTCTGGGCACTGTTTGCTTCCAAGTCACATGTATTTCATTGCGATTGCCTTCTCATCAAGTAGATTGTAAATTCCGAAACAGAGTGTTTCTCTCCGAGATTAACTCTCTCTCAGCGGGGTGAACTTCTGGCCCAAATGTGATTGAAGGCCTAGCCGTAGAGGTGGTGCGTGTTTGAAAGTTACCACAGATCGGCTGTGACATCTTCTTAAATGCTTCATTGGCCTGCAAAGAACAGATCAATGAGATGTTGAGAGGAAGTTACAGCTAGAGAATCTGAACCTTATCTAATATCCACAAGCAAATGATTGTGATAGAAGTTTGGTATTACTAGTAATATTCCGCAAAGAAAACACACATCATGCCATTATTATAAATGCAAGTCACAAATGCATCACAGATCTTGCAATCAAGTCTCTAAAGAGCCCAGAATACCCTCACGGAAAGCTTCTCCACATGGTTTGCCCATCCAGCAAAGCGCGCCCTCGCCCATATGGACACCGAATCGCCAACTTTCATCTCTCTCACCGCACTACCATCAAGAGTTGCACGTCCTCGGCCCTGATTAGCCTCTATCTCCTCTGCCTCCGGCGAGTCCGCCTTGATTGAATCTTGAAAATGCCAGACGATCCGATGGTGCTGCAGCTTGCTATGTGCAACGAGATTTGACTGTAGTTTATTCGGAGTTGGAATGAAATACGGCTCACCGGGGTTCATGCGAGCTTCCAGGGGCCGGTCTTCTGATGACTCCGCCTCTGGATGGCTGAATCGGATAACGAAAGCATCGAACCAGGAATAAGATCCGCGATATCTGGAATGGGGGTCGCGTGGGCCGCCACCCCAGCCTTGATCGTGGGACCAAATGTCGAAGAGAATCTTACGGCAGGGATGAGCTCCTCGATGCGGAAGTGTTTTTGGTGAGGATGGGTCTTCCGATTCCTGTATGAGCGTTAGAGCATGATCATATCTGGGATATACCAGAGTTGATAGAATAGATGGAATAATCAAAATATGCAATTCCAAAGGTTTTGTACCCTGCCGGCGCGCAATAGACCGTTTTATTTGTTACATAGAAACCACCCAAAAGATTGGAACAGAACCACCAAGCAGCAAATACTTTATAGGGAACATGACCCTAGATAATCGAAAATACTAACCTCCACGCACAATCCCAGCGTTCTCAAAATTTCTCTATCACCATCTTTTCCCACGACCGTTTTGCCCGGTAGCTTCGTCTCGACGGACGGCCAATATTCGGCAGTATCGATGATGAGATCGACGATCTCAGTAGGGAGTCCTTCGGGAACGATTCCTCGCCTCAAAAGCCCACTTACTTCAATAACGTCGCGAACGCTGGGATAGAAGACTTCATCTTCCGGTTCGGGTTGCTGCTGCTCCTCGGGTGCTTGTGGTTGCTGATCCGGAAAGCGGGGAGGGAGGTGTCTACGCCCAAGGAAACGGTGCATGTTGTGACCTCTTCAGCTGGTTCGGGATTCTCTTTTCCCTTATGAGTTGAATTGGCTATTGTATATCAATTTCAGAAATCCAAAGAGGTCCCTTTCTTGATATGAGTCGTTCCTGATAGTATGTTGAGATAGTTTTCCACGTATAGCTTATGTGGAAATCGCTGGGTCGCCGCATCTAGGCAGCGACCAAAACAGGTGACTATCAACCGCCGGGTCCGTTGTAGGAGTTTCTGCTCTGATGATATCTTCAGACAAGAATATGGGATGTTATAGTCTCTAAGTTCAGTACATGTGTCTCAAGAGGCAGGGTAAATTATGTCAGGTGCTTTACCTACCCCACTGATCTGAATGTATTGAACTGGAGGGCTGTGGAGATCAACCGCAGCGGGACAACATGTGCCCTCTACCAAGGGAATACCTCCCAAACTTCTTAAACAGAATCCATCGACCGTTAGAAGTATTACCAATTTTAAACAAACTCCTCATCAAATTTCTTTGTGACTTATAGGCTGTCGAGACGACGACCCAGGTAGACAGTTGCCCGGCTTTATGACAAATCACCTTGATGACGTCAAAGGTAAAGCTGTCTGAGCGGTCTTATCTATAACGATCGCCGTGATATTATCATCGCTTGCAGAGATATAGAGTAGATTAATGATAATTCTTCTGAACAGCTACTTTGTGCATTCTGTATCAATTTTACGAAGCCAGGATAGCAGATGTTAAGTCTTCTCAAGACACCGCCATGTTAAAATTTACAACGCCATCCTATAAAACAGAAAAGTAATGACATGCAATGTAGATGCTTTTCTCAGTATAGAGTCTCATCCCAGCGCCAGAAAACCTTGACGCGTACCAGCAAGGAGACTGAATTATTTCAGACACAAAATATTCGCTCAGGGGTTTGTTTCCTTTGCACCTTTCCTGCCTCCCGCAGCTTTGTATGCCGCCGCACGACGACTACTCCTTGTCTTCGGCTTTCCCTTGGCACCGCCACGACTCTTAGTCTTGACCTTCAACCTTGGAGCGCCTTCCGCTCCTCTAGACCCTTCGCTGGCCCGATATCCCTCAAAGACGAACGGTTCATTGGGCTTCGACTTGGGACCTGAGCCGGCCTCCTTCAACTTGGCAGCGCCAGCTCTGCCCAGCAGCTTAGCGGCGCGACCTCGAAGAGACGAGTGTGCACCCCCAACTCCAAGCTCCCTGGAATTGGCGCCACTGGCCGGTCCTGTCTCTCGCCGTTTTTGGACTTTCTTAGCACGAGTAACCCGCAACTTGCGGGGCAGGAGTGGTGGGAATTTCTTGCCATCGAGGAGGAGCGCTGCTTCCACACAATTAGGATCATAGAACTGAACATACGCGAAGCCCTTTCCAACACGCGTGGCACGATCACGGACCACACGAACAGACTCAATGTTGCCCCTGCTTGAACCCTGGCTGACCCCTCTGGTCTCTTCATTGAATGTGCGCCAAAGGCCCTCTTCAACATCCGCAGGTACAGATGGCTTCTTCTTTTTCTTCTTTTCGTCGTCCTCATCGTCATCTTCTGGCTCTTGGTCAATAAAATCCAGATTTCCAACAAACACACACCGCTTGTTGTCCACTGGGGCAGGATGAGCTACGCTGTCGACACGCAGATGACGGTCCAAGACGACAGTCCCATTCAACGCAGCAGGGGCCTTCCTAGCTGCCTGAGCAGTGGTGTAAACGACGTAGGCGTTTGTGCTTGGTGTCGTCTCATCCATGACCTCTTTCTTTGCGTATGCAGCACGCTTTGGGACACCACCTGCCGTTGTGTATGGGGTCGAACGGAATCTGAGAGACTCGACCTTGTGCGGTACTTCAGCTTCCGGTAGCGTAGAGAGAAATGACGATAGATGAGCGAGGAGGGTCTTCTTGGCAGACTTTGACCTGATAGCCTTTGTGGAGACATTGCCTAGAAAGACAGTGCGGTTGGACTTGTCAATGATAGCAGCCTGCGCATCGCCGGTCAGGGCCTCGTGCTTCGGTGCAGGGCTACCGCCGTCCTCCTCTCCCGAAGACTCATTTTCTTCAGCGTCAGATGAATCATCGTTCTCCTCCTTATCCTCAACCTTAAGTCGCTTCGCTTCCTGAGAGCGTCGCTTCACCTCTTCCTTCGCCTCCTCTTGAGCTATCCGGCGCATATAAGACTCTTCCAGGTTGTCGTCTGCTCCGCCTCTCTTGCGTTTTCTGCTGGATGTTGAAAGTTCTCTACCCTGTGGGGAAGATTCACCATCACCTCCACTCGCATCCTCAACGTCTTCCATTTCTTCATCTTCCTCGCTTGACTGAGCGTCCTTCGCTTCCTCGTCGTCAACGTCCTCATTACTATCCTCGTCGGCGTCTTCTGAGTCCTCCTCGGGTTCATCAGGCTTCTTTGCACCGGACATGACTGCCGCATTTCTACTAGACTTCGCTGACGGGATCTTGACAGGGCCAGCCTGGATGATAACAGGTACATGAATTAGCACATCTCATTTTCTCAAAGGAATCCGGGTCCCAGTAGCATCATTACAAAAGAATATATCGGTAAAGTGGGCAATGCTTTGCAAATAAACTTACACTCTTCTCAAATAACGACGCCAAGGTCGGATCAATGGACGCACCACCTGTCAGAAAGGATGGCTTCTTCGTGGTTGTCGCAGCGGCGGTAGCATCTTCGCGAGCTTCCTTTTCGGCCCCCTGGGACCGAATCTTATTTTTATTGCCCATTCTGAGGACTTTTCCGTCAGACCGACTTCTCCCCCGCAATAATTAGGAGCAAAGAAGGGCGATTGTATCGCCTGAGGAAATCGAAGAATAGTTTCCCTTTTCGTCGTCTGGGTCCAACTTTTTTTCGCGGCGGTAAGCGCCATCCACGGTCTTGGCCTGCGGGAAATTTGTTTATCATCACGTGATTTACTGATAGGCGATGCGACTGAAGACAAGTTGGAAGCGACTCTTTCAGCTTTCATGATGCTTGTCATATCTTGGTAGTAATAGTAGCGATGGTAATTCCTCTGTGATATCTAGTATCTTCTAACATACGTGTTATTTAAGTGGCCAGTCAAGCCAATTACATAATGTCTGCATATTCTGCCGAGATATTGCCTACCATGAGTCAACTAATTCGTTTCTCTGTATTAATAAATCTAGCACACTGGTTCTTTCAAGTTTCCACTGGCGGATCTATCTACGCGCTATCAATTGTCCATAGTTTCTCGTCAGGGATGTATGTCTTGGTCAGGTGCGCTTCGCGATCAGCAAGGGAGCGGGTCCAGATATATTTTTCTCGTGAACACTACTTTTGAGTCCAACCTCGAATATATGGCCACGAAGGAAAGAATGCTGTGACAGACCTGATCATATCTGTGCACAGCTCCCTGAACTAACTGACTTGCTCTCTCCTCTACTGATCAGCGACATTCTGCGCTATCCCCTCACGCGGATTTGTCATGGGAGCGAGGAAACGCCGCGGCGAACGACGTCAGAGGCCGATCAGCGGCTGTGCCGAAAGAGACATAGTGGCCGGACTCAGTTCAGCCGAACGACCGTGTCAGCACGTGACTTGGCCAATCACGGGATGCCCTAAAGAGGACTAAGCTGGGGAGAAGAGCGAGGGCGGTGAGAGATTGACGCGCTCGAGCGGGCCAACGCCCCCCGGCAGAAAAGCAGGCCGGCGACGGTCACGGTCGGCTCTGCTGAAGTCGCCCAGCACGTCTGCTTTGCTGCAAGTGGATGTTCCCCGTCTCTGCGCACCGCCCAGGAACCCGTCACCTGCAACTCCTCTTTTCCTCCAGAGATACGGACCTCGTTGCTGGGCCACGCTTCTATTTTCTCGCTGAGAAACGCCTATCATCTTCCTGTCACCGCAGTATCACACCCGTCCTCGCGAGCGCTCCCCTCACTGCTGATGCAGTCTGCTCACCCGCGGCCCTGCATTGTCGTCTTGCCCGCTTCCTGATCCCCCACAGTCGTCTGCGCAAGACTCTTGCTGTCCTGCTGTGGACAGCGGCCAGTCTTCGAAGCGGTCGAAGACCGTTCAGGCCTGGCTTCGATCATATATACTGGTAGTGGCAGGATTTGTGTGGCTCTCTTTCAGTGGAGTGCTCGTCGCGAGCTGGCGTGCTAGGACCGGCGTTGCTACTGGCGCATTGCTTCAAGGTACGTCTCTTGGGCGCTCTGGGACTGAGACTGGGTATCCTGGAAGCTCTGCTGTCTCATCAGCTTGCTGCTGTCATTTATAACTGTCGAGTCAAATTTTGTCTGCTCAGTTGCGATTGACGACCGGGGGTCATCCTTGCGGTTGTTGGCGGTCTCCGGGTAGTCAATCTCCTCCGCGCCGGCTACGAGAAATCCTAGCTATCGCAACCATCCATCAGGATTTGTTAACGGGCCAATATTCTTGGGTCAGTATCACTAATTGCTATAGTCTTCATGATAGATACTCAATTACGCCTGACAATTTTTTTTTCTCGATTCCCTTCCTACCCCCTCCACCTTCATCCAAGACGACGTCCTGCGCCCAGCATCTTACCAATTTCGACCATCCTTCCGCCCATTCTAATCCCTTCCATTACGTCTTGCATACATACACATGGAGGTTGTTGAGAGTAGAGAGACAGCCCCCCCTGCGGCGCCTGCGGGGGCGGATGCCCCGGTCGCCAATGGCGACGAGAACATCATCCCAGACGTCGCTCTTATTGACGATGGTCGATCGAGCAGTCTGAGCGAAATTGGCGAAATTGACTACGTCTCTGATCAGGAACCCTCTGATGAAGAACCCCCGAAGCCGGAAAAGGGTCCTGGTGAGGTCGACTCAGAGGCTGAGACGGAGCGGATAGAGGATTCTCCGAACAATGTCCGTCTGCGACGAGATATCATTGTGAGTGCGGGGGGCATCGGGAATAGCCCCAGCAAGCTGGCACAATCTACTACATATGATGATGTGGTGGACGAAGAAGGCAACGGTGCAGAAGATTCGCCTAGCAAAGTCAGGCGCTCTTCCAGGAGCAATGGTCTTACCATGCCACCGGAGCAATTGCCTGCTCTCGCAGACTCCCACCTGTCAGATTCCAATGGTAAGAAGCGTAAACGCTTGGAGTCTGCAGAGGACACCGGTACGGAACAGAGTGAGCAAGAACCCCTTCGAAAACGGAAGAGCTCCTTGAAGAGCGATGTCGCCGAAGCAGCCATGGAAGAGACTCCCCTATCACCAGAAGTGGCCGAAGATACTCCTAAAATCAATGAGATTTCTAATGAGAGTACTCCTCTTGCCGAAGAAACACATGAGCCTGAGGTCCCCCTGGTGCCTTCCAGGGGCAAGAAAGGCAAAAAGGGCAAAAGGAAGGGGAGAAAGGCCAAAGACGTGGATGAGGAGATAGAAGTTGGCGGTGCTGTCGAAGCCAATGCTGAAGGTCTTGCCGACGAACACCTCCCAGATGACGAAGAAGCGGCTGAAGGTGTCGAAGAAACGGAGGATGCAGAAGCTATCGCGAAAGCAGAGGAAGAGAGTAAGTGATGGAGCATGCTAGGCGCAATCTATTCGTGACTAATCCCCGGATAGCAGCAAAGAAGATGTCCGCTATGGACTCTCTGGTTGTTTTGGAGAAAGAGTTTGCAACGTTGCGCGACCGGTATGATAGCTACCATTCCACTGCTTGCCCCATAACTTTGTGCTAATTATTTACAGAATATACGACGAAAGGATCGCGAAACTGAACCATGAGCTAGAACAGCTGTCCGGACCGAATCCTACCCATCCTGAGTTCCTGCGTCAAGTCGAAAGTGTGAGGCGTTACCGCGACGCCAAGATCAAATACGAGCGCACTTTGTTCCAATATAGACTCAAGTCACTCTTGAACAAGAGTTTGGCCGAGCGTGCTCAGACACATAGTACATTTTTCCAGCGTGTTAGGGATGTGCGTGAGAGACATTCTAGCGCCGTCAGCAAGCAGTTCTATGCCATTCAGCATGACCGCTTTAAGACAGAAGATGTCAGTCCACACCATTATATCCCATTCCCCACTCGCCGGTCACAGCAGATCGCGCAACAAACTGCATATAACCAGGAGGTCTCCATTCTCGCCGGAGTTGCCAAATATGTTGGCTTCCCTGCTGCGCCGTCGTTGGCTGCGGCACGTCCGTCGGAAATTGAAGAGGACTTTGAGAAAATGGGGGTAAGTGATTTTGTTAAGTGTTTTAGGCCTGCATATACTAATTAAGTTTCTCAGATTTCGACCGACATTAGAACCTCTCAAGCTCATCAGTCAGGATTCCCCCGGGGACTAATGTCCGCGATGCCGTCTGCCATGCCCCGCACCGCGGCTGAGGAGGCTTTTCTGGAGCAGACGCCATGGGCGAATCCGCAACATCCAATTCATCAGCAGTCATCGCAGCAGCGACAACAGAGTAGGGTATCCGAGCAGGCTCGCATGCCCTCCTATACAACTCCCGCTGGTCAAAAACGTGTAGTGGACATACATGCACCTAACGGCTCAGCATCTACTATTGCCGACCATCAGTCTGCTGCTAATTCCTCAGCGGCGAATACTCCATACGGGACGGAACAGGAATCGCGACAACAAGGGCACTTTAGCAATCCAGACTACGATGCCCTTGACAGGAAGTCTGGCTTCCGTTCACTAAGTTCCTCACCGTTGGACGTGCGAAAACCTCACCCACACGCCAATGCACCTGAATCGGGGCCACGAAATGTCGGCTACTCGCCCCCATCAGCACGTCTTGGTTTATTCAACACACCATCAAAAGGAGAAAGCTCACCTCCACTGACGTCGAGAAACATCAACGCCATACACCAGTCGACAGGCCTCACGGCCAGTGCTGGCTCAAGCCGAATGACAGCGCGATGATCATGAATAACCCTAGTGTATGTGGGTTGTATCGGGAGTTTTGCGGCGGGGTTCTTTTTTTTTTCTCAGTATGTACGATTGAAACGGTCGAATTATGTAGATCTTTTCTCTCTTCTGGAACTTGTTTTTGCTCTTTTTCTCTTATTGCAGGTTCTTCTTGTATGTGCTTGTGGAAGATCTCTCTGAATGTTCTTATTTGGAATTTGGGGCGGTTCAATACTCCTTGAATTAAGGGAGGTTTGACATTTCCTTTCGAATGCCGGCACAATCTATTTCGGCCGGTTAGAGCATGGCATGGTATGAAGATGCATGTCTCGGTGTCTGATTATTGTGAATTGTTTGGGTAATACCAGGGGTTCTACTTTTTTTTTTATTCTACAAGTTCTTTCCTGCTGATAATTTCGTCCTTGGGAGTCTGGTTCATGTTGCCTTTTTCTCGCCTTGTGTTGCACTTTGTGTCAGATATAGCACAGCCAGGTACTTTTGCAGTAGTAGCGTCTTGCCGTACAGTGCAGCCATTATCCCCTGGCGGTGGCTGCAGGCTAGAAAATATTCTCTACTTATGAAATTGACCTTTTTTAAGGAGTACTTACTAATAAATAGTTACAATACCCAGACGAATAATACAAAAATGTACGAACCATGTCTATCATGCTTGATTTCTCGCATCGGATCATCTACATAAGGATATTTCACACCAGAACAACCCAAACCATCACGCCTTTTTCTGTGCCTCTTCCGCCTCGATCCTCCTCGACTCCCAGTCCGGCATTTCCCTCGGCTTCTTCGTTGTAAACAGAATCTCCTTATTCGTCGAATTCAATCCGCACCTTGTATGGAACAAAAGCCATTTCTCAGCTCACGCTCATACCCACAGTCTGCGTAATGAAGGACTAGCAGAGAGCAGGAGAGCCGGAGAGAGGTGATGATAAAATGTGTAGATCAGATCAGGGCGTGGGGAGGAGAAGGACTAGTACAAGCCAATAACGACATCACCCCGAACTCTTGCGGTGAGGTGGACCTCTGCTTCTAGATCGAGCTTGATACCGACCATAAGACCGGCGTCCTTGAGCTTGCCCTCCTTGTCGGTGGCGCCTTTGAGGAGACCGCCTGAGCGCAAAAGGGGTTAGTTATTCTGAATTTGGTAAAATAGGATTTTCCGTATCAACTCACCAGCAGGCGCAGAGAGGTGATCGGAAGTAGGAAGGTGCGGGAGCGTAGACATAGCTCTCCGGCCACCCTGTGCCTGGCCATCTTCTTCGAAGCCGTTGAGGGGGGTTTTGGTAGAGGCGCTAATTACAAACTCAGTATTTCTGCAGAAGAAAAACAGGAGGACATCATATCTCTTTCAGAACGTACACTGCGGCAGACATTGTGATGTGTGATGGTAGATTATTGATCCTTTGCGGATATTAGAGAATAAATGGCAAGATATCTGAAGACTGAGACCGGCTCAGCGATTCGCAAAATGGATATACAAGAAGGAGGAAGAGTTAGAATGTGATGATGAAGAGAAAAGCACTTCTTAGGGCCATGCTCGTCGAGTTTATATATCTAGACATCGAGCTCGGCTCTCTCATCATACGATTTCGCAACTACTTTGGGATGTCTTTCTCGTCTCAGCTTTCTCCTGTCTAGGCCTGCTATCTCGCTTCGAATTGTCGCAGTCAAACTCGTGGAACAATAATTCCCTGCTAGTCCAGGTGCATAATGTATCGTTGTAAAAACTTCAATCCTTCGAGGAGCCCCTAGACTGCGGAAGGATACTAGCTCCCGTCACTAACGTATCTCTGGGCACCAGTCATATCAGCGCGATCATCAGGACTGGCAACCTGTCCTCTCTTCAAAGATGCAAATCCACCCGGTGTGGTAGGGGTTTACTGATAGTATCGGGGGCTTCCGGTGTCGTTGACTCGTCGTTCTCCGAATGGGCGCCAAGCCGAGACGAACGCGAGACGATCAGGGGTTCGTCGAAACCACAAAGGAACATCGTACCACCTCGAAGAGCCGTGATCCGGAGAGCATTCCGAGCTTAACACGTCTCTTCTTGCGAATCAACGGCCTGAAGGGAGTCCGGACAAGGTTGCGATAGGAGCTAAAATGACGCCCGAAGTGGGGGGGGGGAAGCTTAGACGTCGTTCGACACCAGGGGTTCAGCCGTACAGCCTTGGCTATGTTGTTTTGAGATAGCTGGTTGCCAGTTTTGGCATCCACCATGGCAGATTTCTACACAATCGGTGTTGCACTGTTGTCTTACCACGTTATAAGTTCTTCTTCGAGTTCAGGACTCGGTTAAACTTGCTCAAGCAATGTCCGTGGCTTCGGAGGATGATATGAGGCGAAGATGTCAATCTCAACCTTGACACGCGATCAGCTTTACATGGATCCTCTTCACACATTTTAGTCATGCTGACCAGGACATCTACTTACTCTAGTTAACGGCAAAACATCCTCCTTCATGGCTCCTTAGAATAGACCCTTCGAAGAGAATCGGACTGCTCTATCGTCTCCTGAAACACCCTGGTCATCCAGAAAGCTACAATGGGTCTCCTGACTAAAGATCGCCCTGCAACTTATTCTAGTTCATTGTCTGTTCTCCGATGACTGGCATTGACAAATTCTTCCCAAACAAACCATGGTGCTATCTATGCTAGTAGCGCTCACTACGGCCCCAGCGCTCCTCGGTACCGCAGAGGCCATACGCCAGGGCCAATCAAAGGAAAGGAGAGAGGAACATCGAGCTCGTCGATGCAATCTTATCGTGACTTGCGTGAAGACTTGCAGTCGCAGCAGAGAAATTGATAACAGGCGCGTCGTTCTAAAAGACAATAAGGTAAGATGATCTACCTTTCTGTGAGTCTTGGGGGATGATATCTCTTCGAAAGATGTCTACATAATCCTCTAATACGCATAAAAAGACTAATTCGGTACCTGCAGCTATTCATTGACGTCGGATCCACAGTGGAAGCAGAAGAAGACAAATTAGAACCACAGTCAACGCAGTTTGGACACCCTTTCGCGGGCTACTATCTTCCCTACCCGGACGAAAAGTATGAAGGGCTCGTTTCGACTGTAATAGACGAGCCTCCCGTACTAAACTGGATATATATCGACAAGGACACATACGAAGTGAAATATGGCGTCCGCGCCCAAGCCCAACCCAATATCCATGGGCCATTCGACTGCACGAGGCAGGACCGGCGTGTTAGCCTCGAAGGCTGGGAAGGGTTCGTTGCTGTCGAAGAGGAGGACGGGTTGTGGGCCTTGTACTTTGACCGAGAAGATAATGGATTGAAAGGCAAAGTGAAACCAGGCACCAGAGTGTTGGAGATAGAATTGACCAGAAAGGAAAAGAGAGTACCAAGGCCGATACAGTCGACATTACAGGTAGAGAAGACGACAACAACCGTTATCAAACCAGGACAAACTGCAACAGAAAATGGAGGGAACTCTACAACACAGGAAGATCCAGAAGCGTCGACGAAGACCAGTTCGAGTCCTCTAAAGTCCAGTGCGCCTAGTATCCAGGAAGAGAGGGCACATCCGTCGTTTCTATCCTATTCCAAGAAAAACGGGAATATGCCAACGGAAGATACGGATCAGAACTCTTCAGTATATGGGAATGATGAGAAGAGAGACGGGATCCGCTCTCCAAGATCCGACGCTGAGGACAAGAAGGCGACTACAAGTGTGACTCCTGTCTCTGGTCGTGCCCTGGTGGAAGAGACACCGAAGATTACGTGGTTACATACCAAACCACTACCTATAAGAACAAAACGGTCGAGTCGGCCGAACGGATTCAATAGAATGGGCACTGGTACACCATTATTGAGTGTTCCGTATTCTTCACCGATAGACGACTACTATCGCGGGACTATGTCCGATACACCAAACTCACCTAGTGAGAAGTTTGGAAGGGATAATCGTTTATCCTGGGCTGGCCCGAGGGCAAAGGCGAGAGCGTCGTCGAATGCAGGGTTAAGCGTCCCTAATGATATACGGGGGACAAGGAAAAGACGATGGTCAAACATTTGATACATACTATTTTTGGAGTAAAAGAACATTCATCAGAAACCCAATTCTACATATCATCAGACTTTGAACCGCTGACAACTGAGTCTTGGTGGGGTATGACGCAAATATAGAATACGTAGTCTACTGGTTCCCCCCGGTGATCTTGTTAGTAGAGTGGCGCGGACCACGGGATATCAATAATATTCTGCCAGAACATACGGAGAAGCAAGAAATAGGATAGGTCTGAATAGCTTCAAGATTCTAGGGGGTTCCCTGGAATAGCAGGCGGTCACCCCATTGCCGTATGTGGACCATACCCATATACTTACAAGATTACTGGGGGTAAACGAGTATATCAGACATCGTGGAGGTGGAGAGTTCGTTACATCCCGCCTCTCAGGCCAGGGCGCCTCATGAAAGTGAGGAATTCCCAAATTAAAGTCCCAAGCCTCAAACGGTAAGGAAACTGTGGGCCATTCATGCCACGTTTTGGTCTGGATCGATGGGTATCGTATGGTGAAACCGCTATGGTTTTCCGAGGTGCAAAGCGTCTCATGCGGACGCCCCGCAGGGGTTGTCTGTTTTGAGACTCTAGCAGGCTCCTTAAACTTCCAAATCCGAACAGGGCGTCTGTACGTAGTATTACTCGCGGACTGTTTGTGGTTAGATAACGGAAAGCCAAGGGGACCATGGCGTGATACTCGTTTAGACATGCGGCTTTGGCTCACCAATGTTCATTCTGCTAAACTGGCAGCTGAGACGATGATACTCTGAATACATACCTCTTAATCCACCGGATGAAGGCTGGCCTACATCGCAGAGGTCTTATACCATTTTGGAAAATGCTCGAACATCCAAAGGCCCAACGGGCTCATTCTTCAACTGTACCTTCTGAGTCGACTCGAAGGCGGTTATATCCTTCAAGGTTCGAATCTTCCAGTCATCCCGCGTGAGCGGTAGGGGGCTAATATTTTTCAGTTCTGATGGTTCTATGGGGCCATCCACGCGATTATGGAACAGACTTCGAGATATCCCTAATAATCCTAATGATCCAGAATGTGTGAAAGAGCTAGTCATCGTTGCATTCGGCGCCTTTGAGAGATACTACATCTGCTGGAAGATACAAAATGGTGAATATCGACAGGGTAGGGCTTTACCTATTCAACATCCTCCCTTCTACCGCCCAGGGGATATCGTTCTGAACATGTAGCAGATAGTTATGGGCTACCAGACGAGCTACAAGCATGGTTGTTCCCTCCAGATGGCTCAACACGAGACTTCGATACACTTCAAATTGTTTTCGGACATGGAGACGAGTATTTTGCATCCGACAAGAATGGGAAAGTATCGAATAGAGACAGCACGGCCGATCTGAAAGATAAATTAGCTACAAAGCAGGCGTCTCCAAGGCAGAACCTAAGACGATCATATACGGTCTCCATGACGAGCCTCCCTCCTGAGCAAGAACTAAAGCCGCCTACTATCATTCCAGTTGCGCAATCACCACCAGGGAGAAGCCTCAAGAGACGGAGCACATTACGAATGGCACGTCCGCAGAGCATCTCCGTCGATGGATCTAGCTTCTGGAGCTGGCTTGAAAAGAAGACTGAAAGAGAGAGCCAAGCCCAAGTGGCAGACACCAGGCCACGATATCCAGCTTCAGCAGCTGCGAAACCAGAACGGGCATGTCGTTATGTGGACGCGGGCGTCCAAACAGAGCCCGATCAGGATGATCTTGAGTCAACATCAACGAGATCCACGAGGTCGAGATCTAACAGCAGCTATAGTATGCAGTGGACAACGGTTGAGCCACCTTCGATAACTGGAACGGTTATAGAAGAGTCGACCAATCCTGTTATCATGGGTAAGATGCACACTTATTTCCGGGCCAGGGGATATAAGTTGGGCGATGCCCTTCGTCCCCGGCTGGTCAGATGAGATTCATAGCTGTTCTGCAGTCTATACTACCAACCCCTGACGATCTTGAGGAGTTGGTCATGATGCAGTCTCATAGCTGGACCTCCTTATCACCTTAGATGTCTCTTTATGGAGTGCAGAATCTCAGCTACAGGTCAGCGATCCGCACAGCGCCAGGAATTTGTCTTTCTTCTGGACTGGTTCCGTCTTTGCAGACTCGCCGGATCGAGTCCAGGTCTTGAGGACCCGCATAGGACCTTACGAATACCATGCCTACCGTCTATACGAGAGAATATTTCCTTTTAATTCAAACGTCACCATTGGAGACCTGCCAATTTGCAGGGAAAACAAAAAAATCTCTGATCCATTCTTCTATACCCACCTCGGGTTTCGGATCGGTTCACATTGTCTGGTTTAGAGACAGACAACAATTGTTCGCACATAGGGAGCAAGACCTTCACGAGAACCTGGGTGGTCAGGCTTCTCACCGTTTGATCTTGGACTCCAGAAGATATAGAGTCACATGATTACATTTCAACCGATTTCTTTGCTCTTCAGATGTGATGCAAGAAGCATATCCCTCTTCTTATTCTGTATATACTACGTTACACGACACAATGGGCTTTATAGCCTACTACAATCTTGTCGGGTAAAAACTTTTTATACAGTCTTATTGATCACAACCAAGTGGCCATGTATGAAGACCGGTACTGATTGGCTTGACCAAATGATGGATTGGCCAAAGAAGGGACTTCTCCGAGGAACCGGTGTAAGACCCTGCTATCCTGTTAACAGGCTGTGGCGTAGAAAGGGCTAGCTAGCGAAAATTGAGTCGAGTCTTTCTCTGACGTAGTATCTAACAATCACCCGCTTGCCTGATCCTTGACCCGGAACAGCAGACTTGAAGCAGTCCATAGCCATATCATCCAATCAGCCCCATGACTGCCTGTATACCGATCAACCACCACTCGGAGCGGAGAAGGAAGGCACCAACGAGCACATCTCTCAAAATCTCCCCAACAGAGAAGAAAAGGTATCGATCCCTCATAACATAATATAAAAGTACTGTACATAGATTGTACTCCATACACCAAATGCACCACACGCTGAAAATAAAGCCTTCTCGCGAATTTCTTTTTTGTTCGATCAATTCGCAAGTTGTATATTTACCCGAGTCCCATGATTTGTATTGTAGTCTGATTCATGCCCAAAAAGCAGGTTGGATTCCTTTTTTCAGGCTCATTTGGTTTCCTGCTTCGGCGTGGCGGGGGCATCGGGCACGATGACATCGGAGAAATCTTCTTGTCCGACGGCACGGATGGTGAAGGAGTCTTGAGATATTAACGTCAGTTGAATTGTTCCGTCCGGTGATAATTTCCGATCCCTAAAGAATTGAGTGGGAGAGGTGAAGAGGCGAGGCACGTACAAACTCCGATACAGAATCCAAAGAGACCAAGTCCAGTTAAGGCATTCTTGATGAGGTACGGCCGACGAGCACGGAGAAGGGCAGCACCGGCGCGGTAGTCCCTGCCGTAGTAGGTGGAGTTGAAGCTGCGAGTGAGGACTTCATGTTAGTCTATGTGGCCATATATGCATCGCATTCCGACCCGAATCGGAGGGGAAGAACAGGTGGGTTGGGGGAACAGATATGGCTGTGTATAAGGAGTCCTTGACTTACATTCCAGCAGGCATCTTGAATAGAGGAACAGGATATAAGATTGGAGGATAAGTCAAACACGAAAAGCTGAATTGAGCAATTTGCTGGCGGAGCGGAAGAGAAGTGGAAGTTGCAAAGGCATTCTCAGTGGCCTGAGGTCTTGGCGCGAGTCCCGGGGGATGTCGGGCAGTTTTCGAACAATACAAGCATAATCAATTTGCAACGCATTATATTGATAATTTAGATATCATATTCTACATTTCCTACCTCCAGTGATTTTTATCAGTGTTCCTCCGAGCGATTTACTACTCAAGAAGTTATTATGATGGGCATTTCTCGTTGATCTTGCGGCTCTGCGGTTTCGATGGGGTTTAGCGCGGCTGTCAAGAGCTTCTACTTGACTCCAGCCAACCTGAAGACGCATTGCAAGGCTCGAGGAACTGTACAAAGCGAGCTCCTTGCCTCCTTCACTGCACATCCTGTAGCTTCACACTCTTTAGTTTTCTTCGATTCACTTCTCCTTATTTACCACAGAGAATACCAACCCCTCCATATTGAGCCCAAATTTGTCGTGCTCACCTTACGTACCTGCCTGTTTCTTGCGCCGCGCATCTAGGCTGATTTTCTCGGGCTTCATACAACACCACCGACGTAGACTCTTCATCGATTTCTCTTTCTTCAAGGACTATCCCAGCAGACAACGATAACATCTTTCCTTCCTTGATCTGTTCATCGGATATCCCTTATGCGAGCCACCATGGCTCAGCAGAGCAACAGTCTCCGCGACCAGATATCGCAACTCGAAGCGGCCCGCAATCTGGTCCTGGGCGATGCCGCGTTCTATCCTCAAATTGTGAATGGAATCCTACCGATCATAGGAGTTAGCGCGCAGCTCGAACTACGGAGATGGGGAGCCGATTTTCTGGCGGAAACGTTCGCCAGCCCCGCGCTGGCCGCGGCGCAGAAGGAACAGCTGGCTGGACCCGTGTTGCAGACACTGAAGGATATCCTAGAGCTGCCGGAGGAGGATATAGCGGTTCTTCAGAGCGTGGTACAGGCGGCAGCAAGTCTTTATCCAGTTGTCTTCAGACACATGTAGGTGATCAATCTTTCTTTTCGTGTCATGCGGTTCCTCCGCCTGGTATAGGAACATCGTAGACATCGGTGGTGACTCTGTGATTTGATGGAGAAAATGCCGATTAAGGATGATAATTCTAACTTGACCGAATCACAGCATAAATCATCCGGAAGACACGGCAATGTGGGAGAAGATGACGGCTATCAAACAAAATATTCTCCGGAGATGGGATAGTGCGCCTTACCCGGTCAAGGTGTGCTGTATCAAATTCGTGCAGAGAGTGGTTCATGTCCAGACCGTGGGCTCCATATCAGATCCTAGAGTATGTGCTCAAACTGCGCGTATATGTGTGTTATTGTTGACGAATATCAGCGACCGGATAAAAATGAAACTTCTCTATCCATTGTTCCAAGAAACCATGCTGTTTTATCATTGCCCAACCTTGAAGCAGAATCATCTGGTCTATTAGATAGACTTTTGACGGTCTTCCAGGAAGATTCAAGGTGTGTCTATTTGCCCTGACCATATGGGGCTATGCTGACGGAACCAGTGATGCGATCTTAGTCAATGCCACGCTCAATTGCCTTGCGGTCTTGATTCGAAGTCGACAGTCCATAGCCAACAAAATCATCGACGCGGTCCTCAATTTCGACCCTCTCAAACAAGTAAACGGTCCAATGACTCCCACTCTTCGCGTGAATGTCAAATCGATGGAACGAACAACCAGAGCGTTGTTGATAAACATGCTGAAGAGGTATGGGGTTATCTACGAGTTGGACCAGTACAAATACTTACGGGTATTGCAGGAACCCGAACCATCCGCTGGCAGGAAAGATTCAACAATACATGGACCGACTATCTCAACCTCGGCTTGATGTTCTCGAGGAGCCGTCACGGAAGCGCGGTTTGCCTGCGGAGCCAACAGATGGACTGGACAATGCGAAGCGAGCGAAACTCGGCGCAGAAGCTCCTCCGCTCCTCAAGATACCCCCTCTGCCACCTGGTCTGATCAGTTTTGCGCAGCTTTATACATTAACGGAGGATGTGGGCCTTTCGACTTTCGATGTGAAGCAGCTACCCATTGATCTCATTGTACAGATTACGGTCGCTGTTCTAGGTCGGGTCGACCAAGGAGCTTTGACCCAGGCTCTTGAGGTATGAGGCCCTGTTCGATTGAACTTTGCGACGAATGTTAATGTTATAATAGGCTGTGAAATCACGCTATCAAACCCTGAGTACGCAACGAGCTGCGCAACAACAAGCAGCCGCAGAAGAAGAAGAAGACGATTACGAGCCTGAGTATTCTCCAATGGACGTTCCAGATAACGTCATTGGTGAGACACAAGCTGCGTCTACCGAAGTCGCGGAAGCGCAGCCAGAGCTGGTGTCCCTGGGGCCATTCGTCCTGCCACAGCCTCCGCCATTGACCGGAGACGAAGCAAAAGACATAGGTATAAGCACAGCGGAAAGAGTGTTCAGCATGGTTACATCTATGGATGCCCCACGAAAGACGGCGAAGGGTCCAAATCAGCAGCAGCTCGGCTTCGCGCGGTTGGCTGGTAGTACATTTGATAGGGATGCATGGGTGACGCTTCTCACCAGACTTGCTACACGAGCATCTGGAGGTCTGGAATCTGAGGAGAGTATCGTAAAAACCGAAGAGGGACTGCCCCCCAAGAAACCAACGATATCCGACTCGATACGGGAATTACTTTATCGACATATCCTGGAAGATTTCAGGTCCCGGATCAACATTGGCATTACGTGGTTGAATGAAGAATGGTACAACGACCGTGTGCAACTAAAATTTGCTGGATCGCAACGCGTTGAAGACTTAGAAGAAGTCTATGTACCGCTACACTATGACCGCTGGGTTTTGAGGTTGCTCGATGGTATTCTACCCTATCTCGACGCTCGAGATAAAGTCCTCATACGCTTCCTAAGCGAAATCCCGGAAATAAATCCTGCCATTATCGAAAGAGTCAAGAGCCTTGCGAGGGATCCAGAGAGGGTGAATCTCTGTGTTCAAGCTTTACTGTAAGTTCTGCACCGTATCTTACAAGAATAAGTCAGACTAACGTACTCCAGATATCTTGTCATGTTTCGGCCGCCAGCTCGGGAACTATGTCTAGATGCTTTAGAAGATATCTATCGAACCTGTAAGATTCCTACTCCTCCATGTCCTCAAATCACATCACTAACAACACAAAAGACGAAGAATCTCGTCCTGTGGCTGGAAAATTCTTGGCCAAATGGCGACCACATGTAGTTGAACCGCAACAACCGCAACCAGTCAAGCCACTCCAACAGGCTGAAAGCACTATCACCGGCAACGGCGCCGAGACGCCGAGTGAGCCTCCAACAGTCCAACAGGAAATGAGCACCGCAGCAGGCTGAAAAGGGGTATCTCCACTATAATACCAAACACCCTGAACGTAGCCTCTCCGAGATATATTTCCCACGTATCATTCTCCATCATCCAGACACACGATGCAAGAAGGGAAACAAGGATTTCATGTATTTTATTTTTCATCTGTAACTGTGCTCAGAAACACATTCAGGCAGGGGAGTTCTGTATAACAAACATCTCGGTACTTGGTTCTCGCATACGCTAGAATCGGTTTGGATAGGTATATCATTTAGCTACCGATAGAAAAAGGTGGTAGTTATTAATCTGTGTGTCAAACTGCTCTTCCGTGGGAGTTATTCATATCTACCGGGAGGAGTATAAAGTTGCAAAAATAATATCCCATTTTATCAAGAAGAAATGAAAATAAGATCTACCATACATAAAATAACAGCCCAATCATCCTACATACTACTAGGATGAACGGTACACATTTCTAATAAACAGCGTATCCGAATCTACTCGGATCGCAAGACCCTGGGACCCTTTCTCTTCGTGGCCTTCTTCTTCTTGTGGCCCTTGTCAAAAGCGACAGCGCTGTTGTGGTCGCGGCCGAAGTTGTCGAGGTCCTTGACCTTGTAGATTCGGATGATCCAGTTCTCGCTGGTGAAGGCTTCTTCGAGCGTGGTGAGCTGGGGCCCCTCGGCGGGCAGACGGACGCCGCGAACGCGGTCCATGGCTTGGCCGGCGGGGAAGAGAGCGTTGTAGTTGTAGTAGGACATCTTGTACCTGTTTTCAGGTGTGAGTGTGGGGCCTAGGATAAGTGATGGAGTCAAGGGGAAACTTACATCAAGCTGTTGCGCATGGTCGGCGTAGCCTGGTCATCAACACGGTACTCGCCGCGTGCGGTGAAGAAGTCACGCTCGCGAACCTCATCAGGCCAAATGCCCTCCGCAATACGGACCATCCAGAGGAACTTGTTAATGTCATCGCCGGAGTAGCCAAGGAGTCCACCGAACACAACAAGGACGTAGTCGACATCATGCTGTCTGAGGATTGGGTAACTGACTTCCTCGCGAGAGCTCATGGCCTTTCCAACAGTGGCAATGTGCGTGTTGTTCCAAGTGTTGTTATCAACGAGAGTCGGTCGGTCAGCCATACCACCAATCTGGTAGCCATAGTCCCACCACGACATGATCTTTGCATTCTCCGGTGTGTTCTGACGGAGCCAGTAGTATGCCTCACGGTAGTCGTCAATGATGAACTGACTCCCATCAGGCATTCTACTAGCCAAAACGACGGAAGGCGAGGAGTATGCGTTCGAAGTGACCCATGTACAGTGAGAGACGAAAAGGAGCAAGTAAGTCACCACAGAGCAGGTTATGAATACCTTAGAGAAGGTCGACTGAATGCCAACCAAAGGCGCTCGTGTGGAACGGAGAGATTCGGTGGATGAGCTACCAGCAACACTAGCTGCGAGAGCCGGGCTGGGCTTAGAGACAAGCACATAAGTGTCCAGGATGTAAGACAAGGCCATGGCAGCCGCGACGCAGACAATAGGGGTAAGAGTCAGCATCAACCGAACCATAACACCCGCGAAGTAACTGGCCAGAACAGCATAGATCACAACGAACACATGCTCATCTTCCAACTTGCGGAAGCACAGGTAGACACCTGCCGGGAAGAGCCAGATGAGGAAGTTCAAGTCAAAGAAGAAAGCCGGCCAAGCGGTAGGCTGGTGCTCAGAGACGGAGGCAATGATAGGAATGTGAATCTTGGCATAACCTGTATCCCAAAGGGAATAGAAACGACCACTCCAAGGAGCAATAACTCCGGACACGGTGAGGAGGACGAGTCCCAAGAAGGAGACGCTGAAGATAACCAAGACCAAACTAGTGAGCAGGGTCTGGAACTGCCTTGAGGGGACCTGCCCTCTCAAGAACTCGACAAAAGCGACAACCTGGATCAGGCCAAAGATACCTATAACAGCATGAGTAAGGTTCTTTCTTAGCGAGTAAATCAGTACTTACCTAGAGCAGACATGTGGTCACTGTTTCGAATGGGAAGGAAGCCGACGAACGGGATCTGCATGCTAGCCAGTGTTCCCAGAGCGTACCAGGTAGTATAGCTGATGTAGAGTCTAGAGCTGTATCTTCCCATGCAGAGGAGCACGAAGACGTGCAATGGGATCAGGTTGGTGATGAAGACGTAACCACCCCAGGCAGAAACCATGTATCCGTAGAACAGCGCAGTCAATGCTCCCCACATGATGGAGCCGTTCTTGACGGCCTTGATCCAAAGGAAGAAGGTGAACACCAGGAGGAAGATGGCAATTGCCTCATTGTCGTAGCTACCAGCAACTGATCTGGAGATATAGCCTGGAGTGATACCCATGAAAGCAGCCGCAAGGAGGCCGGCAGAGGGAGAGGGCGTCATTTCACGAGTAAGAAGATACATCGCTAAGGCAGTCAGACCAGAGAATGCCGGCGCCAACAGAACACAGATATTCCGAATGTCCACAGGGATCGTCAGGAAGCGAAGAATATGGTAGATGGCGCCGCTGGTGACCATAAGTCCCGGATACAAGGTGCCACCAGTGACACGTCCGAGAGGGTGCCACGTTCCTATACAAATGATCCATCAGCGTGCTCTCCTGTCTCTAAGAATATATTGCAATTTTGAGGCCACGCGGTGGCTTCCTCGGCGAATAAGCGGAGCACTCACGGTCGTCAAACCAGTCCCAAAAGCTGTAGAATCCATTCTGCACCAAGTATTTTGTTGCTCTGAAATTAAACCACGGATCGACTGTACGGCAGGCATCAATATCATTATTTAGGGACGACGCGCGGCAGCTCTCCTAGCTATAGGAGGTAAACATACACTCGTGGATTATACTCTCAAATCCTATAAGAAAGAGTTAATTAGCAAATCTGAATTTCACCAGGAACTCCCGGTCTTAATATTCTGGACAAAGACGTACTAATGACACTGAACAATCGGCTGGACACGGCGGCAGCGGCAATGGTACATAGAATAATAATCCGTAATAAGCCGCGAGCTTTCCTGCCCGTCTTTCCCTCCAAAAGAGAGTCAATTGGAGAAGCGGCCATGATGGCCCGGACAACGAAAGAGAGAGTCAATGGTCGATAGGAAAGGAAAAGGTCTACCCAGTCAAGGGAAGCTGACGAGAAACAGATGTCGGGAGTTTGTAGATGGCCGCTCCGCAAGGTGGTCTCTACAGTAAGTCTTGGCATGAGGTACGCAAGCTGGTCCGTGACCCTCTTTGCGGGCACAACTCTCGAAGCTCCGCCTTGCTCCCCGCACGTCGTCCATGAAGTCAAGCTTACCAGCATCGCATGCGCAGGTTTTGCCAGTTCTTCTTTCTGGACCCATATTTAACTTCGTTTAGATAATATATCACCTTTAAATCAAATTTGACGCACGTCATGGCGCTGCCGCCGCTCTCCAAGGAGCGTCTGGCAGAAGTCTTGACATCGGCGACCTCTCCGTCGGCCCTCTATGATACCATCTCCCACTACGAGATGGAAGCCTGCCTTTTGTTCACTGATAATGAGGTGACTGGGGATGCAGAGCTATTAAGTGTCTTCTACTCTTCGTACCTAATTTCCTTACTGCTAATAGACGAAACGTTTGTCTCCAATACTACTCTCATTTCTCTTGGCTTCGTTGACTAAACAGCTCTATGATAGACCCGAAGCTCGCATGCTGACACACCGGATGCCTCCAACTCTCGTGAAACACGACCAGACATTGCAGAATAGTATTGCGCTATTGCGGGCGGTTTGGCAAAATGACCATGCCCAGGTATACAAGGCCCTCAGAGAGCTATCGTGGCCGGAGCCACTCAAGGGTGTAGTACAGGCATACGAATGTCAGTCTAGATCCAAACGTACCTACAAATAGAACTTCTGACTTAGGCGTTTTAGGCTACTTTCGGGAAAAGACATTCCGGGATATCAGCAGAGCGTATGAAGCAATCAGACCAGAGACGGCGGCTGCCTATCTAGGCTACAACCAGGACTCCGCGAACACTGCACTTATAGACAGCTGCACGAAACGAGGATGGCTTTGGGATGAGGAAAAGACGTTGCTCAGACCGAACGTCATCGACTCGTCAGGGGAGCAGACGGTTCAGAAGACAAATGTTTTGGGAGGGATCATAAGTCTGCTCGGGAGCTATGGAGGCTGAATGGGTTCCAATAACCATACAAGGGTTCGAAAGATGGGACAGCCTACGCCGGCAAAGTCTCTCTGCAGAATGACGATAAACAGGATTGTCAGATGCGAGTGACTCCTGCAAGAGGTGCGTGCTTGCATATACTCCAACCATCCGGAGTACAGCGGATAGAGTCTGGCGACTCTCGGGTCCGCACATACATGTTCCCCGTCAGAAGATGGGCAACCCATTGTAAACATGCAAAGAAATTTCTTGCTCTTCGAGTGCCGAGCGTAGTGTACAGACGTGCACAAACGACCCAGGGTAT
This sequence comes from Paecilomyces niveus, assembly GCA_003116535.1. Taxonomy (NCBI): domain Eukaryota; kingdom Fungi; phylum Ascomycota; class Eurotiomycetes; order Eurotiales; family Thermoascaceae; genus Paecilomyces; species Paecilomyces niveus. Next base: position 82,177 of record QEIL01000123.1, read on the forward strand.
GTACAAGACGGACATGGTGTCTAGAAAATAGATAAATTTTCCGTTCTTTCGCTTGCAAAGACACGACTCTGGGAAGTTAGACGAAACAATAATACATAGCTGGTTCTTTTCCAGCCATTATCTCTTTCCTCTGGTGCCCGGGGAGGGTACGGGATCTTCGGACCCTCTCAGCGTCTCCAGGGTCTGCCAACTACCAGCCACTCCCTTGATGCGCCCCCATTACTCTCCTCCCCTAGTTCGTAGCCTCCGCAGATTTCAAGAGTGCTTCCAGATCAAATCGTGGGTCGTCAGGATTCGTGATCGCTGGGGGTAGCAAGTTAGCACGCGATCACACTGGTAATACCTCGGGACACTGGTGCTAATGTCGAGAAAAGCCGCTTAAGGGAAAGATCATATAACATACGTCCTTCTGACTTCTTTGCTGGCGCGTGCGTCTTGGCCCACTCTGCCTTGGCCTGCTGGATCAGAGACTCCTTGCGCTTGTAGTCGCGCTCAATCTCGGCGTGTTTGGCTTGCGAATTGAGCGATGACTGGTGGGAGACACCGTAGATGAGACCAGCTACAAGAGCTGAGTAACGGAGCACCTATAAGATCAGACGAATTAGAAGGTGGTGCGACCAAACAACCGGCGTTGATCGGAGAGGAGGCAGGTGCGGCGGCTCACATTGACACCCTGCGTACTAGCCATTTTGAAGTATCCAAAGGTCTCCGAGGTTGGGAAAGAGACAGGAAGGAAAAGAAGGAAAAAGGGAACAAGAATGTCGATACCAAACAAGCAACAGGCAGGTCAGCGGGGGTATCGACCGTCAATGGCTGCTGAACAGGATGGATTTCCTGGGCTTCTCAAGCTGGCAACGGGTCGGACTGGACTGGAGAGAAGGGACGAAGTCCCTGTTCGCGAGTTTTTCCGGGCCGCCGGACGTTCCTGTTGGCTTATGTCATCCTGCTATTGGCCTCAGGTGGCGCCATGGTCAGTTGGATCACGTGGGGTAAACACTTGTATTGATGAGACATGAAAGTTCACACATTCCTGTGTAGGTGTGATTATTTCATCATTTTGTGTAATATCTTGCCAATGTAGTTTATCTGTATCTAGTCTCAGGTCTCTATTCCTAGCTGTTAACATCATAGAGCGAAGTGCCCAGGACTAGTGACACATTAGCAAATGTGCTAATGACTAGTATAGATTACAGGGAGTACTTGTCCAAAAATAGATTCTAAATCCAGATATGGCTTATTTTAACACAGCATCACATAGGGATGAGTATCACAGGTAATGCCAGTCAATCTTAAGCTAAGGGGGAAAGAAAGAAAGCAGACTCCTCGGGGGTGTGCAGTATTGACGGCTATATAGCATTTAACTTTTTGTCTGGATACAGTTTGTAAACTTTCTAGCCTTTTAGGTAGCAGAAGCAGGCTGGCTGCCACTGTCTGAAGAACTCACTGTCCTAATTCTGTTGAGAATCCCACTTCATCCGTACGACTAAAGTCGACGTCAATTGTCCTTAGTACAAAATCTTATTCTAATAAACCAATAACTGGGTCGTATAGGCTATTGTTGGACTGTATCTTATTATATCAGATCAATATAGGTCGATAGTTTATGAGATATTTGAGGAGTGGAAGATTCTTGGAATACAACGTACGGATCTGACTAGACCAGTCTCTAGGGACCAACCCATATCATATCTCAAGAAAACTCAGTACTACAAGCAACTGAGCCAACTATCCAGCATACAATGGCTGTAGATATAATAATTGATTAACTGTTGAATTAGAGACCCAAGACCGAGATGTCGGCAGTAAGATTTTCCGGGCGATGTGAGGTTCCTGACTGCTTATGTCATCCTCCCCTCGACCAGAAACGCGGAACAGGCACGGGAACTAATGGAGTAAACGAACCAAGAGAGACAGTAGAGCTGGTCTGTTTGGATGGCACCACGACGTGCCGTCAGGACCAGACAGCTTCACACATGCCTGCCATGACGACTATGCAACAGCGGAAAGATGAGATCCTGGCCAAGAAGGCAAAGCTCGCTGAGCTGAAGCGCCAGCGCGAGCTAAGGCAGAAGGAATTCAATCAGAGTCGGCACAGCATCGGAGATGCCTCAGATGTACGGAGTTCGTCCGCAGAGTCGTGTATTATGCATCGTTATCTGACATTTGCTTTCTAGATTGTATCCCCCGCGCCTAGCCGTTCCGACAGTAGAGCGGAACTAGATAGTTTGATCTCCCGTCTCGTCGATCGACCGGGCTCTGCGTCTTTAGCCACCGGAGGAGAGGGTTCATCGCGAAGGGGAAGTAGACCAAATTCCGTCCTCAGCGCCAGTCAGCTTAGCGGAGATAATACGGACATTTTGAGCCCGACTTCGCGACATGCGACACATGTCACATCCGCTGCAACGCAGACGATCGCAACTGGTCCTATCCCTGAGCTTACCGAGCCACCCCCTGAGCCGAAGCAGGAGACCCTCACATATAGCAAGGCTGTCCAGACAGATGAATGGCAACAGCCACGAAGAGGGTCGCTAGACGGATCGGTAGCATCAGGTGATGATGAATTTCAGGAGACATCGCGGGCGAACAAGAGGCTGAGTCGGAGGGAACGAGAACGCGATGAAGAAATACGCGAGAAGTTGCGGAAGGAGATCGAAGAGGAATTACAGGCAACTAAACAGCTCTCAGATCCAACGGCCCCCCAATCTACACAGCTACGGTATCCTCTACGTACTCTTACGGACGATGAACTCAATGCCGTGACTTCGTCCAATGACTTCTTGGATTTCGTCGAGCGCTCGAGTAAGGTTATCGAGCGGGCCTTGGACGAGGAATACGATGTATTGGCAGACTATGAGCTTGGTGGAATCAATGGTGAAGATGAAGAGGAAGAGGAGTATGGAAAGAAGAGGAGAGGAATTAAGGAGGTTGCGCAGTTCTGGGATGAGCGATGGAGCAAGAAGCGGATGATCAGTGACATAAGCTTCTCTCCGAAGGTAAATATCCCCTCCTCACAATATTATCCAGCCATTACTGATTCAAGTGCTATCGTAGTTTCCAGAGCTTGTACTGGCCGCCTACACCAAGAACCCCACTGCCCCTCACGAACCTGATGGTCTGTTGCAGATATGGAACCAGCACCTGCATTCCCGACCAGAATACATCTTCCATTCTACCTCCGATATCCTCGCAGCCAAATTCTCTCCTTTCCATCCGAACCTCATTGTCGGTGGCTCCTATTCCGGACAAGTTCTGCTATGGGATACCCGCTCTTCGCGTGCAGGCGGAGGTGCACCTGTGCAGAAGACTCCCCTGACCGGCTCAGGACATACCCACCCTGTGTACAGCATTTCAATAGTGGGAACGCAGAATGCCCACAACATTTTGACCGCATCTACCGATGGCGTTGTCTGCGGCTGGACTGTCGATATGCTTTCACAGCCGCAGGAGTACCTGGAGCTAACCACGCCTCCACCTTCCAAGACCGAAGATCTCGCACCCACCACCATGTCGTTCCCTCAGTCGGACCCAACTTTCTTCCTGGTCGGTACGGAAGAAGGTGGTATCTATCCTTGTCATCGATATGATCGGGCAGGTGCCAAAGCTGGAACTGACCATCGTCTGGCATACCGTGGCCATGCAGCTCCAGTCATGTCAACAGCTTTCCACCCCGCACGTGGTCCTGTAGATCTTGGTGACCTGATGCTCAGTTCCAGTCTGGACTGGAGTGTGAAGCTCTGGCGTGTCCGTCCGCCAGCGACGACGTCTGTGTCTGCAACATCTGCCGCGGCGACTCCACAAGTAGTTTCTCCCGTCCTCGACATCAATCGCGAAGATGTTGTTTACGACGCGCGCTGGTCCCCTCACCGACCTGGTGTGTTCTCTCTCGTCGATGGAGCAGGCAACTTGGAGGTCTGGGATCTTTATACCGACACAGAAGTACCTGCTGTCAAGACTACACCTTCTAGGGGCCGTGGCGGCGTTCTAACAAAGTCCCTGAACAAGGTCGCTTGGGAGGAGCGGGAAGGCAGACGCATCGCGACCGGTGGTCTCGACGGTGTGGTCACCGTCTTCGAAGTTGGAAAAGATCTCGGCGGAACTGCAGAGGAAGTGCCGGCAGAGGAATGGGCGGGAATCAAGAGACTAGTTGGTCGATTGGAACAGAGGGATCGGGCGGCGTGATTGCAAAAAGAGAATGAATATTTTTTCCTCCAAATTTTCTGGGTTCTTGCAAGCAGTACATTAACTTATACCCCGGTTCTGTGTGGTCCAGCCTTATTCCTCTTCTTCTGTCTGTGTCGAATTTAAAGATTCAGTCTATATTTCGATTCTTTTCTATCTTTCAATCTCTCCCGTAGCGATCTATTGACCCGGTGTTTGGTATCTTAGAGTACCAGATAGTGCACAATGAGAAACGGAGGAAATGTACATCCCTGACTTGAATGTGTTAATTTTGCATAAATCATAATTCGTCCCATCTATCACGCCTCCCTTTTCTCTTCTTGCAGTATCATAATGACCCTAGCGAGAAATCACCGTTCCACCTGGTATTTTCAGTAGGTATACCTAAAATTAGGCTTTCATGATAAGTTAGACCAAGGAACTACGTGTATGCTTGATATTACGAAACGCAAAGAAAGGAGGCCAACGAATTCGACTTACCGCACCCTCTAAGACTACCTTTCCCCGACTTTGCTTTCTATTTGCGATATAGAAGTAGATGGTAAAACAGACGACTATGGCGATCATTAAGATGTGGGAGCTACAATCATGGATTGTTAGCTTTCCTCGACGTGCTTTGAGATGAATTCGTTATATGCATTACTTAACTCACCCAATAGACACCCACACCGCAGTCTGATACTCTGGAGCTTCCTGTTGACGAACGATAAAACTTCCCGCGATGCCTCCGAGGCCATTAGATGCCGTTACTGCCGCAGCCACGGTGACACGCTTCCATTGGCCCATGATATTGTTGGCTTGGTAAGCATTTAGTGCCGCCCAGTTGGAAACATATGCTCCTGTGGCGAGGAAGGTGCCGATATATCGCACTGCGACTTGCGTTGAGACGGGGAGACCAAACATTAAGAAGCCAGCGATGAGGGAGAGGGCGTTGAGGATGATGAGCGGACCGCGGATACGGTACGTGTCGCCGATAAGGGAGGTGAAGAGGACGGGGAGGACGGCGTAGTAGTATGGCTTGGGTTGGTGTTAGTGATATATCGTTATGAAGGATGCCTTAAAGTTGGAAACGGGGAGAGAATACCGGTGCTGATAAGATGATTGATGCATTTTCTGAGAATCCCATGCCTGATTGGAGGATGATTGGTAGGAAATATGACAGCGAAGTAGAAACCAGGTTCAGCAGGAAGAACATGCAGCAGAAACCGTAAAGCTTCGGATCTAAGAAGTGGACCAGCACTTTAGACCATGAGAAAGGTTCAGGGATCAGATCGTCTCTATCGTCTCGGATCCTCTGCGTTGCCAGACGTGTCTCTGATTCTGATAGGAAATAGAAGCTCTGCTGCGCGTTTTCGGGGAAATCGACCATCCACCAGTAGGTGATGATTCCAATTGTGCAAGTTACTAGGCCTTGGATTAGAAACATCCAGCGCCAGCCGGCTAGTCCAGCTCTGCCATCCAGGTGATTGAGTCCGTAGTTGACAATGCTTCCAGTCGCAAGGACGATGACTTCTCCGGATTGAAGAAAAGCGAAGCGCAGCTGTTGCTCTCGTCTTGTGTACCACGTGCTGATCAGGTACGTGAGACCTGGATAGATCCCAGACATGGAAATACCTAGAAGAACTCTCAGGGCAATCATTTGCCGCCATGACTGGACGAAAGCTGTGCAAAGAGTAATGAGTCCGAAGCAGAAGGTAATGAAAGCAAACCAGATGCGCGGACTGGTGAAGCGCACTGCAATTGTCGACGGGAGCTGAAAGACCACACTGGCGATCGTGAAGATGAATATCGAAACCGAGTATCGAGTGCCCTCCAGATCTAGATCTTTAACCATCGTCGTGACGGAAGCGGAGGAAATTATGCCTGAATCTAAAAGATCAACACTGCATAAAATACCGGCAATTGTGCATAAGCGCAAATCAACCTTGCGTCGCAGTCTGATTTCCAGCTCTTTCTGATTTATGAGTTCTTGTGTTTCGTCCGCATCAACCTCTCTCTCTTCCACTGCGCCGTCATCTGGTCGATCCACGCCCGCAATGTCGGTGGTGGTAGTAGGACGATCTAGAAAATCCTTGTTTGACATCCTGACAGTGATGCCAGGATGGCCAAGTCCTTACGGGTGTAATAATCGTTGGATCTGATTGCTATAGTCACGTTGATTCTTGACTTTTGCGATTTGAAACCACCAATTGAAGGGACCAGTAATTGACTTCCCGATGACTGGATATTGACCTCAACTCAATATGAAACAGGAGCGCATTTTGGGTATCACGAGCACATACGACGTGGATTCACAATCCTCATAGTGGAATTCAATCAGAGAGGGTCATTATATTTTATCAGGAAAAGATATGCAGATGTCTAGTCTGCGAAAGCCATTCCAAATGCTTATCAGCGTTTCTGTGACATTCCGATCGCGCCAGAACCATCGCGAATCGAGCCACGGGAGAGGGGTAGCACGCGATTTAATGGTACACTGTGCGAGGAACGCACCTCGTTTCTCGGGTATTTGTTTTAAATCCGAAGCCATATATTCACTGAAAAGAAATCTGGGTTTCTTTCTTGATAGTATTGAAATGATACCCTGACTGTATCATTAGGGTACAAATTCTGTTGCTTAATGTCCACAGCGCCCAGATTAGAGTGCGGTAGTGCAATAGGCTTAATTAATAATGGCAAGTGCTAAGGTTCTCAAATCATTTGTACAGGATTACTAACAGCAGTAGAATTACAACGACACACTTCGAGACTATTGTATACAAGCGGGATACGGCTCTAAGCGTTAATTAATAGGCATACCTTGGTCACATATAACACAACACGAACAAGGGATATATTAGAATCTAATAAACTAGGCGAAGACACCTAGATGCTATAGCTGCTACCATATTTCTCAATCTCTGGTCTCTGCTAACTCTCTTGCCAGCTCCTCAGGCGTCAAGCCACAGTTTGCCGGTGGAGGTTGCAGGAGCAGATGAGATGGAACCCCGCGATGGCGGGGAATTGCGTTCACCCTTTCCACTTGTTCAGCAGGGCTGAGAAAGAGATCCCTGTGTTGCCAGTTGAATTCCTCCTGTTTTTCTCCTTCGGACCTCGCTCTTTCGAGTGGTCCTGCCAAAGTAGGTGGCCGGCCAGTTAGCACATTTTCAACAGCATCGATACGCTCTGAAGGGAGTCGACGGGATGCTTCTCGTTGTGGACGTTCTGGCCAGCGCCCATTTGGATTATTCAAAATAATAATCCACCTGGACACGCTCGGCATTAGTAATATAGGATAGAGCTGAGTTTGGATGCTTCCGTAGATGGGGCAAGCACCTCCTCGAGAGGCTTGTGGTCTGTCTCTACGTCCCAGGAATAAAGGTAGTTATCTGGAGGCACCGTTGGGATCCACGACGATTTCTCCGAAGGGTCATATCGTGGCTCAGATAGCTGCCAGCTAACTGGGGGATCGCCAACCGATCTCGGGCCACCCGCTGCTCCCCTGACGAATTCTGTCCGCCCCACCTTCAGTATCAGGGACGTAGACTCGCTGTGCCGATATATACGCTGGTCCATTCGCCGAGTTGATGCGCTGGGTCTGCAGGAGTCGAGCTAGACCTTTGGCAGCTGGATCCCAGGTGATGATTCCATGAAGCTTATCTATGTAGAATGGCTTTCCCTCGTGAGCCATCCTGAGAAACATCTCCGGGGCCATGACATGCGGGAAGAATATTTCCTTGGCCTCATCGATGTAGTTAATTTCCTAGTTTTGTCGTCATAAGAGAGAGACCATGTAGTGAATCCTCGCGGGGCGACATTCATGTAGCAGTCTTTGCAGATCCTGGAGACGTCTAACTTGACAATCGGCTCCGAAAGAGGACCTTTGTAGGAGGATGCTGGGTCGTACTTTCCAGCGTTCTAGATGGCCCATTCTGTGAAGAATCTTAGTGTATGCGGGTAACTAGTCTCTCTTCCTGGTCGGATACGAGGCTTGGTTCGAGCACAGAGACAGTATCCATCTGATTCTAGATGAAGATTCAGGTATTCAGCACTTCCTGGTTGAGGGTCAGTGGCAATTGTTGATCATTTCTGGATAGTGGTCTCTGGGATATCAGTCTGTTGCGAGAGGGGTATAAGCAATAGCGCTTGAGTCTCAGCCTGATCATGGTGCTGACCATGCTGTGATCATGATGTTCAGCTTGGTCAGCACCATTGTGTTTTCAGCCCGACGAAAGGCCTCATATAACGGCCATTGGTCGCCGCACGTTCCCCTGCCCTAACATTTTCTGCAGGAGCGGGATGTCTTGGTTGAAGTTTGACTTCATAGTAGATATAGATTCTTCCGAGCGGAAATTCTCAATTACTGGAACTTATTGGGTTACCCGATTAGTTAAGCAGTGTAGCTGTTTGAGCAACGCTAAATCAGTTGCTAATTGATGTCCCTATCCCGGCTGCGACTAGTTATTATGTATCGCAGAGCGTCGGTGGCTTATCTGCGAGGGAGAGGTCAAAAGAAAAGTTACGATACTTTAGGGCTGATGTAGGGTGGATACCGGAGTCGAGATGCTGACGGCCGCTAGTCAAGAAGTCTCCGCTCTCCATCGTAGACATTTTTCCCTTGCACGGCATCATTGATGGCTATATTCACGCTGTTGAACAGGCCGCTCGGAGACGTGGAATTATTCCGAAAGAAGATCCCCCGATAAGCTACAGATAACCGGACGAACGCAACTAATTAATCAAATGGGGTCCCTGCCCCGCATCCGCCACCTCCGCGGTCGAGAGACTCACCGGAGCCCCAAAGTCCACCGGGCAAATGGAGCCTAAATTTGGCCCCATCTTCTCCAGTGCTCACGGGAGTACAACAGGAGCCATGATGCTGTCAGCAGTGTTCCAATCCATTCTCCGCAGCACACGGGCCTCGGGGGGTTTATATGCGAGTACCTCGCTGATCTCTCTTCTCCCACGGACTCCCTCCCTGCGCTATCCTTTCCCCCGCTGAGGTACATCACCGTGCGACTGCAACGACATATAAAAGCGTCGCAAACAGGTTACTGGGTGAAAAGAAGAGAAGTCGCTTTTTTAACAGCCATAGAATGGTCGAATTCATCCAACCCCCGGATCCCCGGACGTTGTTACCTCCTTTCCTGGCTTGTCTACCAGCAGCCTTTGCCTCGAACCGTCCTCCACCCGCTCTTCTACCTCTACTATCACCTATTTTGCGCCAGCGCGTCCAGATACTCAGCTCGACATCTTCAGGCACTGGTTCTTGGCTTCAACTGCTCTCTTGGGATCCAGTCAAAGCAGAGCGCGTTCAGAACGTGGTGGATGGTGTGAACTTTGAACCGCACCCTGTCTCAGGAGAGATAGAGCTCCCAGACGAATTACCGGTCGATTATAAGCGAATTGACGAGGAAACACTACGATCTCGCGTTCCTCTACCAGATTTCAACCTTGTGGTTCTCTATGTATGGTGTCCTACCGACCAAGAAGGCGGAGGTCCTGGTTGGAGAGTTGCGGAACTGCTTCCATGGGGTGGCTCGGTGGAAGACGACAAGTCCTGGTCGTTATCGATAGCAGAAGCCAACGAGCATGCTAAGGAGAAGGTGGTAGAAGATGCTCTGAAGCAAGCCGAACAAGTGGATAGAGGGCTGGAGGACGACGATGACGACGACGATGATTACTGGGCACAATATGATAACACGCCTGGGAGAACGCCATCGATCAAGACCCCAGCACCGAATCCAGTTTCTTCGGTTCAACAGTCAGATGCCTCATACTTTGCTCGGTATGCTGAAGTGCAGCCGGCAATGGATAATGACGACCCCTCAGAGGCCAGAGCCGAGTTTGGCGTGTCTTCCCTGAATGGAGATACCTTGGCCAGTCTTCTCCAGCGTCAGGTTGCCCGCACAGACGAGAACGAACCTCCTCGAATGAATGGATATGCAGCCGGTGACGTTTCGCGGGAGGATATTGCTATGCTTCTGAACCACCCTCGACCATCGTCGACCTCGTCTTCTGGCTCCGATGCGGTCGCGAAGCTTGAGCAGGAAGCGGAGAACCAGACTTCTGTCGAAACAGGAGTAAAGCAACATATCAGCTCCAACATCAAGAGCTTGTTCCGGCTGGCAAAGAGCACCGGATTATCAAGGGCGGATTTCCAGACCCTTGTTAAAACGGAGCTGGATTTACTTAGCTTATCGGATGATGATTGATTTCATACCATGTACATATTCGGAACGACGTCCTTCTATTTACTGCGTTGGACTAGCTTGCATACCGGAGAATTGGGATATGGTGTTCTGTGTTTGGGACGGTTCACTACGAGCGGCGTTGCATATAATACCAATTTTTATCATACAAATAGGAATACTTCAAAATCACATCATTTCATCTTACTCTTGACTCTGTATTAATTGACTGTTCTAGTTGGTGCCTCTATAGTACTTTGTAGAGGCCGCGTAGCCTTTCCTCGAGCTGGGCGCTCGGGCCACCTGGCGACTCTCTGGTGCTCCACGCGGCCAGCAACTTAGACAAAGCAACAGGACAGATTCTTAACCCTTTCGCCCCCTGCAGGCAGAATTTCGCTCTCGTTCTTCTGTCCTTTTTATTATAATGCTCTTTTACTGATTATCGTAAGTCAACGTTGTTGAACAACCACCCTACGTTCTTCTAAACGCTAATGACTTTCTAGTAAAGGTGGCTTTTTGTCCTCCCTGACGCTCTCTACATTTACTTTCATATCATGTCTTCTTCTCCCCCGCCGTCTCTCCGCAGGAGAGGCGGAAAGAAGGATATCGATACCGCCGACAATGTCGCGACTACGTCCTCGATCAAGGGAAATACCTTAGCCAAGGAGTCGGAATGGGACTACACGGTGGCCCTGGGTGTGTTGACGGCATTGGGTTTCCTAACCCGGTTCTGGAATATCGGGTATCCTGATGAAGTCGTATTTGATGAGGTTCATTTCGGAAAGGTACGTCATTTTTCTTGAGGCGTGGACAGTATGTGCGCGTCGCAAAAGTGCTCGTCAAGCTGAATGATGGTCGTGTGCTAACTCGCGACTTGTATAGTTTGCTTCTTACTACCTGCAACGAACATACTTCTTTGATGTCCACCCGCCATTTGGAAAGCTTCTTTTCGCGCTCGTCGGCTGGCTCGTCGGCTATGATGGTCATTTCCTCTTCGAGAATATCGGTGATTCCTACCTTGAAAACAAGGTCCCCTATGTCGCATTTCGAGCGCTGCCGGCTACCCTGGGCGCTCTCACTATCCCGGTCGTGTTCCTGATCATGTGGGAGTCGGGATATTCGCTCCCAGCATGTGTTTTGGCTGCGGGTTTGATGGTGTTTGACAATGCACACGTCGGAGAGACTAGACTGATCCTCCTGGATGCTACTCTGGTTTTGACTATGGCGCTGAGTGTTCTATGCTACATCAAGTTCTACAAGCAGAGACACCAGCCATTCGGACGCAAGTGGTGGAAGTGGCTTCTTCTGACTGGTGTCTCTCTCAGCTGCGTTATTTCGACCAAGTATGTCGGCGTGTTCACCTTTGTCACCATCGGTGCAGCTGTCTTGGTCGATCTGTGGAATCTGCTGGACATCAACCGCCGTGGTGGTGCCCTTACCATGCCTCAATTCGGAAAGCATTTCGCGGCTCGCGCTTTCGCCTTGATTATTGTGCCGTTCTTCTTCTACCTGTTCTGGTTCCAGGTTCACTTTGCTATCCTCACCAGGTCCGGTCCTGGAGATGACTTCATGACGCCGGAGTTCCAGGAGACTCTTAGTGACAACTTGATGACCGCCGCATCTACTGAGATCGAATACTACGACACGATTACCATTCGTCACAAGGACACCAAGACCTACCTTCACAGCCATTGGGAGAAATATCCGCTCCGTTACGATGATGGCCGCATTTCCAGCCAGGGCCAGCAGGTCACCGGCTACCCCTACAACGACACCAACAACCTCTGGCAGATCTTGCCAGGTAACGAGAAGTTCCCCGAGGACAACCTTCTCGGCCATCATGTCAAGAATGGCGACGTTGTTCAACTCCGTCATATCGGGACTGACACTATCCTCCTCACTCACGATGTTGCTTCTCCGTACTACCCAACCAACCAGGAGTTCACTACAGTTTCCCACGATCTGGCCGATAGTGAGCGCCACAACGATACTCTGTTCGAGATCAAGATCGAGGGAGGCAAGGAAGATCAGGAGTTTCGGACCATGTCCAGCCACTTTAAGTTAATTCATCTTCCTACTCGCGTGGCCATGTGGACTCATACGACTCCCCTACCGGACTGGGCGTTCAAACAGGCTGAGATCAATGGAAATAAGAACGTCCTTCAGTCGAGCAATATTTGGTACGTGGACGCGATCCCGTCGCTCGAGGAGGATTCCCCGCGTCTGCAGAAGGAGCCTCGCAAGGTCAAACAGTTGCCTTTCCTGAGGAAGTATATTGAGCTGCAACGTGCCATGTTCTTCCACAATAACGCTCTTACAAGCGAGCATCCGTACGCGAGTGAACCGTTCCAGTGGCCGTTCCTCCTGCGTGGCGTTAGCTTCTGGACAAAGAACGACACCCGCGAGCAGATCTACTTTCTCGGAAACCCAATTGGATGGTGGCTGGCTAGCAGTCTCCTGGCAGTCTTTGCAGGCATTGTTGGCGCGGATCAATTGTCTTTGAGACGGGGAGTGGATGCTCTGGATGAGAGTAAGTTTCCCCTTCTGTTGCACAGCCTTTCCTTTTGTAGGTTGACTAACATGCACTAGTCTGGGGTCCTGGAGCCCGTTCCCGCTTGTACAACAGCACTGGTTTCTTGTTTCTTTGCTGGGCGGCACACTACTTCCCATTCTGGCTTATGGGTCGTCAGCGCTTCCTGCACCACTATCTCCCTGCGCACTTGGCGTCCACTCTGGTGACTGGTGCTCTGATCGAGTTCATTTTCAACGTAGACCCCATCATTCCGGCGGGATATGTGCCTGAATACGACCAGGATCCCGCTGCCAAGAACAAGAAGGCCACCCCATCCCGGATGGCCTACCGGTTCATCACCCCGAGAGAGCGGATGGGCGCCAAGTCCTTCGTGGCTGCTTGGATCGCAACCGCCATCATCCTGGTAGTGACCGTCGCCGGATTCCTGTTCTACGCGCCCCTCACGTACGGTACTCCAGGCTTGGATGTCGCTGGGGTGAACGCGCGGAAGTGGCTATCTTACGATCTCCACTTTGCGAAATAAAGTAGTGTTGTTTAACAGGGTAGGAGAGTTACGAGTGAAGGAGTAATTTGATCTGTGGTACGGTTGACGAAACAGCCATCCGTCTATAACATTGCGATTTCTGCTATGCTTTAGTCTGGAAACAAGGAGCACACGCTTAGTCAAGAAGTTTTTACAAGAGAAGAGGAACTTTCACTGTATTCTACCATACCCGTCTCCTCTCGCGCAATCGAGCTGATTTTCCATTTTCTTCCCAGTCTGATGTATTTCTTCGGACTTTATTTCCTCTTTTCTCTGTTCCATTCCGTAAGATGTCCTAGTTAGCAAGCAAGCAGTGTAACGAATTCATTATTCATCCGACTGTGCGTCTGGAGTATTCTTCTCCACATGATCTTCCTCAGTAGAAGGGCATAACCTGTCTAATTTACTCTATATGATCGCCTCGCCTTAAATACTCTAGACTAGAGCATGCTTTAGCGCAGTCCCATCAGGAGGTTCGTTCTACAGACCAGGTCAAACCAACCTATTGGGTCCATCTACCAAGGCAAAAGATAAGCACTCCACGGTACTCCTGTAGTCTTCCACGTTCGGGACCGGAATGTGCCGGAATCCATCAGACAGACTATTAAATGCATATACATGTAATATACAACATGCGCGTTATACATACCTAACTACCCATCGGTATGTAGGTACTCAGGCAGCCGCCCTCTAATGCCTTCATACTCTCAACGCTCTATGTAGGATTTCCGAAGTTATGGTCCAACTTCATCACACGATCTCGAATAAAGTAGTGTGTATCGCTCATGTGGATCTTACACTGAGGTATTGTTGTTCAATTCCTTCTCATCGTACACTTTAGGCGATGAGGTTGCCAAGGAGGTGTTTTGTTAGGTTGTGGCTTGGTTTTAGATTTCGAAGTCATCTGACATTGTGGCTCCGGATAGGTGGATCGAGCGGAAGAGTGACTCGTCGTGTCTCTCAGTTCCTTTCCATGGGACGCGGGAAAGCTTAGATGGGGATGCGTTGCTCAATAGTGGGCGCGCTCCAGATAGATGCCGATATTGCTCGTATATTTTGCCTCTCGGAAATAGTAGTAATTACATAGTACTCCATGCTCTTGGTGTCACCGCTCTTTTGGGGGAAGATGGCCCCAGACTACTTCCTACTTTCCTACCAGAGTTTTTCCCCATGCCCACGGGTTTACCCCAGGGGATGATAAATAATCATTATGATCCTCAGGACGTGGAGGTGGCAAGTCCATGGGTTCATGAAGACAGATAAGCAAAAGAACGAGCCAGCGGGGGAACCAAGCGATTGCGTACGGCAAGAGCAAGAATAATAACGAGATAATAATGCCCATTGAGTTTGAGGCGGATTTTCATTCGTCTATCGCGGTCAAGGGTCAAATCGGGTGGAGCGTCCCGACATCAGGGGCCTGCAGCAGCGCTGTGCAGAACGTCCAACGGCTGAAGAAGTCTTAACATCGTCTTAGCGTGATTAATCTATCTAGCTTCCGGCTCCTAGCGGCTATTTCTGACCGTTGCGACGACCGTGTTGCTTTGAAGGTCTGTTTGCCCTCTGCATTTCGGTACATTAAGTCAATTAAGCCTGAACGGTTTTCTGCAGAGGCTAACATTACCCAGTGTGCTTGACTGGGCCTCTTTTCAATGACGAATAATGGCATCGTATGTGCGTAGAGAGCCTCCTGTCTCGGGAAGGGGCATAAGGGGGCCCTTATTCTCTACCTGGCGTCCCAGACAATTGGTTTAATTGCCGACCGTTAAGTCGCTGTTTTGCTCTAGATGACCGTGGATCAAGTGGAATTAGAACCACGAGCGGGTCCCTGCCATGAGGATCTCGGATCTGGGACCCAGAGAGATAGAATGTTGACAGGGCCTCTTGGGAGAAGCATGGATATATTTTGTGAAATCGCAAACGGGCGCTTCGCAAGCCGTTGCACTGGGATTTGAACTGGCTGCGGTCGACTGGCGGGCCACTTCACTTTTTGTAACATCCACTTATAGTACGCGAAGTCGATGGCCATTCCTCTTCGAAGTCGTTAGCGACCTGCCATATGGAGTAAAAGTTGCCTTTGGGTACCGTTTCGAGGCCGGTGCGGATCCAGAGACCAAGAAGGCCAGAGACCAAACGTTATGATAGGGAGAGATAGTCTAACCGGCCAGCACGGGGCACAATCTACCAGAGAGGCTGTGAGCACGCAAGGGTCAGCGCCATCCCCTAGCTCGACACGGAATAGAAGACAGCCAACGATGAATGGACAGGAGTTGCAAATAAACCCCAAAGTTAAATTGAATCCCCCTGTGGTTGGATCCGTGAAGCCTTTGTTATCCAGCCGTGATCCATGCATCGTCCCAGACTCTCCCAGCGGGCCGGGGACCGGTGTCCAGTGCCACTGCTTAGTGGGATGAGGCTATCCCTCCAGGCAATCAGCCTTAATGCTCAAATACTGAAGACCCGCCGCTGTCAGGCTAATTCCTCCACTAATCAACGCAGCTGAAAGATCGGGTCACCCAGCGGGGAGAGCGCGCCAGGAGACGCTGCAGATTCCGGGCCTGGACTTGCAAGTCTCTTTAAGACTCTTCGATCGTCCAACGGAGGAAAATATTAGCTCTGTGCCGGGTTTCGTGCGGCACAGTACCTTGCTTATCGAACCAGATTGAACGACCGAGGTAACAACTGTGAACATGAACCTGAAGCTGAAGCTCACGCACATCTAAACCTTCCCCGCGCGATTCTGCTTCTTTATCATTGCTCGAACGCTGGGGAGCAGCGACCGATGGAGACACGCTTAGATTTGGCGCAATCGGCTGATTGATGGATGGATTGGGTTCGGGATGCCTTCGAGCTGTGACAATATCGGTCCCGATCGTGGATTCAACTTTGTGAGCGTCGACCCGTCGGCGGCAGGGGAAAAGTCCGATAGCAGGTCGTTGATTCGCGCCAACGCAGGCCGGTATATATGGCAGCAGCGTCGCCAGGCAGCGTCCGAAGGCGCATCCAGTAGAAGTCGCTCGAAGAAGGGCAATGGAGGCCGTCTTTCCAAGCAGCATGGAACATCGTCCCGCCAACTCCCAAACCGGAACAGGGAATCGGCGGTTTCGCGCAGTATTGGAAATGGGCAGACAGTCTTGACACCACCGTCCGACGAGGACGATTTTGTCCCAGTGGATAAGACCTTCAAAGATGAACCTTCTTTGGTGCTACTGAAGAAAGAACCTGACGAACAAGAGAAACAAGAGATGAACGACATTCCCACCGATGATCCTCGTCGTGACTCACTGGTAGTTCCCTTGGAGGTTGGGGTGTCGAGTCTATTTGCTTCGTATCCATCAGACCTGGATGAGACTGCGGCCCGCAGATTTATACACTATGGTCAGTTCCCGAAATTCTGGTCATATTATGCAGGTCTACAATGCATGAACCTCGGAAGGTACTGACAGCTAACTGATGCATAATAGCTGCCGAAGACCTGTTGCCGAATCTCATCCCTGCTCTTGCCGATGGAGGCAAGGAAAGGAGGTCCGAATTCTGGCTTCCATTGGCCATCAATCATCCAGCGCTATTCAGCGCCATCATGTATGGCACGGCAACTCATGAACAGGGCCGCAAGCGCCTGGAACGTCCGGATGCACTTGCCTTCACTAAGAAAGAACGACTACAAATTATGATTGCCGAAGATGAGGCGATTCGACGTTTGAATACAATTATCAGCGATCGGTCTCAGGCACTGACGGACGAGGTTGTTCTGGCCATTATGACCATCGCCTTTAGCAGATATGAAAATACCACAATTCCCTCAACATGGCGACCCCATCCATCGCCACTCAGGAGGCTGCAATGGCTCGATGTATATTGTTCCTTGGATCTGGATCAAGTCCATGTTCTGGGTCTCCTCCAAGTGATCAGTCTGAAGGGAGGCTTGCATAAGATCAAGATGGAAGGGCTGGCGGAGACACTTTCCTTGTAAGCTCATTCCATCGATGGCTGCTAATGGAGACTTGCTGACCTCCCTCCCCCAAAGTGCGGGGATAATGCTTGCAACGAGAGGTCTTTCGAAGCCGTTACTACCCTATGTACCTCTAGTTAAGACTAGCAAAGATCCTTCAGAGTCACCAGAATGGCCGCCGGACGTACTAGCGCAGATTTCCGCGTATGGTCCTGACCGCGACTTCCATCAGTATGTCCAGGCTGGTCTTACTGAGCCGTTTGGAGGAATTCTTCACGACCTATACACCTATTCATTAGTGTTGGACCTACACATCAAGGGAACCTTGCAGAATCCCGGCAATCCTATCATGGTTGATCGCCGCAACTCCATCCAGCACCGCCTCATGTCACTTCCATCAATAACTGAATACGCCGACGACGTTCTCTTTGTTGACACACACCGAATCTACGAACCATGCCGGCTTGCCACCATGATCTACAGCTTGCTGACCGTCTTCCCCGTTCCACCGTCGAATGCACCTCTGGCCCAACTGGGCCAGATGGTACGTCTCGCACTCACTGAATCCGATCCACGAAAGAGTTGGAGATCTGCTCCGGATCTCCTACTTTGGGCGTTCGTCTTAGGAGCCATCGCAATCGGGATTGGAGGCACTAACGCCGCCGATCGCGAAGTTAGATCGTGGTATGTCGGATCTCTGCACCGACTCAGCATGATTGCTCGAATCCGCAGCTGGAATGACCTGAAGCGGATCATGAGGAATATTCTATGGCTTGACTCTCTCTGCGACTCGCATGGCGAGACGCTATGGGCAGAGATCATGAAATTTGGCCTTAATCGCACAGCATAAGGCATGGCCGTGTCGGAAAAACACCCCATCATACCCAAAAACCGGTCTCGAATAAATTCAAAAGACATATAATCACCAATTAACGTATATAACCCTAATCATGTGGAGTGGCAGGGCTTTCTCATTATGAGCCATTGTTTTGGGTTCGGATTTCATCCGAAGGTGTTGAGGGTTTGGTTGGTTCGGAGGGAGAGTTCTATCGTTTTGTGTATCTGTCTTACAGCTGTATATACCCATTTCCTTTAAGTATTTTTACGTACTAAACTAAGTGAACATAATTCATGATTTATGATTCACTTCTCCATATATTTATGGGTATGCTGGACATACACGCTAACTCTTTTCCCCTAATCTACACTAGTTATCAGTGGTGTGGCTTACACTGTTAACATGAACCCGCTCTGTTCTATTCGGATGCAAACATCCTCTAAAGGCGTCGAAGATCTGACGACGGACGTCAAGGAGGATACTGAAGTAGTATATGGGACTAAATGTCCTTTAGACTGTTTTGGCTATCTAAATAGAGAAAAATCACGAAATCCATCGCCTGCTATGCTTCAATAGGGATAAAGGAGTTTTTAGCCCAGATAAACAAGTTGTAATTAGCGTAGAAATTACTAGTAATTGAATCATTCTTGCTTCCCGATGAAAGGAGATGCTGCAGATCTGATGTTTGAGGTGAATGAGAGAAGTCTTCCCGGAAACGTGACGGATACGTAATTGAAGATTATCGGGGCTATTGCGACCCCATATGCTTCTTCTGGATTTTTATGACCTGGGTCATATGTTTCGGGTGCATAAGCCCAATCATTGTGGCTAGGTTGTCGTTTTTTTTTCTCGTTTAAGTTACTGAGTCCAATACTATCGATTTCTATCACCGACTACTTAAGATTTGCGATGCTTATCGGACTGATATGAGGTGATCGAGTCCACATATACAGATGTTGGTTAATGCAAGCGTTTGTTATGAACTCTTACTATTCTTTAATGTATGTGCGTAAATTCTATCTGATACCCCAATACTCCAGAGAAAATGGAAAAATACTGTACAAGCACCGTGAATGTCCCATCACCCACTTGATGTACTACTCCGCCGACTCAGATCTCTCAGGGCATAGACATCCTCATCTAATGGCAGTTGAGTGTATGTCTGTTCGCCATTCTCTAGAGCCGAGTCGGCGTTTTGTTTCTGATTCTGCTTCTTCTCTCGCCTCTGGCCCAGCCATATATCCACCACGACACCGGTGATAGAGCAAGCGACGAGGAGCAAGAAAATCGAAAAGCCTCCCGCTCCGCCAAAGACACCGTATGAGTTGTCCTCGTCATCTTCATCTTCATCTTCGTCATCGTCATCATCATCGGCTTCGTCGTCGTAGTCATCTAGAACAAGCAATTCGGAGGGATCATCTGGTTTCATGCTGAAGCCTGACTGGATCCAGGTCTCAGGAACAAGCGTGCGTTGGACCTCGGACCAGCCGAGGGATTCTCCTTTCACGTCAAGAGCTTCTGCGGAAATCCAGTCGAGGTAGCCATCTGCCATGAACATGGTCTCGAAGTCGGACTTGTGCACGTTTCCGATCAGCACTGGGCTGCTGGAGTCTTGGGCTTGTGCGTAGAAGTTCCAGGAATGGACGTCCGTGGCGCCATTCCAGCTGACATAGAAGACGGTGACGGTGGAGAGAACAGTAGAAGAAAGGTCGCTGGAGGCGTAGACGAAGGCCTTGATGGCGGGAGGTTCGATCGGTCGGCCATGGAAGTTGGTGTTGGGGAGCTTATAGGTGCGGTAGCTGGAGAAACGAGGGGAGAGGAATCGAGCTTCCATCAGACATTTGCCTTCAGGGGTGAATTCGGAATGGTAACCTTGCTGACTCCAGCCGACAAAGACGTTACCGTCCCCTTTGCCGCCGGGGTTGGATAGGATCTGGACGTTGCCGCGGAGCCGGGTGAGTTCTCCATCGGGACGGTCGTAGCTGTGGAGGACTCGTGCAGTCATAGGAGAAGATGTGGTATCCAATCGAACAATGAGAGCGTTAGAAACAGTGTCTTCCTGAGAACCTTCATCGGAAGCATTGTTGAGGAACGAGATAATGGTTTCCTTGTCGTCGGATGAGACAAACTGAGCATGATGTTGCCTGTAAAAGGAGAAGTCCTGATTGAAGTCAGACTTCATTCCTCCTAGGCGCCAGATGATATGTCCATCTTTGCCCGAGATCAAGTAAATGGTGCTTGTGAATCGGGCAGAGAGAAGATAGTCCCCGTTGGCGTTCTTATCGACGGCGTTGACATGGCTGTCGTGAGTCAGTCAATTAAATTGGCCTCGTAGAGTGATAATTCTAACAAACGGGGCTACTACTCACATATAATCCCACCCAGAACCGTCTTCTGGCAACCCATCCGTCGGAACGGAAAACGTTGACTCGCTTAGAGGGACATGGTCCTTCGAGTTCCATTCGAAGATCAGTTTACCGGTGGCTGTATCGATCTCTTCAAATCCTCCAACTACCACCATTCCTTTCTGACCCGGCCAGCCCAAATCCGCTAAATCCACCTTCTCAGACCTATACGTACACGCTAGAGCTGTTTTGCCACCATCAAGAACCTTGAACTCGTGCATATTAAATGCGCTGAGATCGTTGCTCACACCCACGATCTTTTCATGCTCATAGTGGTGGTCAAAGATCATGCCACTGCCTTTGACACTACTGTCATGGTACGCATGCTGGACGATGAACGACATGTGGACGTCATCGTCAATGTTCGTCACTGGTCTGAAGTCAAAGATGTTGCGATTTTCAAAGAGACAGGCTCCCGACCAGATCAGTGTCTGGATGCTGAATGTCAGCTTCTATTTCTGATCCACGGGAAGATGCTGGACAGGGGGCATACTCCATTTCCATCATAGATATGCGGGCCGACTTGGCATGGAGTCCACTTCTTGGTTGGGGCTTCAGGATCGATCACAGAATAAGGCGCAGCAAACCAATATCCTGAACTTAGCGAATCCATATCATGAATTATCACTTCATATCGCGGGGCTTTGATATCTGGGCGCTGTAAATAATCGTCTAGGATCAGTAACAGAAAGATCCTACGTAAATTCACGAAAGAAGGAATAAGAGGCCTCAACGGCACTAACCGTGACAAAGGACATCAAGTCGCTGCCCGCAGCAAAATCTACTTCGGCAAGTGCGAGTTCATAATAAAAGATAAGTGCACATATATGCAATAGTAAGGAAAGGAATGGCGACGGCGACATCTTTAGGGTATTAGGATATGAAAAAGGAAAGGAACGCAAGAGAAGAAGGTTAAGGTCATTCAGTCGATGCTTCTCTATCGAGGCGTTGGCAGTTGAAAAACAACTTTTTTATTTCTTTAATCTCAACCAGGACGACGACGACGACCACGAGGCCACCTGTGGCTGTGGAGCATACGACGACTTCCCTAAAATACTGCGTATAATCCCACCGAGCTAAGCGGGAGCACCGGTAAGATAACCCGCGATAGATGATCTGCTCCCCCCTGAAACGTACGACTTGGGTGTGGCGGCATGCTGGAATCAGAATGCTACATCAAATAGGCGTCCAGAGGGGAAGAGTTTGATGTACATCGTAAGCTTGGTGATTGTTCCAATCCTCCAAACCATCTGAAGCTTCATCGGGAACGTGGCTGTTCTGCCCCAGACGCCAACATCCGTGTTACAGAATTTCCGGGGTAACTAAGGGAAAAGGGTTTTGAATGCTTGTTTGTAAGTGGTGATTTTGTACTTTTTCTTTAGACCTTCGATCTAGATCTATTTCTAGTTCTTTATACGTTCGTTCTGACCTTGTTGACACCATAGTAGAGGCGATTGCGACATACGAAATGGACAGTAAAAAAATAAGCGATTTCCCGCTTACAGTGTTGATTGTTGCTCTAAGTGCTGAACATCCCCGAAGATCTTGCCACAGCCCACGAACTCACACTCTGATTCTGGTTCCAACGTGTCCCGGTTCCCCTGAGTTGGAGAGGGTTTTGTCTAGACGCCTGTAGTTCCCCTGTCTAGAAACAGCCGTTGCAGCCGGATGGTCTTGGCACATCTTGGCAATAGCTTTTCTTGAGATCGTACGGAATGATCCATCATTTGCTGTTTATTATTGCGGCTGAACCATACGGTCCATGAGAATCAAGCCTTTTCGTTCCGGGCCCAATTGCGCCCAGTCATGTTTCCCGATGTTTCAACCAATGAAGGCAGAAGGCGCCTCTAGTCTCCTGGTGTAGGAACCGCATTTAGCAGACTTGGATAGATTGAACGCGTGGAGTCAATGCTGTTACGTGGCGACATACGTGATGTACGTCTTGGCGCTTGCGTATTCAATGCCAAGCACTCTGTGAGAGCCAAAAGCTCACAGGGTCCAAGCCAAGACTGAATAGACTATCGGCTTTCACTGGTCGATCGCGTGTTCGGCGGTCCCACCGATCTTTCAGCGCATCAGATAAGTTATCCCAATACAGATTGGAATGTAGGTATCCAGAAGCTTGTCGCATGATACCATGCCAAAAGAAGCTATGGGAAACGGTCTGCAGGGCGCATTCCTCTCGGATGGTCGAGGATAATCTCATGACCTCTGTAATGTCACTTGGAGAAAAGTTCGAACCTTGGCCTTCCCACAGTGTGGCACAGCTGATAGAATATGTCCCGAAACGTGCCGCTGTCCAACATGCTCTAGAAAGAAACAAAAAGAGAATCATCTACAAAGAGAGCTAGTCGACCCAAAACTCAAATCTGGGTAGAATATGACACGCGACTAAACTAATCGAGGGCGTCGGCGCAGTCGAAGATTACGTATAGCCAACCTTCTAGTATCTAGTTTCACAGGTCCCAACATTCTACGACTTGAAAGAACTTACGTTCCGCCACAATTTGCCTCAGGCTAGAGGGATTTAAAAGTCTTCTTTTGGATCTCGATAATACCAAGTCTGTTTGCTCGATCTGCTATGTTGGTATCATTAGAGGAGCTCTCGGCAACTCATGCGGCTTCCATGTCACATCGATGGGTTCCGTTTCATCTTCTTGAATGATTCCAGGGCCATTAGGATATGGAGCTGATTGTCTCTGATGCCTACACTAAAGAGAGTCTTATTTATTTATCAGTGTTTTCGTTACCATTTCCTTTAATCTTTACCTAAACGTTGCATACGACTGCGCGCCAGGCATAGAATCAGCAACCATTATAAAGAGGCTCTAGCACTAGATCTCAGTAATGAGTACGGCTCGTGCTCGCTCTAAAGAATATGCAGCAGAGGATAGAGCGCCTCAGCATTAAATGGGAAAGTGCGCCATGATTGGTTGGGATCCTGGAATGTATCTGTTCGCAAACCAGTTCTAAAACAACAGTGTGACCTGAACCGCATGATAAGGACATAGAAAACAGACTGAGTTCCTCCCATGCAACATGTCCCAATTCCAAACAATATACCGAAACCTTTACCACTCATCAGACAAATTCAAGTGGCAGAACGATCTTCCGTCATGGCCAAAAGCAGGGCTTGTAGATCCATAGTGTATAGAGTCGTCTATCGTATATGCGCTATAGATAAGTTAACACGAGAGAAGCCTAGTCGCATATACATGCAAGGAGATATACTTACACCTATGCTGCAATGCCCGCAGCCCTTCTCCTGTGATTCTGTTCCGCGACTTCATACCCATAATTTTCAACGTCGAATTGGTAGCGTCTGCTCCTTCTACCGCCGCCCAAGCGGTTGGTTGTCATTGGCTGCGGCGATGGTCCAGGGTTCTCGGTCTTGTGTGCCTTTTTGGATCTGAGGAGGGGTAGTAGTAGGAGACACATGGTGAATAGAATCTTCTTCTGAAAAAAGGTCTTTGAAACAACTTTTTATATATAGACTGAATCTAGTATTATGATGAATGGAGAGAAATTGAGAAGTTCTCTATATTAAAAAGTCACAAGGAATGAACTGAACTCGCAGCCAGAAAGGGAGATTATATCCCAACCAGGGTTGAGCGATTTCAAGTCCTAGCCCTCAGCTCTGTACAAACTCTTTATAGTATAAAATACATCTTACAATTTTCTCTACCCGGTCAAGTAAATGAAGAGCGTCAGACTGACCGATACGTTGACCTAAAATGGTAATGCAATCGATCATCTACTATATTACAGCCACGAGCAAAGATCATCCTTTCTACTATACCGGTCAAAGTGTGCCTTCATGGATGAGGAATCCTTAGAACGTTTTTGGCCCCCAAGCGATACCATATGCGTGGCTAGAGGTTATCTGATGTTAGGCAGGGATGACCGGCGGCACTAAGCTCGTAAAATAATCCATTGTGGGTAAAAAATCACACTGGGATTAGTAGTGTGCTCTGACAGACATTTCGAGTTTAGGTTACAAGGGGGCTGAAGTACGGCTGGTGAGTGCCCTGCTGTCATCTTCTAAGTGTTTTCGCCTTAGCTTACCCCGTGATTATTAGGTATTGTTAGTGCAAGCCTTGGAACCCTTGGCAAAAGCTTCCAGGGCGCTAATTCTCGCATTGTTTAACAGATTCGGTTTACTGATATCGCAAGTGATTCAATGTGAGATATTTTAAAAACAAGACGATGTTGCCTTTGGGAGGAGACTGTGAGCTAGTGCGGACGCGGAACTAGAAGGGTTAAAAGTATGCATCATGACCGTCGCAACTAGACATTATTCTTTATAGTTCTGTCGAGTATCTCGATAGTCCTAGGCTATTATGGAATCACGCGAGTACGTCTACAAAAAGATCACGGATGAGGATGATTTATTACTCGATGTACACTGGCGGCGGAATTCCTCTCAGGGCCTCAATGGACACCCAATAGGTCGGTGATGAACCATTCATATCAAATCTAGTTGAAAACGCCATTCCATCGATGCTAGATTGAAATACTAGAGTTCTAGACGCATATTCAGCGAGGCTGACATCCAAAAGCTATCATATTCCACGGCGGGGGTTATACACAGGGATCAAAATCCATCATCCCAAGAGTTCAGATAGCGTCCGTTTGTCGTCTGGGATTTGTCGCAGTCATACCCAATTACCGTCTATGTTCGCAAATATCGGTATACGATGGCCCTGTCTCCGATTGCAGGGATTGTCTGAAATGGACTATGGGTTTTCTCCAGGAAGCTCTCGACCAGGACTCTTGTGGGATTAAGGTTGATACCGACCAAATCGTGACTATGGAGCATTCATTCGGTGCTTCTCTTGCCTTGCTTCTAGTATACAACCCTATCTCATCACCTCACCACCATATAAAGGCTTTGTCAAGTTGACCTATTTAACAGGCTGCACCACCGAGTCGTATCCGCGCAGTTCTTAACTTCTACGGCGGTAAATATTACCATGACCGGACCTGGCATTCTCCAAACCCCTTTTTCGCCAATGCACCTGACTATCCCGAATCTGTAACACGACAAGTCTTCGACGGACCGCAAGTATCTGCGGCGACGCCGTATCTTGGACGAGATAACGTTTCAGCTCGAGACGCATGGCTGTCCAACCCATTCAAATCTGGAAAACATCTTGAGCTCGTGACTATAGAAGGAGACTACGATCGTATCGACCCATCAAAAGTGTTCTCGGCTGTGTTTCCTCCGACGATGTTTATACATGGAACAGCGGATACGGTTACACCTGCTCGAATTAGTCAACAGGCGTATGAGGAATTGATATCTCTGGGAACTGAGACGGAGCTTGTACTAGTCGAGGGAAAGAATCATATGTTCGATATGGCTTACCAGAGTGAGCATGAGGATGAATATAAGGCCTATGTGCACAGGGGCTTCGAGTTCCTGGCGAGGAAAGTAGGGCTACTTTGAACGGGTAATCCATAGATGACATTGGAGGAAATCTAGATTCTATTCCTCCTTCTCTCAAAATGAAACTTTCCCTTTTCTAGACAGAGATATGCAACGATAATGCCCCATTCGTTAGACAGTGTTGGGAGTTTTTAAATTCTGGAACAGATGGGATAACCTGTGACGGCGTGGCAACAAGTACTATATAAGTGAGTGCAGTATCAGGTCTTACGACCTGATATCCTGGTCTTTTGCTGGTAGCGCAGCGGTTCAACTCTTAGAATGCACCCTAGGAGTAGGGCCGTGACATAACCCACTTCTTGAGGTACCCATCACTCAACGACTTTGGGACGCAAGTATCGATGATGGATCTACCCTTCTTATGAGAAATGGTGCTACCGTATTGCCAGCCATAGCCTCCGACAAGAGTTCCAACCGGCTCTCAGTCTCAGGAACGCATTTCCACACCTTGAGAATATAATTCATCATATCAAGGCACCAACTCTTCATCGCATAAGCATGCTGGAATTGTTCGTCATCATGTGGTCGTCTCATTGTTAGCCGGTACCAGGCACCAAATACGATCTTTAGGACTTTCACAATATACAGAGCTGCTAGCGGAACGGCAGCATCCAAACTCAATGCATACTCGACCGACATAGCTACGCAATTTGCTGTCTCCATGTCTTGATTCTCTACTGTTGGGAGGTCGAAGAGATTCGAGATGCATGTTACAGTGTCGAGGCTCTGGATTATCCCGCAAAGAATGAGGCGATATGAGTAGTACGTATTGCAAGCTGGAAGGCTCTCACCGATTGGAAGTGATAGGATGTGGGCAGCAATGCTGCAAGTCCTGGGGAACATGTTGCAACGGTCCATATTCCCTGAGCTATTGCCTCCTCAATCCACGGCTGGCAAATATTGGTGTATAGCTCTTGTGCGAGATCGGTTGCTTTTGAGAAGGTCCCTGCGTCAGCAGTACCGCTGAGACATCATCGGGTAAGTTGAACTAAACGGGGAATCTGTATTAGGCCAGCCATAATAGCTGCTGGTGCACCTTGATATGCGGTCTGCTGAGGGATTGAAGATGTTATTAGACTAAGCCATGATGGGTGGTCGAACTGCGAATCTTCTCCTCTGAGTGCCGATATAACAATCTGTAGTCTGGGTTAGGTAATCTGTTCCCCTTTCTAGATTATGAGCGACTGACTTCTTCGTAGTATACGTTGTTGAGAATCCATTCTCCAACCTCGATTTCTGGCGCTGATGGTCGACAATGGCTCATAGTCTTCGACAATTCCAAGACGCCCAAAACAAAGAAATACGATCCTAATCCTCGGAAAGTCTGCGGTTGTGGCCGTCAGATTGAACCGCGGGTTTTCGTGTGGCCACTCACCTCAGCGGAAAAATGAAGTCTAATGCTCAGTGTGAGATCAAACGTCGGCTTCGAGTTTCTCTCTGCGCAGCATTTCAAAGTTTGTCTCAGGCAGCTGAGGGCTTTCACGCCCGATGCACAGGCCCTCTCCGCATTAATTTGGTTTGGGCAGCGGTATGCTTCAAAGCTATCAAGGAGATATGTAGCAGCGAGATCGAGAACTTTGTTATAACCCACACGAGTGGGGATTGAACCGATCTAGACTCTAAGAAATTGTAAACTATTGACCACCGACGGCTTATGTCCCAGTAGCGTGACCCATCGAGCGCAACTGACATATCCGGTGAGAACGGCATCTGCGATGGTATTGACCAATTTCCATAATTGGAATCCTTCCGGAGATAAGCCTTTAGAGAGAGACCATTGGATTCGAACTGCTTCAGTCTAACAACACTAGGAGGGCTTTCTTCGCCTATGATAGTAGGCGTCTCTGAGTCTGTTTGTAGTCGAGGACGCCCTTTGCGGTTCGATTGGAGAAAGATCAATCCATCTTCGTATCTGTAGGTACATTGTCTGTTTTTCTTCTTCCCCATTTTGGCGTTTGTTTCATCACACTGATATACAAAAGTCAGATATAGCTTGAGTCGTGAGATAGGATATAGCTATACTTTCAAGCTTTCGTTTCCGGCACAAGTCACATTTCCGTAACTGTGTGTGATGACGTGTAGACATAAAAAATAGTCAAAGTTAATGATTCTAAATTCTATTTATGGTGGTGGTCAGCGTGAATGGAAAAAAGTCTGGATTCCTGGCTCACATACCAGTTTCAGCCTGTAGGACTGTTCCTTAATCATCTACCATACTCTTGTATTAGTGTTTCGTAGTAAATCCCGCTGTTTAGTGAAATTAGATTCCTGGTACTCTATCAGGGTTTGAAATAAAATGGGAAAAGAGTGGACTGCAATTACGTGGAAGCCTTAAAATATAATGGCGAAAGCAGCTCTTTCAGGTTTCAGCTCCGAATGTTGCTGTTAGATCTCCCCTCCCGCTCT
The DNA here is from genome assembly GCA_003116535.1 of Paecilomyces niveus. Classification (NCBI taxonomy): domain Eukaryota; kingdom Fungi; phylum Ascomycota; class Eurotiomycetes; order Eurotiales; family Thermoascaceae; genus Paecilomyces; species Paecilomyces niveus. The sequence goes on from QEIL01000123.1 coordinate 110,629, forward strand.
GCCATAGCAAAGCTGCGTCATGTGACATAAGCTGATACCCTGGAAGTCAAGAAAGATGGCAAATGCTTCTGAGAGGGAAAGTGATAAGGCCGAATTAATTAAAATATCTTTTGCCATTGGAAACATGCGAATCATTTCAATTTTATATTTCCATATTTTGGTTTCTATGATGGGTGGATTCCATATTAACCTCTATTTCCCGAGAGCAATATGCGATACAGTCAAAGCAATTGCTGAAGAATAGAGGGTGATGAGGTCTTGGAGTTGATGCATTCTTAATCTACAGTTTTGCGATATATCGCTTACTTTTCTCCACAGTAATCATCGTCAATACTCAGTCTTATGACGTTACAGCACTGTTGCTGACGGGTAACCGGAGAGGTGGAGAGCCTCCTTTTCTTGATGAGAGCCGAACTTGAATTTCAATCCTAGAGAATATACTGATTCTAATCGTGCGTGGATTCTTCAGAATTGAATTTGATCTGCTTTGCTGACATCAGACTACTGGATCGGTGGAGATGGAACACGGAAACTCATTCCGCGCGGATAATTATAAAATGGGCTCGCTTCCAGAGCTATATGAAATATATTCTATTGTGGTACAGGGAAAGTGTCTCTCTTAGAAAATTTGCTCTTGCAATCAGACCTCGAAGTCCCGCGACGGAAAGGTTACCTCCTGCTCTGGAAATACAAAGACGCCGATCATGTCTGAAACCATCAAAATCGGAACCTATCTCCTTTCAAGGCTCAAGGAGTTAGGAGTAAAGTCCGTTTTTGGGGTACCCGGAGGCTGGTTATCCCTATGACCCCTTGGCATGCTTGTAAATGCACGACTAACTTCAAGGGATGTAGATTTTGAACTCACATTATTGGATATAGTTCCTGAGGTAGGGCTAAGATGGCACGGGACGGCTAACCAGCTGATTGCTGCGTACGCTGCCGATGGCTACGCACGTCTCAATGGCTTTGGAGCGGTGATCACCACCTTTGGACCAGGGGAGCTTTCAGCTCTCAACGGGCTAGCAGGCGCCTATGCTGAATCCGTTCCGGTCATGCATATTGTCGGATATCCGAGTACCAAAGCTCAACAGGCGAAGGCAATGCTCCATCATACTATGGGAGATGGTAGGTTCGAGTAAGTGGCATTTACACTGGAATACCCTCTTTTGTAGAGAGATTTTTCCGGCATTGACCAACGAAGTGCATACCATGAAATGTCCAAACAGATTTCTTGCGCAACAGCTGTGCTGCAGGATGAAAAGAACGCCAAATGTGAAATTGACAGAGTCTTAAAGGGTGAGCAATATTCCTCTTTTCTATCTATTTCTCCCAACAGCGCTGGCGGATGATTCGTTAACTGGTGTCTTACACTGCCACAGCAATGATATATCACCATCGTCCAGGGTAAGGTTTTTTCTACATTAGGAAGACTGAATATCCTCCAAAGCTGATATATACCAGCTACATTGGAATATCAACGGACATGATTCTCCGACAAATACCGCATGTACCTGCCCTGATGTCTGCCGTCCCTCTTGATGGGCAAGAGAATGGAGTCGAGGATACTAGTGCAGCTGTTGCAACGATAAAGGATCGGATCCTGTCCGCAGGAAAACTTGCTATTATTGTTGACGCTGGTATGGAACCTGCTATTTCTCGTTGTGCGAACTAACGAATATTGCAGGTGTCACTCGTTACGGAATCATCAAGGAAACCTGGGAGCTGATCGAAACACTGAAGGCTCCATATTTCACAACTCCCATGGGCAAGGGAGGCATCACTGAGAAGCACAAGCTTTTCGGAGGGCTCTACGCTGGGGTTGCGTCAGACCTAACAGCCCGGGATTATGTCGAGACAGCAGACTGTGTCTTCAGAATTGGTAACTTCCCGGTAGGTTTCCGGGGTAAGATCATTCCAAGCGGTGAATAACACTGATTGTGACTTTCAGAGTGACTTTAACACGTAGGGCGCTTATCCGATCTGGCATTATCGTTAGCTAATACAAGTCTGTGCAGCGGAACTTTCTCAGCGAAATATCAGCCACATGCTCTCATTGACTTTCGACAGTTTTCAGTTAATGTCTGTTTAATGACCCCTAAACTTCGATAAATAACTACTTACACATCTTACAGGTTGAAGGGAAAGCATTCAATGTTGGCATAAGAGAAGTGAGTTCTCCATAGTTTGACGGCCTACACTGAGACGAAAGAGGAATATAAGAAGCGCGAGGAAAATAGTAGCTGATGTTTGATAGATTGTTACTTCTCTTACAGAGTCCGTCCGATCGGACGCACAAGTCCAGGCCACGTCCTGGCCAACCTGGCGGCAGCCATCTCAAGAGAAAATACTGCCATTGAAGGATCTTATTACTTTTGACTGGCTCTTACAGGTAGGTGGCCCCCCAAATTCTCTTGACTTGAAAGTTACTGACAAAACTATCACTTCAGCGACTAGGTGAAGCTTTCCGCCCTGGTGACCTAATCGTTGTCGAAACCGGAAGCATCTCCGTCGGAATACCACAAGTTCCTCTGCCGGAAGATGTGACAATGTTCACTCAAACGCTATGGGGAAGCATCGGTTACGCGTTTAGTGCCGCTGTGGGAGCGTCTTATGCTGCCAAAGAGCAAGGTCAGAAGTTCAAGAGAACAATCATAATCACGGGTGACGGCTCTATGCAAATGACTGTTCAGGCAGTTAGTTATTTGTTACCCCTGAATCCTATGATGTTAGTGTTGGAGCATGATAATATGGGACTACTTGATGCTGATTGATCCTAGTATTGTCCTTAGCAATGATGGGTAAGAGTGAAAATCCTCCAGGGTTCACTATGGTCCAAGAAAGCACATTCCACAATTACAAAAATTGAGAGAAGGATGTCGCTGGCAGCTGTACAAGTTACACTTGCGAGCGAGCCATCAACGGTCCGAATGCCTCTTACAACGATATTCCTGAGTGGGACTGGCAAAGCGTTCTCCATACCTTCGGGCCCAACGTGCAATCGAGATCATTCCGAGCAAGGGCGCCTCAGGAGCTGGATACCTTGCTGGAAGACCCCGAAATTGCTGAAGCCAAATGTACTCGAGTAAGTATATCTATATAATGTGTTTATAAAGACTTTCATGGGGAAAATGAATTATACTGACCACTCATGAACAGCTTGTTGTAATCATTATGGACAAACATGATACGCCTAAGATCGTCGATGTATTTGCAAAGGCCCTCGCCAAAGCAAACTCAGGATGAAGTCTACCTGTACCTGTTTAGATATTACTAGATATCTGATTGATGCTATATTGGCATCCTATATTACTAAATCCTTAGAGGCTCTATATACAAAGAACAGAATGAAATTCTCTCTAGAATATCCACCTCCTTCGTACATAACTTTTTTGACCGGAACAGCACAAAGTTAACTTACTGATATGACTTACATCATCCATATATTTACAGTATTAACGTAATCAACCACCGAACCGCGAATTTTTATTCTCCGCACCTACGATTTTGAAGCTTTTCAACACCCAACACCATTAAATTAGACTAATTACTAGCTGAATATCTAGCTATTTATTAGGACAATTCCTTATCGTATGTCCAATAGTCCCACAACCACTACAGCGTTGTGGAGCGCGCTTTCGAGGCACAGATGCCTCCTCCTCAGCCGGTATATTATTCTGCATATTAAGCTGTTGAACACGCTCACGGCCTTCTTGTACAGATATAAAGAGGTCTGTCCCTATAGAGCCACGTGTCCTTTTCTTCTTCTTTTTTTTTTCCGCTCATTTTCAGCGCGTAAAGTCTTGATTTCTTCATTAAGAAGAATTCATATTCATTGCCATTTGTGCTGCCTTTTCAAGATGTTGAATATGTGATATAGGACTGCTAGAAAGTGTCCTTTCTTTTTGAAGGCTTTTCTGTAAATTGCGGACCTCTTTGTCAAGCTGACGGGGATTCTGAGGTGTTTGAAATACTGATGATATTGACCCTTCCTGCAGGAGTAGTGGTGGTGTTGGTGTACGAAGTTGAAAGGTGATCTTTTCAAGAACCCTGTCTTGATCAAGTGGTTTAAGACCAGCTCCTCTGAAGCCACTACATATATTTTCTGTAGTAAAAACTGCTTCGCGTGCAGAAGGATATAGGTAAAGAAAGTCCTCCTTAGTAATATGGTTAGTTTTGGCCGCCATTAAACCCTCAATCAACTTCCCATACGCGCGTTTAAGCAGCCCAAAAACACCAACATCCAGTGGTTGAAGAAGATGAGATGAATGCGGAGGCATACAAAGACAGATAATTGCATTCTCTTTGCAGAAATTATCGAATTCCACAGTTTCATGACTTGAATGGCCATCAAGAATTAGCAACCGCTTCGCGCCAGTTGAATGCAATTTGGAAAAAGGACCAAATAGATACTTTAACCATGCAAGGCCTATTTCATCCGTTGTCCAGCCGTTAGGACTATTGGTAAGCTTCCAATCTGGATGAAGCTTAGGCTCTTGATACCACTCAGCCTGATGTTCTTTGCTTTTCAAGATAATTGCTGGAGGTATATGAATCCCTTTTGAATTCACGCATAACTGTCACCCATCCGCGGTTTCCTTGCATGATTGTACGAGGTCTCTCACTGTATTCCACTGAAGTGATGACCTTAGAAGTTGTACAGAGTCCCATTGCAAAGCCAGTTTCATCAAAAATTCCAGATATGATCTTCATGGATGCCATGTTCTTGAATAACTGCCTGTACAGTCTTAAACCACTGTTTTAAGACTGTTGGATCCTCCTGCTTTGCATGGTCATATGAAATTCTTCGATCATATCGTGTACGTAGTGCTGGATGGTGTTTAACAAATTTAGATGCCCAGTTAGCGCCAATACTTTCGGTTGGATCCTGTGTAGGTTCAGAGAGTAGGATATGTGCCATTCCACGTAGGAACTGCGGTCGAATTGAAAATCCACACTTATCTGCATCTAATAAGCGTTTGACAAGGACTTCCTCTTCAAAAGCAGTTAATTTATGGCGATTAGCATGTGTTTCTGACCGTGGTTGAATACCAGCAAGCCGTTCACGAAGGGTGCTTTCAGGGACGCCAAATATCTGGGCAGCTTTCAATTTTGACTTGATTTGCTGATTTTTATATGCAGAAATAGCCATCTGCATACGAGCTTCCTTAGATAAAGGCATTTTATGTAGAAATAATAAAGAAAAGACGCGTTGATGAGTGTTGAATTGAAAGTTGAAGGTGCGGAGAATAAAAAAATTCGCGGTTCGGTGCTTGCTTACGTTAATTATAATTATATGTGTGAGATAAGAAGGACCTAGTGAGGTGGATGATAACCACTAGCGAAGTAAGAAGCGAATATATTGAAACGAAGTGATAATATGACCGCGACACTTTTGGAGGATTTGCGCAACATCTAAGCAGTAGGCTTCCCGTCCTTTCCCTTGTACCCCTTCCGCGGAATCCTTTGCCATCCCATACCGAAACTCGTCACGAAAGATGCAGCAGATCCTCCAGCTGCCAGATACTGCACAAGACATTAGCGGAGTAAAGAACAGATTTTGGATCTCAATATACTTACAAAAGTTTGAATAATAGCATGATTATAAGCATGGAGAACATTCGAAAGATCCGCTGCCGGTGTTACAGATCGTACAGCCGAAGCTCCGGCATCAATTATAGTTTGTGCATCAACATTCGGAGCGTACGTGTGCAATGAAGAGCGCAAGCCGCTGGTGAAGATGGTTTCTCCGATAGCGAGGAAGATGGCTCCTCCAAGATACTGGCAGAAGAAGACTTGGGATGTGGCTATTGCGACGTCCTGCGCAGGTAGAAGGTTTTGAATGGCGGTGATGGGCTGCAGGCCTCGGCGGTTAGTAATGATAAATTAACTGTCATTGTTCAATGGAAGAATGAAGTATAAATATCGCCTACCATCTGAAGGACCGACCCTCTTCCTGTACCCACCAAGATCTGATAACCAATCCATGGTCCAGCGCCAGTTGACGGGACGAAAGTGGTCATCAATCCGGCGCCGACGGAGCTTAACATGCAACCGAAAAGCGCCCAAGCTGTACAATAGCCGATCAATTCAACTATAAAAAGTTAGAAACATGCTATAGATGTCTCTGAGAGGAATATTACCAAATTTTCCAGCAACCACCGCACTGAAAATCTGTGCTATCGCTGTAGGTAGGATCATGACACCGCTCATAGTTGGACTCGCGTCCTTGACGACCTGGAACCAGACCGGCAGATAGTATGAGAGCAACAATAAGGAACCCATTTGAAAAAAGGATGTGCCACATCCGAAAATGATGAGCCGTTTTCGCGCAATTTTTGGTGGTATCATTGCCTTTTCTCCCCTATAAAGAATCCAGATGATAAATACGACAAGAGTCGCAAACGCACCGCAAAAGAGTCCGATAATCGTTGAGGAGTTCCATCTATATGTGGTACCACCCCATATCATTGCAAGCAAGAACATAATGCACGCAGGGGCAAATAGTGCGAAGCCTATAAGGTCAAGTTCCTGGGTGATGATAGCTTTGAGGTTGGTCCGTACAGGCTTCTTGTCCATTTGTTCGGGAATGGTGAGGGCGAAAAAAATGAGAATGACCAGGCCACCAGGAGGTAGATTGATGTAGAAGCCTATAAAGTTAATAAGCATGAAACTAGTTATAGTATAGGTTGAGAAGAAAGCACATACACCATCGCCAGGATACATGTTGCGTGAGAGCGCCTCCTATTAAGGGTCCGACGACAGACCCGATGGAAGCCACTCCCATACTAATTCCGACGAATACTGAGCGCGCGATGAACCGTTAGGAACATCTGATATGAGGCCTGCAGGGAGTCCTTACGAGGCTTTTTATCTTTTGGGGCAGCGGCAGCAATTGTTATAAATGCGCCATTCAGCAATCCTGCTCCGCCAATACCTTGTATCGCTCTCCCACCAATGAGCATCTTCGACGAGGTAGACGCTGCGCAGATTAAGGACCCAATGAAGAATATCACAGTGAAGGTTATGTACGTTTGCTGCTGAACTTAGCATCTGCGTGTATAGCAAGATGATGGGAACGCGATCGTATGTACTGTACCTTTGTGGGAAAGTGCGTGTAGAATTTGCCCGCCAGCGGTTGTAGACAGCAACTGGACAAGATGTCAAAGAGTATTCATTATGTAGCGATAGGGACCTTACGTCGAGACGAGGTAAGCACTTCCATACCATCCTATGTCGTCAAGAGAATGGAAATGGGAAGTGATTTGAGGAATGGCCTTAATCGTTCTTGTTAGGACTTGCCGCAGCAACTTTTTTTCGGAGATATGCATGTGAGACTTGCCGTAGAAACTATAGATCCATTGAGTGCCATAAGAAAAGTGGAAAATATGACAGCAGCGAAGAGAATATACAGCCTTATGCCAGTGAGGCTGGTGCTGTCTGCATGTTTGCTGTTTTCTGGTCGTACATCTGGCCCTTCACTATGAGGAAATGAATCTGGTCCTGGCGACCTGGACAATATAGGCTCGGCTTTTGATGAAAGACATTGCTCGTCAACCAAATCTCCTTCTGAAGGAGCGGGCTGATCCAAAGACTGCGTACTGTGCGCCATCTTGATGATGGATATGGAATACTAAATAGACCTCCATGTTGTATTTTATCGTTAAAAGACTGTTCCGATTGCTCCGATCGTCTTTGCGTTATGCCTGCAGATGTTTTAGGTGTTAAGTATAGTTCAAACCCTAATAGGGGATGCCGTCGGACACGGAGTTCCGTTTCCGCGTCCGTCTCTCAACTGGTCCTAGATTTATCATCATTCATTCTGTACCATGAACGGAACAGACGGACTACCATACCACCGTGTTACCATATCCACTGCATATGAATTCAATGCTTCTTAGCTGCTTTGGGGAAATAGAGACATGCTCCGCTTGACTCCGCCGGGCTCTGACAGTGCTCGCATGCCGAAGGCCTGCGTTCCGTGTGCCCATGCAAAAGTCAAATGTGAGATTGAAACTGAAGATCGAGTTTGCCAGAGGTATTCCGTCCTGCATTTCAGAAGTGAACGTCAGGCTGTTGTTAATTTATACTCAGATGCCACCGCTTGAAGAAACAATGCAGTATGCAGATGCCAGGGGCGCATCGGCGGAAGCGACAAAGACCGAATACGTCGTAAGTCAAAACATGACTGTTACTTGCGAAAGTGTCAGCTAATATTCTATGAAGGGATGTTGCGAGATTGGAACAGAAGCTAGATAGTGTAGCTGCCATACTCTCGGCTTCAGAACAGGCTAGAGCACATATAAATCTACCGAGCCAGAACCAAGTCTTGACCCCAACCCCCGGACATTCAGGCTTCCTTCCTCCGGCAGAAAGTGTGAAACAATTCATTAAAAACGACAAAGAAGCAGAATTGATACTAGATTACTTTCGACAAAATATGATGCCTCGTTTTCCATTCGTTATCATTCCACCCGAAGTCAGTCCAAATGACCTTAGGCAGGAGAGACCATTCCTCTTCATGACGGTTATGATGGTGGGCTGTCGACATGATGCTTCTCGCCAAACAGAGATAGCAAGGAAGATCAGGGAGGCCATAAGTTATCTCATGCTTATAAAAGGAGAGCAGAGTCTTGATATACTTCAAGGTCTTCTTATATACCTAGCGTGGTGCGTTTCTTACCCCACATTGGTAAAGCCTCGAATTGATTGACTGATCAACCATAACAGGTATCATCTTCATCTCCGAATTAACTCACAATTGAGCAATCTTTTCTACTTGCTCATGGCGATGATGACTGACCTCAGTATAAATAACGCAACACACCCAAAGAGCCCATCCAAATTATCTCCGGGTGTTATCAACTACTTCGGTAAGGACGGTCAGACACGAGTAACAAGGACACTCGAAGAGCGGAGGGCGTATCTCGGCTGTTTCTATGTTACTTCAATGTACGTGAACTTCTGTGCTTATGGTTAACGGTTTCTTACTGACCATAGGACTAGAATATCACTCTGTGCCAGAGCTGTTGATCCGGTAAAATATACAAAATATACAGATGAATGTTGTCGCGTGATCACCGAAGCAGCTGAATATCCAACCGACAAGTTTGTTGTACATCTGGTACATCTGCATCGACTGGCTGATAAGATCAGACGTACTCTCTCTTATGATGAATTTGAGCTTCCATTAGGGATATCAGCTCCTATAGGGGCTTATGTGAGATCTTTGGGGTCTGAGCTAGCACAACTAAAGGATTCCCTTCCTCTAGACGTTCCGTATTCTAGTAAGTCTGCTTATTCTACTTCCTACTTTGCGAAATAAAACATGAATCCTCATCCAATCTGACCGTTTTCTGATAGTCGATCTCCTTGTGAATTACTATATGCTGGAGGTTATCCTGTACGAAGTCGCGCTGAATGAGAAAATAAACACCTTCCGATACGGGAACTTTCCAATGGCGCGCCTGGAAATTCTCCTATCTTGCTTAAACTCCACGAAGGCCTGCTTTGATACGTACTACTCTTTCCCTGCATCTTCATACCTCGATCTCCCGTTCATTTTGTGGACACAACTAGGCCACGCAGTGATTGTTTTGTCCAAGCTTTCTCTCTTCAGCGGCGAAGGCTGGGATCAGGAATATGTGTGTAGTCAGCTAGCCTTTTCCGAAACGGTTGACAAGTTTGGTCATAAGATTGAGGAAGCTAGAGGATCGTATCGCTTGTCAACCTCCCAAGCGGGAATCTCTACATTACCATCGGATATCCCAGCTTTCTTTCTCAAGCTCAATCCTAGCTTGCAGCAAATGAAGGAATGTCACGAGGCGCGGCGACAGGGACGGATGAGCAGAATGGGGCAAACTCAAGGCCTGTCTCGTGATGAAAGCACTTCCGTTTCCAATAATGATCTAGTCATCCCTGATACAGCTGGTCTGTTCGAGTTTCTAGATGACAGTTTCTGGAGACAGTTTACATGAATACCAAATACCCCACTACCTGTATCAATTCTAGGAATAGCTTATTAATATTACTAATATTATACATGCACATACATCTAAGAGCATCTTCCGTAGGTTGGAATTAGTATCTAAATTACTTGCACGTCAACCACGGCTCCTGAATTAAGAATAGAAATATGGCCTTGCAACAAAAGAGCAATATGTTCATTCACACCTGTCGCATAAATCACAAGGAAACCAGCGTTTCCAGGGGAGGGTCAGTGTCCTCGAAATGAGTCCATCGATGAATGAGATGGTAGAATAGCTCCACGGCGGTGTCAGCAGGATGTTGAAGTTGGTCGGACTGCGAAATGACCAGATATGTTACCATTCTGCGAAGCTGACAGATACTCATGGTATACTTCATCGAGAACAACTCCTAGATAGGGTACGGATGGGTATTCAAGAAGCCCATTACCGGGTGTTGAGGGTCGAGGTCGTCTTGGGATGAAGGGACTCATAGCTTCTGTCAGCTCGTATCCTATCGTAATGGTGTAATTGAATAGCTTAAACGATCCTGAAAAGCTCTAAAAGAATTCGAGCTTGAACCTGCCAAATATATCTGTGAACTTCCTTAGTTGTCTTTTCGAGAGATATTTCGAGCTTTGGTGAGGTTGTAAGGTCCCAAACAAGGATAAGTCATGACTAATTATCAAATTAGGCCCAGAGGAGCATATAAAGCTTCTCCAAACTTCTCTGCGGAATTGATAATTGGATTGATCTTCCAGATCTCAACTAAGACTTCACTGAGTGAACCGACGAAAGTGAGGTTGTGGTATATGATTGGGGCATATTGACTCTTTGAATGGAATTCATTTTTTGAGATATTCTCCCTAATCAAGGGGATACTTTTCCGGTGGAGCTTATTTTGATCAGGGTTTTCGATAGGGGATCTGTATATCAATTGTTTTTTAGAGATATTTTATATCCTTCAAACCATACTTTTGTATCCTCGATGAATTGGTTATGACCTTTCGAAAAGCCCACTTCGAGAAATAAAATTGGTTCCAAAAATCCATGTTGATTTTTGGTGACGAAAGCCAGATAGGCCCACAAAATCTTGAAACCCTCTATTTGTCCAGATTATATAATTTCTTTTGATAGTATCGACGATCTCGAAATTGATTCTGTAAGACCTTGATTGAAGGCAGAAGTGATGCTCTTATGAATAGGAGGAGGCGACAATTGAATAAGTAGTCTCCTTTCCTATGCCTAAACTTCCTATCCTTAAATACAAATTCCTTCCTATCATATGCTCGCAATTTCCCTCTGTCCTCCCACTGCAATAGTATACAGCCTCCATTGAATTGGCCATATTCACACGCTGACTTTCCTCCTCTGTGTAGCACACAAGTTCCCGGAGTGGGCTCGAGGTCGAAGGCTGGGGGAGTAGAGCCTATTAAGATTTGTCCAGATTGCAGAATACTCGCGGCGGTCTTGATGGGTTTGAAAATAGTTGGAAATCACTCTAGTCTCCGTCCTGACGGGCTATCTAGTCTTTGCATCCTTAATGTTGATCTGGTGGAGATTTTATTCCCATTGCATTATTCCATTGTTGCTTAATATCTTAGGATCCCGCGTCGAAGAGAGTCAGGCTTCATATTTTGATCTACCGGCTCAGTTAATAGGATCGGTTTATCTGTAATTGGTGGAATCTTGTATTCCCACACTCTCCTAATCTGGGCCCCTTGGGTGATGGAGAAACAATGCCAAGATTTAAGATTCTCTTTAATGTCGCGAAGGTACATATCCCCGTCTGGATAAGTGCTGGACCGATCGCAGTCTTTCTTTCAGATCTTCTTATCGCACGGGACCTACCGTTATAAGGCTTTGTTCTTGTTAGATCTTTTGTTTTGATTAGCGTCCTCGTCATCAAGATTGCCCGGATGTCGCTACTTGCATCCGTCATCAGAAAACAGGGGCCATGCATTTCCAAAGGACGTGTCCACTCCTTCGGTCTTTCCAGTAAACCTTGACCTCTTCTTCTTGATCCTTTTCTTCGTTGCCAACTGTGACGTTATGAGCAGTGGCTTTCAGGGTCTCGGCATCGTAAAGTTCGCCCATGGCTGTAACCCGCGTCGTGATGCTTTCTGGATCCGTTTGAATACAAGCATCAGCAGTTTGTTCCGCCTGCTCCGCCGGGTCATCATGTTGCTCACCCTAATTTCACGGGACATGATCATGGCTCCGACTGTCATCGTGGTCTTTGCAATCTGAAACCTTGAGAGGGCGAAACGGTTTACATCGGCTGCCGTGAATACATCGCGATGGAACAATAGCTAAAACTCCGACGTCGAACACCTCCTCAACGACATCGCTGATAATCAAGCCGTTTTTTTCCCTGGGAAGAGTTTAGGAGGTGATTTTTTTTTTCTTTCTAAATATTGAATCCATCGTCCCTTGGCCATGTTTATAGGGACCGCTCTGGGCGACTCCCCTCTCAACCAGCTCAATGGTTAATTGAACTTGATTGTACCTGAGAAATGCCGTTAATTAGCGCCGAATGAATCTTCCTGAGTTGAATTTCCTTACCGAGCACGGTACTTGGGGAAGTATTTCGCGCGGGATTTAAATCGGAAGCTGATGGAGAGAAGTCAAATCAATTGAAACAGTATATAGTTTTAGTTTATGTCCATTGGAGCATTCTCAACGGCTCTTATAGTCTTTTCATATCTTCGTAACGTATCTGATTCTTATTATATCGCCGAATTCATACCTAGGTCCGAAGCAGTGCCAGACGAGTTAGATCGCAGGACGACTGGTCATGAAGATTATTAGACCAGCTAAGAGAATAATAATCCACCAAGCATCCTTTGCCCATAATTTAATTGCAATAAGTAGCATCGTAGTCAGTTACTTCAAGAGTATACTTAACCCCCACGAAAACAGCTGTATAAATCAAAAGTCAAAGGATCCTTTCAGTTGGGAAGAAGACAAAATGGCGTATAAGCTCCCTTGAAGCACTATCTGGAAACCAGCCAAGTTTAGGTAGTGTTTCCTGAGCTTTAGCTGCCTCTTCAAAGATGCGTGGAGCACGCTTGATCCTACTGAAATCACCACCCCCTGACGACTTAGTCTGCAGGGACGAGAAAGGTTGAGAAAACGACAATTACTCTCTCATGCGGAAGTGTGTGGGCATTCTGAGAATAAGAATTTGTGTAGAATTTTAACCCAAGATTTGGATTTGCTTCGATATGTTCTCGAACCTGGCGTAGCGGAGAAAATAATATGAGCGTATTCAGCACACGCCGCTCATATATATAATGATGAGGGGGTTTCCCTCGATTTTAATCACGTCCAAAAATACAGCCGTGGTCTCAGATTGGGAACCTCCCCCGATCGAAACATGGGCACCAGCGTCCATGTTGAGAATCTGTACATGCTATTACTACTCTATTAGTATGTAGTATGTAGAATCAATCTGTATTTTTCGACTCAACTTACTGATAGGCGATATTTTCAATAGAATCCTCTATTCCAAGTCGAGGAGATTGCATTTTTATAACTGGACGTTATTGAATGTGTTCGCAATTCAAGGAAGAGCAGGCACCTTGCCTTTTACGAAGCGAGCTGTGCAGCTCAAATTGATCACCAAATATATAACCCATATCTGCGAGAGATTTTTCTCGCTATCCTTCGTAAACGATCGAAAATCCTGAAAACACGCGGCCTCTGAGCCGTAGAGCACATAGTAGTGCTCCAAGAACCCCTTCCCGATGCTTCTGGACGTCTCCGCCTCCAGTTAGGGAGTGCGTGGTGCGTGATCACTAGGCGGACAGTCTTGTGACAATCACCTCTATTCTGATAATATCATATCAACCGCATCAAGTTTAATACTAAGGTAAATGATCCAAGACGCAGAATGGAAAGAATAGAGAAGACAGAGGTGGGTTATAGCTGAAAGTCTAAGAGTAGATGGGATTGGATTTTCTAGAATCAAGCAATGAATTGAGGGCGTTGCCGGATAGAGAGCCCAGCCCTCTTAAATTCAACATATAGAAGGCATGTTATGTTGCACCAAGTATTTCTAACACGCATAATCCGTGCAGTCATAATAGGCCAATGGCCTTATGTGCTGCTGGTTTGATTATTAGGATATGGATCCGTCTATATCATATTTAAACCATATCTAGATAAAGAATAGATTCTATAGTATGAAGGGGTCGATATATAAGCTCGCTTCGATAGCAGACATGCAAGGAAGCCACTGGGTGCTGACAATATAGTTGATAAGGAAAGAAGTTGGGAAAAAGAGGGGTTATGTAGTTGATACCGCCGAGTTAAATGAAGTGATGGACTATAAATGAAGGGATGCGACTGAGAAGTGAACTTGGCCGTGGTAGTGAATTGTTTCTGTATCTTCTTTCTTGACTGTGAAAGGTGATGGAAGCAGAACTGATTGAATTTCCGTGTCCGGAAACGGGGAATATGTTATTGTGAAGGGACGGGTGCTGGAAGCTCTTTGGTTATAGCTCAATAGGTAATATGGGCATGGGCTTGGCTCGCTAGAACCTAGCATTGTGGACATTACTGTAAGTAAGATATGGATATAAATCGGTCTTGTATATATTTGTACTTGTACTATTTTCTAGGGATATTGGAATACAGTTCGTTTTGCAAGGGAAAATGCTCCATTCATGTTCAATATTCTTCAATCAACTCTACAGGTATCAAAACTAGAAGTGCTAATCAAAACAAAGTGGAGGATCCCGTCAACTCCATGATAATACAACTCAAAGAACTGGTAATGAACGTCATCATGTCATGCCATTTCTCCTCCCACTTCTTTACCAGGCCATTCTCTTGCCAATCTCGCTCTGCCAGCCTCTAGCTCTCTCGAATCCGTTAGCAGCGCTCTGGTAGTCGAGCATGGCCTGGTAGACCTCCTCCTGGCTGTTCAGGACGAAGGGTCCGTACTGGACGACCTTCTGGTCGAGGGGCTGGCCTGAAACCAGGAAGATCCTGCCGTCCTCCTCGGCGTTGTCGGGCACAGACATCTCAACGTAATCGCCCTTCTGTTCGAAGACCACATTGTGGAATTTCTTCACGGGCCGGGTCTGGTCCTCAGAGCCGAAGATCGTCGTGCCTTCCAAAGTATAGGCGAATGTGTTCCAGTCCTGGGGCAGGGGCTGCTTAACCTTTCCACCGGGACGGATGGTGATGTCGAAGATCCAGACCGGAGTGTAGGCCAGCTCCTTCACGGAGTCCACGCCGTGGGATTGACCGGAGATGACCTTGATGGTGACTCGGCCATCATCGACGTTGACAGTGGGGATCTCAGTGGCGCGCAGGTCACGGTAGCGGGGTTCGCAGAACTTCAGCTTCTTGGGAAGATCGACCCACAATTGCATACCGACGTTGGGGCTTCCATCATCGTTCTCATGGGGCATCTCCGCATGCATGATGCCCTTGCCGGCCGTCATGAACTGGAGGTCGCCAGGACCAATGGTGCCCTTGTTTCCAGCAAAGTCCTCGTGATCCACTCCACCAGAGAGCAGATATGTGATGGTCTCTTGTCCACGGTGGGGGTGGTCCGGGAAGCCAGCGCCTTTGCCAATTGTGAAGTGGTCCAGCATGAGGAAGGGGCTGAAGTTGCGCAGCTTGGGAGTTCCGATGGAGCGGCGGACGCGGGCGCCTGCGCCCTCTCCCGTCTCAATAGCCTGGAAGGCCATGCGAATTGCACGAGGAACCGACATGTCTGTTATCGGTAGGACCGTTGCTGTGTATTCAAATGTGAAACTGGAATTGGATACTTCGATAGTCTTTCCGAGATACTGTGTCAGTACTGCTGGACCGTTCTTTTGTAAGCGTAAGATCAAGTGCTTGAAGGATGCACTATCGTAGTGATAAGAGAAGATGATTGCTATTATGCAAATCAAAAAAGACAGAATGACCTTCATGGGGGAGCGGGGCTTTATATACACGCGGTGCAGCGAGGGTGGAAGATTCGGGGGATCTCTGGTTTGTCCGAATCTCTGTGCTGTTGTCTGATTTTAGCTTCGTCAAATCCGGTCAGCGCTTTTTAATGGTGCAGGCACATTAATTCGTTAGCATTATTTTGCCTGTCAAATTCTCAGTCAGCCATTACTGATTGACCAGGGCCCCAACGGGCCCCTTTGGCGGGTGAGGTTACGCTTGCGGGCAGGAATGGCGGAGCGACCATTACAAAGATCACGGTCAGCAGCCCTAATTCCGGCGCTAAACCTGATGTGGCTGCGGATCAACATCTCTCCGGTATTTTTATATTCGCTGTATTTCTATAAATTTCGCTACCGAGGCTAGTCAGCATCCGGAGTTGACCCGACTCGCATATCAAATAACCGTCACTCGTAATGCTGTACCGCCACTGATAGCATCCCTGGATGTTAGGCTTATTACATCGGATATGTTACCAATTATTCAGACAAGCAGTGAGTCTGGTGTAGTCTTCTAGGGCATGTCTGATTGATAAGCCCAATTTTATTCACGTGATCAAGACACGTATTTACAGCATCAAAAGCAGAGTGCCAGGTTAGGCAATTTAGAGTTAGGCCTCACCTCCTCCAGCACTGGGTACGAGGGATTCATCTTGCGGAGTAATTTGTAATATCTCGGAGCTGCTAAGATGCTTGATTGAGGGAACTATCTAGGGAGCTCAAGCTGGCTATCTAACTACCCATGGTGCCGCTGACTAAGCTCTGATCCGGAGGTGTAGGAGACTACTACTGGACCTTGGCAGTAACTGTTCCAACATATGCATCTTATTATCTGCCATTGTCAAAGAGCGAAGAGCGACAGCCATGAGAATATTTTCCTAATCTTACACACATGCACATAGCACTGCATAGATCAAATGAAGAAAGCCAGAAGAATGTAATAATATACAGTATACTTATTTTGAGGGTATTCACATAATCAATGACGGCTCTGCCTGTCTTGGAGAGGGGATGCTCTGAGTAATATACATAATAGAGAAGCGGAGAATATTCCAGCGATACCACCCATTTATCAATACGTATACAGCGTGACTTCGTAACCGAACTTGATACAGTGCCGATGCCTCAGGATATCATAGGATGACTTCCTGGCCTTGTCCCATGTTCCTGGATCAACGGTGCCAGCGAGATCCACCAGAACTAACCGAGGCACAAACATGTGCCAGATGTAATCCTCCAAGAAAAGCGGCTCTTCATGAAAACCAATCAGACACGTCTCCTATCGGGGGTGGCCCGTCTGTTTGTTGGACATCCATTTGGAACTCGCGCACCACTTGATCCCAGTCCGGCCAGCCGGGCTGAGCATTGGCGTAGGTTCCGGGGCTGAGGACCAGATTGCCAAAGGCATCATACGAAGCCCCCGTAGGTAGAGGTGGTTGATTGGATGGAGCAGAGACCGGAGGTCTAGGCCCTGCCAACCAGTCCGTTCCCGGGAAGATGTCATTGAACAAGTCAGCTACCCCTTTGCTGAGGTCAATATCAAGCGAATTGTCCTCTGCGTTCTCTGCCTTTCTTGACCCGGTGAGAGAGAGTGACTGCGCCGGAATCGATGGATTCTGTATGCCATGCAACTTATCAGAGATGTTTGGAAGTTCACCGAAACCAGGAGCCTGTCTCAGGGAAGGAGAGGGCTGGAATATAGGGGGATTAGGGCCGAATTGAGAACGAAGTTGTTCCTGTTGCTGAGACCTGAAGGCGGATGCGCGCTTCATGAGCTTCGAAAGAGGCCGCCAAAGCATGCCCTTCTTCTGTGTGGCTTCGGCCTCCCACTCTCTGTAAACAGAATTTACCGCCATCCAGGCGCGATCCACACCAGGGCACAGTGGACGTACACATAACTCTGCCAGGATGAAAGCAACAGCATGCCACTGAATGTAGGTCCGGAATAGCCAACTCCATTTGGACGTATTTTCGTTGGTCTCCAGAAGATAAGCAAACTCGACGACCTCGATAGAAGTGACGAAGAGACGGTCTCTGGTCTCCTTCGGTAGAGTTGATCCATGATCGTATTTGGTGAGAGGGTGATGGACGACTAACCACATCTTTGCTACGACGAGCCTCGCAATCGTGGCGGCCACCCAGAATATAGGAACAGTCATGTCGCAGTGTCGGATATAACGTTCTTCAAGGCGCTTGTTTAGAGCCTCGATTAAATTCTCACGCTCCTCGACACTCAGCTCGGCTGCTCGCCCCCCACAGCGTGCGCCCGGAGGCACGTAGCTCAATCGGCGAATGATAGCGTTCACTTCGCAACGCACGAGAGTGAATGTCATTTCAGTGCCACCGATGCGCTCCTCAGGAGTTTCTTTCATATCAGGGGAAATGTCATCATCATTGATATTCAAAGGAAGCCGAGTATCGAAGAACGCTTCGTGCACCTGAGGATCTGTTCCATGGTCTTCACAAGATCTGCTGTCTAAGAGGACGATGTGCCACCAGAGTCGTCGGCGCATCTCCGTCTCAAATGGCTTCAATCCGAACTTGCTGCCATCACGATGCAGACCTAAACCTTGTGCAAGACGTAGCACGACCGCAGTCATGGTCCAGACAAACCTCGTGTCATCGTGCCTGCGTACACAGATTAAAAAGAGAACCGCGGCTTGTAGAAGCATTAGGTTCTGAGAATTCAGAAGACCAGCCCTTGCCAGTGACTGTTCAACAGCAAACCGATACCTGTGAAGGAGGGTATCGCGTTCTTCTCCCAGCTGCGACATGCACTGCTGTGGGGTCATACTGATGATCGCTGAAAAGTAGACTGAGAAAAGAAGCGCTTCCGTATTCTTATCCAGCGTTTCCACGTTAGTAGATGCCTCCAAGACAATCGTCCGGAGGCTTGGCTGATGCAGTATCGTGATCAGCGGAGCTACGTTCTCCTGGTAGAACTTCCATAGCACAAAAAGCTGTGTTGGAGTCGGATGGTAATTTCGAAGAGTATGCGCGAGGGAAGCGTACCCGAACAGAAAACCGTCGTGAGCGCCTGAGTTCACGGAGTCCTCTGGCGATGGATAGTCTTCTTCATCAGCGGACGACGGGTCGAGTATGTCCTGCATTTCCTCGATCTGATATGATCAGCGACTCAGCATTAGATTACTTAGTGGATTCAAGGAAAACTATTGCATCGGAATACGACGGAGCGCAACCATAAAATCATATGTACCTACCTCGTCTCCCAGGCTAGCCCAAAACCTGTTGCTCACATATCGACTCTTCCCTTCACCTTCATCTATCACTAGTCGACCAAATTCATATTCCGTACTATGAGGTAGGCTTTTCGGATCCCTATCCATGAAGCTTGGACAGCCCCCGCGTCTGCCTTCTTTCGGCGGACTCCCTTTCTGTTGCTCATCGCCCGTAGGGACTGGAGGATTATTGAAGGATATCGGTGTATTGGCCTGCACCGCCGCGGCGTTTACTCCTAGACTTTCCACTACACCTTCCAAACGTCTCAGCCGTGCCAACAGCTCAGCATCTTGCGGGCGCTTTGGCTTGCGCGGCGCACGTCCCGGTCCTGGGAAGATGCATTCGATGCCCGCTTTCATACAATTTGAGCACGGATCTCTCTTACTGCATCGTACCTTTCTTCGACGGCAAGTGATGCAGCTGCGCTGATTGAGCTGGGGATGCGCGGCCGGTGGCAAACCATGCGTGTGCAGACTAGTCTGGGAGGGAAAAACGGCTGGTGGGCTGAATTTGTTGATCGCATTGCTATAAACTTGAGAGAAGGAGCTATTTTGCGACCGCTGATCCCCCAGGGTCTGGTTGGTAACCTGGGGAGACTGGTTTAACGGCGAATTTAGATTCGAACTCGTGGTGCTGGATGCCATGGCAGATTAGAATTCGAGATCGACGCGTCTCCGTGAGACATTGTTCACACAACTGTGTCAAAGAATAGACGACGGGCCAGCTAACAGCAATGGAAGAAGCTATCTTCGTCTGTCACTAAGCAGGTATATAATAATTTGACATCAGAGAGTTGGGGTTAATGCTGCGGCAGAAAAAGCCAAGTCTGGAGGGCTTGTAAGGCGGAAACTTTGGGTTCAGTGGGGTCCGAAAGCGATACGAAGGATACGAAGGTAAACCGGAGCGTTGTGGCTCCCCGCCGTCCATCTAGAAGTTGGAGAGCTTCCAGGCTGTCTCTTTTTCTCTGAGTCAACCTGTCAGGTTGATCACAATAGGCCCTGATCAGGACAGTCCGTTAAACACGCAACATTTCATGCCTAGTCAGGGAAACGAAAACTGAGCCTCTCGGCCGGGGCATACGGGCGTTTCCGCTATCAAGCTCCAAAAGCTAAATTACTGGGCTATTCTGGGGAATCAAAGAGAAGTTAGTCCGCAACGTTCTGAGGACGTCACCTTGAGAAATTATAGAATTGGTGGTCATGGGGTTCCTTTCATCCTGGGCCAGAACCAAAATGATTAATCAGAGACTTCTTCTGCGACCTGCTATAGGTGAGAAATTCTCGCCGCTGCTGACAGACGTCCGCCCTTAGAGCCGGTGAGCTTGAACCGCTGACGTCGAGCGAAACCTAAACCAGTTTGGTTGGTCGGAATTTCAATGATAATTCTTCCTTTCCGATTCCTCATTGCGGTTCCGATCTCCATCGCCTCGGCGCTAAGAGGATCACCTCCGCGGACCTTCCGACCTCCATGGAGCAGTCTAAGACCAAATGAGATCGATGTGCAGCAGCCTCTTTGTCCTGTTTGTGTCCTTATCTGATCGTCCGTCCACGCCGTCAGGCTTTGGCTCTGTCGATAATGCTCTGATTACCACATAAAACGCTGGAGCCTGAAGGAATATTGCGCCATGAACAGGGTCATCACTAGTAAGAATGAGACACGAAGCAAATGAGTCATTGACTCGTTACAGCGGATGCATATGACAGAGCTAGTTGTCAACCGTGATGGATCTATCGCGATGCAAATCAATGTCAAAATGAGCATCGTCCGTCCTGGAAGAGGAGGAACACTACGGAGTAGAAATAAAAGATCTACGGCTGAAATCCCATGACTATCCAAGAGCAGGGATCGGTTCCTGAGTCACCATTAAAATTATCATTACTACGGAGCAGTATCGACCGACATACCAGATTCGACGATGGGCTCGGGAATTACGGAGATTATGAAGTCTCGGCTTTTATGTTCGGACCCGAGCCTTCCTAGTCGAGCCAAAGCTTGCGACCTGCCTCCTTTCCACATGGCAATCTGAGAATAGAATTTTATGGAACCATGAATGCGCTGGCCTCCTTGCAGCTCTAGTTTACTACACAGTGCCATACGCTCCTTAAATAGTGGTGCAGTGACGGTGAACAATGAGCAATTAATAATTCTCATGACTATTAGTTAATCATCCAGGGCATAGTTGACTAGATCCTTTCATTGCACTAATATCCTGAAACCTACACCTGCTTTCCACATTTGTTCTAGTTCGTTTACTGGTTTACGCACCTTGAGAAATGTTTCGCCGTCGATCGACTACATAGCTCTGTTAGAGTCTTTATATCCAATTCCTGATGGTTGTTCTGAGGTAACTTCTACTCAAACAACGTAAGATCAGACAGATATGTTTCGTGGTGGATAAATAATCGTCGATGCTGGCACCTTCGTCTAGTAAGAATTTACATGTTAGATAGACTAGCACAAACCATTATTCTCCTTCTGCGCTATTGATAGAAATCTAAAGCATCAAGAATGAACATCTTTCTAGTATTCATCGATTTCTCTAACGATTACATGCTTTAACCTTTTCAATTTGTCTATTGCTTCCGTGGTTATAGGCCTTAAATGAGCCGCAATGCCCCAAATGTTAGCGCAGAAATCCTCCCCATTACCAACGGAGGAGAACAGGTTGGAGGGAGAGCTCTAGTACAGATCCAATGTTCCACGCAGAATTTACTTGCACATTTCTAAATATTTATTCAGGACTCGTAATGAAGTATGTTCAGAGCTGTGTAGCCTATTGAAAGACTTCTTGCTGATGTCGTCCAAGCTCCTCGATGCTTCAAGAGCTGTAATGAACCGATGGGTAGATGGTCTCGGGAAGGAGCTGGCTAGTTGATAGGATGGGAGAGATCGAGGCGAAGTTCTTAGATTAGTAAATCCAACGTACGGAGGTAAAAATACAGGATACTGAGGATCTTTTATGGCTTATTGGCTGCTCTAATAACACCTTGGTTCGGCGGGAGATCAGCTTGGCATATGGGATTCAATCGGATATCTGATGCAGTATGGGTTCGTCGCTGATTTTACAGTCAAAACAGGCATTCTGGGACAGTTCCAGGCCGTGCAGACGATGTCAGATTGTTCCGATTAGGGGTAGTCCGTGATACTGGGGGAAGGCGATGGGTAGAGGGTCCTGGAAGAAGCTGGCTAGTGGCCAGGATAGAAAATATCGAGGCGGAAGTCCTTAAACTAGCTAGCCATGAGCAACAGTTACAGAACAAGATATAGACAGGAAGGATCCTATCAACCTCCTAGAGCTAGAGAGCCGTCAGGGAGCCCTTGGCACTAACAGATTCAAGAGGCGAAGGTGAAAAGGAGGGGCACTGGAGAAGAAATCAATGTTCAAACTGGCATTTATACAAAATACCTCTAGGGAGGCGTCTGCGGGTGCTTTCAGTGGGCTTCATATGGGAATCAGGGGCTTCTTTAACGGCTTATTAGCCGCATTTAATAATCCCTTTATAGGGACGGATTAGCTTAGTGCATAGGATTATATGGCGCATCTGGACGAAGTTAGACCCAACACCCTGCATAGCAGGCTCAGTAGACTAGAGCAGCTACGCCAGGTTAAGAAGACTACTACTACTACTACCACTGTGCAATAAATTCTCTTTTAACAATTGATGTTGGCTCTTCATCCTACCTGGAATCTAGAGGGTTCTCTATTCAAGCTGGCTTCCGTTCATCTATTATTTATGTAAAAGGTTTGGGATCACGATCAGAGTTTCGATAGAAGTCAAGTTGATTCCGAAATCTTTCTCGGAGTCAATAACAGGCATATTTCAATCTAATATGATCACAACTGTGTTTAATATCGAGTAGAAAATATCTGGATGGACTTCAGCTAATGCATGAACCGAAATCACGCTGACATGGAAAATGGGAGGAAGAAAGCTGAAGTTCTATTACTAGGAGGGGTAGCTAGCTATATAACGTACATGTGATCTAGGGCGGTGAGAAGTGGCAGTATGGCTGCCTAGGTAGGACAGTGGGCTATAGCATAACATGGTTGGATGTGGAACTAAGAAAAGCTTTCTTGGAAAACTTTAGGAAACTAGTGGGCAGAAGAGAGAAATGTAGCCTGGGCTGAATCAGTGTTCTCTTTGCATCTAGGAGGAAACAATCTGCTTCTCTAAAACTGCACTAGGAGATGATAGAAGACGAGGACAAGTCGCACTAGTCATATATGTTCTTAATAGACTAGCGCTGATTGGCCTGCTCCTTCCCCTCTTGGGAAACTTTGGGCTTCCCTTCGCGATGTTCGGTTCCTTCAAGTTTAACTGTGTCTATGCCTTTGAACTTGGAGGCATTGGACAGATCGCGCTCGTTATCAGCGTCTGGGTTTGCTTCGCCGGTCTCATTCCTACATTATTTGTCAGTCAACCATATATGAACTTTGACACAATAATAATTCTCTAATGACTTACCCGTTGTAAGCACATTTCACTACTAGATCACCTTGATGACCAAATTGGGCATCTTTGAAGTAGAAACGGCCACGAGACTAAATGACAACAGTCAGTGTCCTCGTCTGTTTTGGAGCTCTTGAAGGAAAATTCACTTACCGGAAAGTAGAACCTTTCATTCCCTTCAAGTGCATTTTTGAAACTATGGACTAAATTATCCAGGTTCATCTTTGCGTTATCAAATGTGTGATTAACACGGTCCTTCCAATTGTCGTTCCACTTCTTCCAGTTATACTTGACTTCTGGTTCATTGATCTTGACAGCAAGACCACCATCAGTAACTTCTGTCATCTCAAATTGAACCTTCCAAGTACACAAGAATAGGTTCCTATATTCCAGGATGAGTCAGTATAAATGTTGTTTGCAAAATTTAGGATCATCCTGTATGTAAAAGAAGGTAAATATTGGGACTCCAACTTACGTCCTGTCAACATTCGGGTCGATGAAGTCGGGATCGACAAAATAGCCAAATTTAAGCATAGTAAATCCTTCCAGTGTCATGATGTTTTTACCTGGTACTATACTCAGTCTAGAGCAGCAGATTGCTTTGATTACTTGTCAGTATTATGGTCATCGTTATCTGCTGGTAGGCAAAAGATCAGAATCCACTTACACCGTGCATAACTGTCACACGTGCTACCCCATGCCGCGTTATGCTGAGTCCAATCCCGTGGATTCTTCCAGTGGTACCAGCACAAAGATCCTTCGGATATATCGGAAAGTGGCTTGTCTTGAATGCCTGATGCCTCCTTCACAAGCTTCTTGAAATCGTCAGGCTGGCCAGATGAGTACGCCATGGAATATTCATCATCTTTTTTATCCGGGATTGAATACTCTTGGCAGCCATCACCAACGCGAATGGGAAATGAAAACGTGTTCCACCACTTGATAAGATTGGCATCGAATTGCATCGACGGACGGTCATAGACTGTGCTCATCATCCGGTTTAATTTTTTCAACTTGGGCACGAACCATTGTTCCAAGAACCTCTTCCGAGAGAGGACAAAGGTTCCGAATTCAGCAATTCCATCCTCATTTGGATCGGTGCCGTTGGTCCAGTTCCCCCCTGGTTTGAGGAACTCATCATCACCAGTTGGGGGGTTGGAGTTGTTAGTCATCTCAAGATATAAGAGGTAGTTGAGTTGACCGTTTCCTTCAAGACCGACCTCCGTATTGTTATTGGCATCGTGCCACGGGTAAGTCTGGAAACGCACATCAGTTGGTACAAATGTTGGTTCATGGTTAGCTGTTGAATATAGCGGTCAGAATATCTTGGTCCTTTCGTTTGAGGATACTTTCCACTTACTTGACTCGGTGTCGTTCGCTTTAGCCGTGAAGCCCAGCTGTCCAGCGTTTGCATCTGTCATTACAGACCCTAAAGAGTAATCGAAGAGAACTTTCAGGTTAGTGAAAGCGTCCGCGTTGAATGTTCGCTTCTCTCCTAGTCTCCACCCGTCGGGTCGCCAATAGTCTGCTGTTGGTTGAGCGTCAGGGTCAGGGGTAGGCACATCCATTGTCTTCAAGATCCAGTCATTTTTGGTCCATACACCAAAGTCGCAATCATTGGGATTTGTAACTCGTGTTTGGGCCTCTGGTAACATTGTCAATATGCGTCCGACTACATTGTACCATCGGCCAAGCTTTACTCACTCGAAAAGTCAACCAGCAACTGCTTGATTGTATAATCTCCAGGCTTGTTCATGAGGTTTCTGATTCTTTGATAATCCTTCGAATTTTTATCGAGTCCTGCTAATCCGACGTTGACTGGACAAGTAAGAGTGAATTTCTTGAGCTCGTAGCACGTCACTGATTCATCGTTTGGCAGGCTTGAGTTGAAGATCTTCAGCTTCCCAGATTTGATGAGCATGCGGAATTTACAAGAGCTCAGATCACCGGGGGTATAATCAATAATGATGCGCGGTGCTCCAAAGATCGTGCTGTAGAAGCCTTGTGAACCAAATTTTCTAAGAACAACGTCTCGAGCCTTGTTGAAACCCTCTGAGACAGCCCAGTCATACTGTGCTTGTAGGCCTTCATTGATCATATGCTGCGTCCTATAGATTCTTTGTTAGCACTTGAGTATGATAAGCATAGATCCATCAAGGACAATGACTTGCAATGCAACAACTTCATCAAACTTTCCGATCTAACATGTGATCAAGTTAGTCATAAAACAATTGCATGAGTTGAAAGAACTGGCCCTCATACCGATAGTTTATCGATGCGGTCTCCCATTGTGTAGTGCGTCCTGTGTGAATTTTGGATACGAGCACTAATTTGATTTGAAGTGACAGAGAGAGGTGGAAGAGCATACCATATACCACGTTACATGCTGCTGTTTAAATAACCTTCTCTTCTGCTCCCCCCTCCCTCCTAGGTGGGTCTACTAAGATGGCCTCAAGAAAGAATGAATGCATACTGCACCACCGAGCTGAGAAAACAAGATAAAAAATCTCGGTCTGCGAATCAAGAAACCTCTGTATTCTAGGTTTTGTCAAAACGTTCTCAGAAAGGCAACGCCATTTGATGTCCTGCACTACGCAGTGTATAGATCACTACTCAATGGAGCAGGGAACTTGGGGACAGAGTCGGCATTTTTTCTGAGACACAGCCACGTATATCTAGATCGTCTGACCTTTTTCAGCTGGATCGAATCGAAGCCACGTTCCTAATCAAGATCGGTAAGAGGGTCGACTATCTAGGTCAGCGTTTAAATTTCAGTCAGATCTACTGGCGGGATTGGCCGAGCTGAGACAAATATGGTAGAACTAGAACCACTTTTTCAGCTCCAGTGAGGCAGTGGCTTGCAGGTAAACTGTTGGCGGGTGAGGTGTTGAATGTGCAAGTGAGGAGATGTGTGGACTCATATGAGTATGTTGAATATATTGGTGCAGTGTTTTTGAACCCCCAAGGGCTAGCGGAGCTGCGGTGCAACGTTAAAAATTTTCAGCTCGATACTAATGATGGAATGCTCAGAACGACCCGGCATAGTTAGCTAGCTAATTCCATTTAGCCTCCAATTTTGTACCGGGACCATGCTAGAGTCAACTACTGAACTAGATACAGGAGGTACATTCATTGCGTATTATGCCATATAGATCACAAGTCCGTTTTACTCTATGGAGAAGGACTAATCCCACAGAGGATAAATCTGCTAAACAAGTCCAGGGAATTTATATTATACCCAACATAGAAAAATAAAAATGAAGTTTCCGGCATTCCGTATAATTAGGCCAATGCCATACCCTGTTCCTAGTACTGAATCATATTCCCTCTGGGTGATAAAGCAACTTCTCCATATGCTGGGCGATGTAGTCTAGTCAGCTTATAACCCCCGTAACACCTAGCCACCGCATGTAGAAACCTGATTATCATCCTTATTATCATCCTAACTAAAGACCCACTTTAGCAGAGGATTCTTCGGCTTCACCGGCAGGTTTTAGTGGCTACTATTGCAGGGGGATTTAATGGTCGACGGTTATGTGATCTATCACCTGCTCGGCCACTACCGGCGAGCTACCCCACATGGCTGCATAACATATGCAGCTGGAGTGGGCTCGGACACTACTACTGTGTACTATGTACAGTGCGGCCTCGATAACTACACGTAGATGCGCGTTGATTGAATAGATTCTCTCTAAATGGTGCAGTTCGAGAGCATGCACTGCTACCTGAATATCACTTTTACCCACCAAAGACCCCATTTGGTGTTTGCTGAAAGTGCTACACTGCGGCATTTCAGCCAGCCATACTGACGATCATGAGTTTATGGCCCATATGCAGTAACCACCCCAAAGGGGCCTCCTCATCCTTCAAGCTGGATCCTGTTAGTTGTTTGTGGCAAGAAATCCCTTATGACATTGTCCAACATTTGCATCACAACTACTACCAGGTCCAGATTTCTTGGCTTCTCTAAATGCCTTTAATACTCCCCTCCCCCCTTTGGAGGTGCCATATAGAATGTGAACGAGACTTTCTGAATTCATCAAAGTCCACGAGGATCTGACTATGGCACAATTCACAACAGATTCCGAGCTGATGACAAACTATGTGGCTGCCAGCCCTGTACCTGCTGGCAGCCACTTTGCTATAGTGCTCGATGAGAGTTCGCAGCCGATTGTGGTATCTCTTTCGAACGACAAGATACCAAAGCTTCAAGCAAGTACGTAATTTTATCGTCTGGGCCGCCTACCATCACTGCTATCATTAAAAAAGGGAAGGGGGGTGGAGAGAGAAGGAAGAAGAAAAATCAATACTGACCAATGTACAGTTCGTCAGAATGAACAGGGCATGCAGTCTTTATTCGACCTTAGCACTTGCTTTGAGCTACCGAAAGACGCCTTCATTCAGGCGTTTGACATCATTCAGGATGCTAGTCGAAAATTATACCTCACGCTCGCGTATCTCCGTGACCAGACTACTTCGCATCTCATATTGGCAAAGCCTTTCCTACCCTCAGATCTTCAGGAAGGAAAGAAACTACCGACAATCCCAGGCGGTTGGCCAGTGGGAACAGTAAAGAAAATCTTCACGGTATCTAGATTATCATCTCTCTGCCAGCCTCGACCTCTCAAGAGCCATCCTCAATGTTGCATCTGACATACAAGCTAATCCCCCTGGCAGTCACCAATATCATCGTCCCAGTCATCCGACAAATATCCCCTTGTGTTACTGGCTCATAAGAATCTCGATCAATCAGCATCGTGGGGAGACGACATCACTCAGATATTGACGGAAGAGGATCTTACAGGCTGGTCAAAGAGTCGATCTTTATCCACCCCGGTCAATGTAGCTGGTATTCTTGATATCGCGCCAGCTACAAACTTTCATGGACAAGGTGTATTTGTACTGTACAGAACTAAAGCAGGAGACTCTAGGTGCTATGGCGAGTTCATTAAGCCTGATGACCAATCCTCACGCAGGAGTGCCCTTTCCTTTGTAACTGAGGTGCAATGTCCAAAAGGTAAACCCAACTCATCTCCCTCTCACTAGTCACTTTATTGAGCTCTAAGTATAGATGCAACTAGCATTTCTACCGTCCTCGATGATAGAAACGCCTCGGCCTTGCTCATCGGCTCGCCTGATGGAATTAACTACCTCAGCTCATCTGACGCTACGAACGGAAAGTCTATTCCAGCTTTGATCTGCAAAGACGAAAATATTCACGGCTGTAAGAACCTCAAAACTGTTCAAGATTCCCAGGTCCTAGGAATCTGGTACACGTCAGGCAGTGACCAGCTTGGTTACATTCGTACCACGGTCTCTGACCTCAGAGTCCGGAAAATCCCCAAACCAGTCCTGCTTCTTCCTGCCGGAGAGTCAACCTCCTTTGCCCATGTTATCTCTAGGCCATATGGTGGTCGACAGAATGTCTGGCAAATGGTTGTTTCAAATGATAAATATGGAAACCTCACTTGGCTCGAACAAAGCTCTGACCTAGGGCTGTGGAGGAACAAACCTTTCTACAGCAACGACTACGCGAAAAATTACCCAGTGCAAAGCTACTCCATTACCATTACGGCCTTGGGAAAAAACGGATCACCAGTCAAGGATGGCTCTGTTCACATCATTTCTGCATCTGACGTGACAGGGATTCTGAATGGGAGCGCTGTTACGTTGACATCGGCTGGGGATCGGTACAAGGTCGATGCTGAAGGGATGCTGAATCTAATCATTCCGACAAACTCGATTGCTACCCAGGTACTTAAAATCGGCGGCCTTAAAGATTCACAAGATTATCCCGTCGATGCGAAAGAGGTCGTTCTTGACCCATCAAGAAAGTCTATGGACAAACTTGGTGCGAAACTCGCCTCGTTTCAATCTGTCGATGACCTGAAGAATGCTAAAGCACAGGATGGCACCGATCTTTTCGATTCCACCAACATGCCAACTGATGAAGATCTCAAGCAAGGCTTGACATGTATGAAGACGCTACACGAGGCATATACAAAACTGCCCTCTGACGGTGGCTCCTTGCGGGAACCTACGGCCGTGTCATCTGTATCACAGGATTTGGACATTCAGTACTCGACGAATATTACCTCAGACATAGGCGAATTTTTCATGGACCGCTGGCACTGGGTTCAGCAGAAACTCCACGAGGCAAAGGAGTGGTTCGTGGAAACTGTAGGTTAGTTTAACCATCTGGATACAGAGATTGAATACCAATACTAAATCCCAAGGAACAGGAAATGTATGGAAGTTCGTGTGCAAGATTGCAGGCCAAGTTTATGAATTTGTGCTTGACTGTGTGGAAAAGGTTGGCGAGGCACTGACATGGGTGAGTGTCCTTGAGAAAATAACTGTTCATCCATAAGACGTATGCTAATCAGTTTCAACATAGATCTGGAACAAGATAAAGGTGGGATTCGACAACATTATCAAATTCATCGGGTTCCTGTTCTCCTGGGATGACATCCTCAAGACCAAAGATCAAGTGTCCTCACTCATAAATGCAGGGTGCACTCTTGCAGCGAACAAGATTGGTGGAGCTGCTGAAGCCGTTGACAACTTCTTTAAGGGTTTACTTGCTAAAATTGATAGTATTGAAGTCGTGAAGGACTTTACTGTCTCACCAAAGTCGGGCAGCGATAAGAAGCAAGCTCCAGTAATCCATGATGCGCAGCATAGTACTGCTATGAACTGGGTATCTGAGCGGATGAAAAATGGGGGTCTAAAATCATCTCCCGCGGTCAAAAAGAGCAGTAAGTACTGGTATCCCAAGCAGCATCTTTCGACAATTGAGCTAAGTGGTGCAGATCCCCCGAATAGCGATGCACAAAAAACTTGGGATGAAATATTTACTCCGGCGCTCTCCAGCATCAAAGATGAATTCACAAAAGTTGGGAATGATATTACGACCATCTGGGTTCAGAAAGAGTCCATGTCGGCATCACAGTTCCTGAGAACGTGCAAAGATCTCCTTAGAGCTGGCGTGGTGACCATACAGAAGTTGGTTGTTGCAGTTATCAAGGCTATACAAAAGCTCATCCAGACTCTTTCTGATCTTGGTAATGAGACAATTCATATCCCGATCTTCAGCCCCTTGTACAAGACCATTGCCCGTCATGAGCTCACGAATTTTGATGGGATTGCCTTTCTCATGGCTATTCCAACGACCATGTTCACAAAGCTCATTACAGGCTCTGCTCCTCCGCACATCCCCAATCTGGACGCAAAATTACTTGATGGACTTGTCTTCCATAACCCGTCAGTGCCAATCACACCCCAGATGAAGTTGGATTTCAACACTTTGACTACGGGGCTCACCGTATCTGCGACCCTGCTTCGCACTGTGAAAAATTTGATCCAATTCTTTTACGCGCTAGTCAAAGAAGGCACAGGTGGTGCCTTGAAGACCCTCACAGGAAGTCGCTTCATTGAATACTTCTCAATCGCGTGTGACATGTTCAGCGCCCTGAATTCTCTTCCGTCGAATCCTTCCATTCCAGGTTTTGAATACAGAAAATGGGTATGCTACTGTTTTCTCCTATCAATTCCTTAACCCATCATTTATTTCTATGCTTTGGCAATACCTGGAAAGCTGACTGTCCAATAGATCTCTTTCCTTGCCCTGATTCGTGGAGGTTCCCATGTCTTAGCTAGCTTCGTTCAAGCTGTCGAAGGGGGCGAAGTGAGAGACAAGCTGCTCCTCGTTCTCGATTTGGCATTCACCCTTACTATCTTCGGTCTCTACCAAGCTGTTGGTTCCGCGGAGATCGAAGCGGCTAAGACCTGGAAGGACTTTAATATTAATAGTACTGCCCTTGGGATTGAAAATAGTGTATTGAACGCACTATCGGGGGTGGGGTATTTTATTGCCTTCATGTTCAAAGAAGACGTGGAAATTAGCGGTCTCGCTCTTGCAGTTTTAGAGGGAGCAACCGCGGGAGTGGCTACCCTGGAAGGTATCAAGTGGAAGATCGATTACGATCGGAAGAAGAAATGTCTCTTGATTCCGTCGACTTCTTAGATGTCTCATTCTCTTATTTGCCAGGCCCTAAACGCCGGAGGGCCGGAGGTCTAAACCAGTGAAGAAACAGAAGAAGAAAAAAAAGGCACAAAATATGACTAGTAGTAGTAAATCGAAACAATATTGTCGCTATGACCGCAGCGTAAAAGGCAAGGATAAATGCTAGTAGGTGTGTCAAGGGCGAGAGCCCTGTATGAGAGCTAGGACCTAACTCTCATAGCCACCCTAGGTCGGACTGGCGGTATACGATACCGGATATTTCTTTCTCCCTTGCTTGATATGCCTATAACATCTCGAATAGAAATTTTCAGGGATGAAAACTGTTGAGTTGATTTTTGCATGGAGTTTGGTCATGGTCGTGGTGGGAACGATTTGCTGCAGGTTGCAAGCCCGCATTTCGCCACCGTAACTGCTGCTTGATTATGATCTCTAGTGTCTTAAGGTCCAACTAGGTTTAGCTTTATAACGTCTGTGCAAAAGCCTTTACGGAACGAGTTCCCAATGGCTCGAGACGAACAAGCGTTCCCGGCACGGCCCGCGATCGTTCGTCATTAACTGAGAGCCGTTCTCCGTAGCTGAAGCTGAATGAAGGAGCATATTCACACTAAGATGCCGACTGTCTTTCTGCTTGACTAGATCTCATCGACCCACTTAATCAACACGCCGCAGGAGAGCTGAAGAATGCATGCACATCGCCAAACTTGGGAACTCGATCTGCTACTAACAAGCTCGCGGTTAGAAGTCATGCAGAACGATCTTCACGTGTGCCACTCTGTGTTTCTACATTTGTATTTGGAATTATGAGTGCCCAAAGTTGAGCCAGAAAAACAGTGCGAGGCAACATCATGGCCGGACCGGCTCTTTCCCATTCGCTTGAGACTTGATGGTACTCAGCTAAGTTGAAATGGTTTACCACTGATCGCAGCTGATGCTCCATTCTGCTTTTAGACAGACCGTAGTTCAGATGGAGATCGCTGTAGCGTCGTGGGATCTCAAAAATGGTGCGTGGATGTCGGTTCCACTATTTCTAGGGAAAGGTTTTCTCTTGCTCGATGAGCAGCCCAGTTTGTCCAGAGTATTTGTGTATCCGAGATTTGCCGTCACGTTCGGGAAATTGTCTTTTCTCAAACCGGTTGGGGGGATTGTTGTTCCTGGCCTATGGAAGTTGAAGATGATTTTCAAGGGTTAGTGAGTGAGTGTGGGGTCCACCATCCTGGGAATTCTACAGCACACTATAACTCTTGAAGAGATCTCCAAAGTAAATAGTGCAGGATTCGCAAATAACCATTGTCGATAAGACACGACGAGGCAAATCGAGTTAGCACCATAATAATCGATCGATATGCCTTGCGCGCTAGGTAAATCGGTTACCAAGTTTTCTGACCTCGACTTAGTTTACTTCTAGCAGTAATTCAACTATTGAGTTCCTAGTTAAAACTTCAAATACAGCCACTCGATATTAACCACTGAAGGTTAAATAATACTCCCATGTTCCTACAAGAGAAGCTGTGCACAACGTCTATGGAAAATATCAGTCAAATCGGTTGACTTTAGAAAAGATATTGCTGTGAAAGACGTCCGTTTGAAATATATCCAGAATCAAACATATCTCATTTCGACGCTACTTTCCTCAATAAATCACTGCTAACAAAAACCTATCCTACCTTCTCTAGCTGTAATGTCTGCGTCCCATCCTTATTTCCCTCGCCCTTTGTTTCCAAGAACTCTTCCGCTACGGGATTCACATGCGCCACGACGGCGTCTTTACCATCGAACAAAAGGGCGATCTGCTCGAGACTCGGGCCTTTTGTCTATGGTATTGTTTCTATTAGCATGTGTTTTATGATGTGCGTCTGCATGACACAAATGAAGGTGACAGATTGGAAGCGGAAGAAAATGATGAGAAGCGAGAGTAAGTAGGTTGAGGCATCAAGGTAAGGTAGGAAAGCACATACCTCGATAAAGAACAAATATACCATGACGAACTGAACAATGATCCATCCAACGTAGAAGAAGTAGTACTTCCATGCGAAGGCGTCTATGCCGAGAGGATTGACGTATGTGTTGAATGCACCCGTTGCGCCAGTTACTAGCCAGAAAAGGGCAAGGCCTTTTGCGCGGATAGCGAAAGGGAGGATTTCCACCACTGTTACAAGAAGGGGCAGGGTCAGCGGTGTAAGTTTATATAAATATTATGTGGAAGAAGGGTATCCTGTGGGAACCTGTAAGTCTCAAGGGACCACTTACCATATAACATCATAGCACCTGTCCAGCCAAGATTATGAACCGCATTGTATAAGTAGATGAAAGCAACCGTTGCGTATGAGGCTGATTTGCTTTTTGTCTTGACATATACGCCTGTACATGTGGTGATGAGCGAGAAAACCAACCACATGAGACCCATGGACCAAAGCATAAGCGGCCGTCGACCGACTCGACTGGGCAGAAATGCGAACGCTACAGAACAGGCGAAGCTGAACATGGCACTTGTTGCGGTGATCAATGTTGTCTGTATCTCTTTGGTTATGCCCGCAGACTTGAGCATGCTGCTGAGGTAGTAGCTGATCAAGCCGTTTCCGGACCATTGTTTGCATATGCCTATACACATTGGGAGATTTTTTTTTTTAGCTGCGACAGTGAAGCAATTGAACAGCGTTAAATATTGATACGTACCGCACCAGACTAAGATGAATGATCGCCATAGATTTCCTCTAGTGCTAACAAGCGTCTTCCAAGAAGTTTTTCTGCCAGCAATTTCCAGTTCAATAGTATCGCGTATCTCTTTAAATTCATACTGGACGACAGGATCATCAGTGTTGCCATTGCCATGATACTTAGCAAGGATGCTGAGGGCCTGTTCTTCGTGGCCTTTGCTGACGAGCCAACGTGGAGATCTAGAAGAGGGAAATTGTCTCTTAACGAAACGGGTCATGAGAAAATCTGAGGCTGAATCACTCACTCAGGCAGGACAACTGCCCCAAATGCTTGCAGAACAGAGGGCAGAGCTTGGAAGATAGTTGGTAACCGCCATGCCCTTGCATATGTCAATACGCAGAAAAGACACCTCCCCTAGGAAAATGAATTGAAACCATACCATGAACTCGCCATATGAAAAGATCCAAAAGTTACCCAAGCGGACAAAATCGATCCAGCACTATATGTAGTATTGGACATTGACGTGGCTGTAGCCCGATGGGCAGGATATGCAAGTTCTGCCATCCACATGGGCCCAATGGCTCCTACAATGACACCACCAATTCCAAGCAGCAATCGACCAGCAATAAACATTCCAGATTCAGAAGCTCCTGTAGCGAGTCCAGTGCCGGCAAGGCATAGGATGGATCCCAGCATGAGACACCATCTGCGACCAAATCGGTCTGAGATGCCAGAAATAAATACGACGCCGACAATATTTCCTGGTATAATTTAGTAGGGGCAATTGTATATCCATAAAGGAATTGCTACTTACCTATCCAATATGCAGCACTCATTGCACCAAGAAGACTTCCATGCGGGTGATGGAACTCTTATCACATATTGTCAGCTAGTTCTTTCTTCGCCTATCGTTGTGTTAGATTTGATACCTTGCTGCCAAACTGTCAACTGCTGCACATTATTGATCAACGACGCATCGTATCCCTGGGTAAACTCGCTGAACATGAGAAAGAAAAGCATGGAATTTAGCTTTCGAAGACCGGCATCTTTCCACCATGATACATCTTTGTTATTGCTTAACGTGGTACGTTCCAATGCCTGGCGATCAACATGTTGTTGCGCTCTAAAAGCCATTTTGGAATATGTCTGGTGGACTTCTGTCCTTGAGGTCACAGGTCCTAGTAGTGCAATCTATTTCAGATGATAACATGTAAATCTGTCTCCAATAGAGGGGGAGAGAGACTTCAAATATAGACAGATGGCATCTGTATGTAAGCCTTAGACTCCCAGAAGCAAGGAAAATCCGCTCGTAATCAGCTCACTGCTTAGATTGTATCGGTAGCTTATCTACCAGAAAATCGGCAAGATTGCTCCCATGCTACCTCCTTTGTCCTGCATTGGAAGGACGCTATCTATCACCGGGCCCCCCATGCGACTGCAGGGGCGGAACCCCGCATTTCCAGACTAGGTTCGAGCCTTTTCCCCGGACTCTCCACTAAGTCCGGGGTTAGGAAGCGGGATGCCGCAGCGCCACATATTAGCGAACAGGGACTATTTAGAATTCCACTAATTATGTCTCTGAATATTATTTCCACCAACCATTGTAGAAGCTGGGGAGAAATCTCGGTTCAATCGGTCCCGAGCTCAATTAAGGTGCTGATATTATAAGCTCACGGCTTGCTAGTCTGATTGGACCTTTGAATTAGTCAAGATATTTCCTTTTAAGTGTTCTCAAAAGCTACCAATATAGAGAATCGGTTAAATTTAAGGTTGGTTTCTAGATACAGTGGTTTGCATTATCATCCCACATAGTAGAGGGTTTTTTAATGATCCAAGTTATCTGACATAAGTTATTGAGATGAATTCATGTAGTGTACAGTTTCTGTTCAGAGCAAAAGGGAGTCCCCGCATATATCTTATGTGAATACGAAGTCATGCTACAGTTTTCTCAAATCGAAATTCAACACCACGGCTTCCTTCTTTCCTCCCTTGGACCGAGTCGTGAAAACGGACAAGGTTCCGTGGTCACGAAGCGCTTCTTCATCGACTAGCGGCTCCCCCGTATACCCTTCATCCCTCCAGACAACATCGTATTCATCATACCATTTCTGTCTGCTACCACGGGCAGCTCTAATAATCACCAGATCGGAATCAGTATTGGAGGGAAGGATAAAAAGAAGTTTATCCGATGGGGTATGTTGCACAACTTTCCCTCGCGGTCCTGTTTCTGTTGGCTTGAGAAATGGCAGTGGCGAAAGATCCCATCCATAAGTAGGGTCGAGATGGTAATGTATCCAGCGCTCTTCCCCGCTAGTATTCTCCCGGTTAAGGACATGGATACCGCAATCCCGAGAAACAGTCTGACCTTCTTGGTTCATGATGCCGCTATTCCGGGGTATTTCTTGTGCTAAAAGCCGTCGGTCATGAGAGTCCAAAGAAGGAACTGGTGTCCCGAGAATATCCGTCACGTCTTCTTTTGTTGAAGGGATTTTCCATGTCCGACCGAAGTCAGCGCTGTAGGTATAATAGAGCCCTTCGTTGTTC
Source organism: Paecilomyces niveus (assembly GCA_003116535.1). Taxonomy (NCBI): domain Eukaryota; kingdom Fungi; phylum Ascomycota; class Eurotiomycetes; order Eurotiales; family Thermoascaceae; genus Paecilomyces; species Paecilomyces niveus. The sequence goes on from QEIL01000123.1 coordinate 147,455, forward strand.
TCAGGTCCGTTAGGTCCTGCTTGGGCCTTGTGAGCGGTAGAGCCAGGATCCGTTGCTCCCTCATACTCGACAAAATGGCGGTTTGTCCAGGTTACGTGCAGTGTATGTGTCGGACGATGCCACGAAAGCCCATTCGGATAAGGGTTGCACTGTCTTCCGATCAGATAAATGCCGATCAACTCGAAGTGTCCTTCGGCGCCGTAAAGATATAGAATGTCTGAACCCGCTCCCGCTCTGTATAGTATCAATTGTCAGTTTCGAGTAATTTCACCCCACCACATGATGTTCCTGAACCAGAAAGGTTAAGGGGTCTCAAAATTCTGACATACTTGCCAATACGACATTCAAAGAACAATTTATTGTCCGCAGGTAGGAAACGAGGATACGTCACATCGACCAAGGCTCCTTCCATCGAAGTGCTTGAAAGGGAATTGCGGATAGGCCCAAAGCTTTCCGTACTCCATGCGGCCTCGCTTGAGTCGGCAGCCAAGCCTGGACGAGACACTCGATATTTCAGCACGTCGCAATGATGGTCAAATGCAATATGTATGGTCCCATCGCCGGCACATATTCCAATCGAAATCGTGTTGTGACCATCGTCCGTTGTTTGCTCATAGTCCGTGAAGGTCACCAGATGCCAGTTCAGAGGCTTTCCCTGGATACTACGGCGCGCGAGAGTAACGAACCTTCCATCTGAGGATTTACTGCGGGAATAAAAAGCGGCATACTGGAATCCTCTGAAGCTAGTCAGAGCTGATTGTTGATATGCGCAGGCATTCAAGCGATGGACGCTGGGAGGGTCCTCCCCCAGGACGCTGATCTCAGGTTCTAGCAACATGATGTCACAGGAAGGAAATTCAAAAAAAAAAATAAAATAAAATAACGCCAGAAGAATGTCAAAGCCTGGTCACTTGACAATTTTTTGGCATCTTCACCTTAGGGCAAGCCTCTCTTCCTGTAGAAACAGAACGGCTGTGCTATGCAGTTGTTAGCTCTGCGGACAGAATTTACATTCGCGCGAAAAGATTATCTCATTACATCTCATCATAAGCACATGAAAAAGAGCTCCTGCTCTATGCATGGAGCTTGTCGGAATCCCACAGAGTGGCCGGGGTAATGTGGATGCGGGGAAGTTCCGTGATTCGGGAAAACCTCCTGTGGGGAGTTTCTAATGAATGAAACGGTCGATCCTATGATCATACGATAAGACACCGTCCCAGGGAGGCAAAAGTGAACGACATTTGTGGAACGCACGCTTCACTGACCTCGGTTTCTCCATCAATCAGCTTTGATTCTGGTCACAGCGTTTTACATGAATTAGCACGGTTTCAGACCCCTAGTTATAGGCCACTGGCAGGGATGTCGGCTAAAGAACTACTAGCCATATGCTCCGTAGTAATTATCCCTGCTAGGTACAAAATTTAGGTACAAAATCTAGGATAAGTAGCAATATTTCTTTCTGTGTATAGAATAAAATATTTCATGCCTTCTGCCAGGCAGAGTGAGACCGAAAAGGAAGCTCACATTCTCTCTTTCCTTGGACTTCAGTAAGTATATGATGTTTCTAAATCTTAAGTAAATGGATCACCAATAAAATGAATCGAAGTCTCCTTCCGTCCTTACTACAAATCCTCAGCATGACTACGATACTTCTATCTTAGAAATATACTACTGTGTGATATCTTCATGGCCTATGAAACTATATTCTAACAATAGCCATTGACAGATAGTGGCCATCATCGATCTTTAAATTCTAATCATCTCACATACAGAGATGCTTTCAAACCGGAATCTTGGGCTTTTTATAACAAGCCTACTATCTGCTTCTAGAAATATTCATGGACTCACCTTTGCTGTCCCTTCCTCGCCACCGTCGAATGCAAGTGGAACCCTTGACTCAGCTCCCGTTGGCGTATCGTAAGTGCTAAGATGATTCCAACGTGAAAGCTAAATGACTAATATCCTTCCCAGACTCGAATTCTTTACATTTCCAGCGTACATCCAAGATGTAGCCGCAACGAACGTCTGTCTGAGCAATCTTGAGACAGCCATGGGCGCTGCTCCTCCAATCAGAATAGGTGGTACCACGCAGTGAGTACAGATGATCTGCAACATCAATGATGATTTCTTAACTAAAGGTTCCCTCTATGCAGAGATCGAGCAACATACGACCCAAATTTAAACACCGCAGTCAATTACACCGTAGCATCATCAGCAGATGCACCTGACTCTCTTACCTTCGGGCCATCATTTATGCACATTGCCGGTTCGTATGATGGGAATGTAACCATAGGTTGGTATTGACCATGTTAACAAAACTAAGAATAGTAAATAATCCTCTCTAACTACCATTGACTTCAGGCCTGGATAGACGTCTCAACAACATCTCAAATACAATTGCTGCGGCCAGGGAGGCAGTATCCGCGATCCCAAATCTATACGCCCTTGAATTGGGCAATGAGCCGAATTGTAAGGACATATCTTCTACAGATTGAAAACAAAACTCAATTTCTAACCTCCATATAAGTCTTCACTTCTTCCGACCCCATTGCCGACGGAAGTTCCTGGACAGCTGCTGCAGATGCATCTTCCCAGGTATCCTGGCAGAAGGCCGTCGGAACAGCTCTTGCTAAAGAGTCCGTCATCCAGGCAGGTGTCTTCTTCGGAACCGGCTCATTCAGCGTCGAGGAGTTGGCTGCCAAGGAGAATGGCTCTGCTATATACGTGAAATCTTTTAGTGAACACTATTACCCTCAGTCTGGATCTACGGCGAACTTGGCAGATTTGATGAGCCACTCTTCTATCGTTAGTGGCGTATCTGCATTTGCGGAGGATATTAGTGCGGCGACGTCGTTGGACAAGCCGTTCGTTTTCGGAGAGACTAACTCAGGTAAGCAGCTCTCGAGTACGCTCCTTTGGTTAGAATATATTGTTACAGTAGCAAGATTCCTTACTAACACCCAGAGAAGCAACTCAGGGTGGTGGTGGAATTAGCCCGACGTATGGTGCTGCCCTCTGGATCCTCGACTATGTAATGCAGGCCGTGATTTTAGGAGCTAAGGTAAATATTCCTTTAGAGCGCTTCCCTCTTCATTATAGACACATACATCCAGAAACAACAGCTATCAAGGACTAACTTAGAGCTCGCAACAGCAACTTTTCTTCCACCAAGGAACAATTGGAAACTGTACGTGTCCCCCCCCCCTTTTTCTTCGCACACCACCTCCCATACATCCAACGTAGTCCTCACAAACCTTCCTACTCTAGGCCAATACTGCTGGTGGGGCAGATACGACATGGGCGCCCCCTACTACGGCGCATACATGGCCGCACTCGCCCTGAGCGGCGCATCACGCATCGCTCCCCTCGACGCAGGCGATACCACGTACGCCGCATATGTCATCTACCAGAATGATAGTCCCGTCCGAATCCTACTGTACAATTCAGACTACTATACCTCCGGGACAAGGAACAGTGTTAATTTCACACTAACTGGTCTTCCGACATCTTCGAATACTGTCACGGCGGTGAGGTTGACGGGTGATTCGGCCACAGCGAGGATCGATCAAGGCGGGACCATTACTGTTGCGGGACAGATTTTTGAGAATGGGACGTGTGATATTAGGGGGGATAAGGTCACAGAGGATGTAGAGGTTGGTAGTGGTGGCGAGGTGACGGTCAATGTGGGTGCGTCAGAGGCGGTGTTGGTTTATTTATGAGATGGGGTGTGTATGTGTATGTGTAGAGATAGAGAGCATCAGTAAATATGGAAAGTATAATTACAGGTATACAGGTGATTTGTATGGACAGAACAATTACTCTCACGGTAGCATGATCAGCTGCACATCAACTCAATCCCAGTTGACCAAAGCGGTCTCTTCCGCTCTGAGGCCTGCGTACTTGATACTATCTCGCCACAACATCGCCTGCTTCTCAGGGTCTCTAGCCTCCGTGCTCGTCTGAGATGGAGCCGAGCCATTCAGGTACATTTCCTTCGGTCTTTCGCCAAGAGTTTGCGTGTCGAATGCTGCTCTAAGAACATCGCTGGCCGACTTCGACGTAGTACGCAGAGGGCCGTTTGGAGATACTCTCACGAGAATCGAGGCAAGAATCGGTACCATGATCTTCGTCCCAATGGTATTCAGGAGGAAGGATCCACGCCGTGTCAGTCCACTGGGCATTCCTCCAGGATCAACACCCACTACGGAGATGTTGAAAAGGGAAGGGTCACTGTTTAGTCGCCTCTGAAGCTCATAACTGTAGTTTTTGGCGGAAGAAATCCAGATTAGATTGATTGATTGATTGACCTAGAGATGAAGGCTGATTTGGCAGGGGCCACTTACATCATCATCACCGAGCACAACTTTGCGGCCCCGTATCGCCTAAACCCAGCTCGAGCTGAAGGATCGTCTTTGGATGAGCTCCATGTGCCCTTAGCCAGGGAATCTGTGTTGTGGAAGAGGGTCTTCCATTGTTCGTCTTTAAACATGCCAATCGAATCATTGCGTGGATCATGGGGGCTATAAGACAAGACCAATGTCAGCATAATGACGGGAAAGTAAACAGAATTAGTCAGAGAACTAAAGGGGTAAAAAGAAAACTGACTCGTGCGTAGAACTTCCAAGCACCACGATCCTTCCATGTTCTCTGTCCATACTTTGAAGGAGCATCAGGGTAACTAGCCAGTGAGACAGGAAATTACACTGGAAGGACATATCCAGTCCATCCTCAGAAAGGTATTGTTCAGTATGCTCTTGATAACCAGCGTTAAGGATCAACGCACGGATCCGGCGCAGAGAGCCCTCGGAGACACGCTGATTGATGGAAGCAGCAACGGTTCGAACATTTTGAAGCTTTGATAAATCCAAGGCAATCTCATCGTACTTGTGTCCTGTTGGCGCGTCTACGAGCGCTTTTTCGAGTGAGGTCGCTGTCTCAGCATTGCGGACTGTATAGATACCGTGATAGTTGGCTGCGAGGTCCGGCGAAGAAACGATTTGAGTAACCAGAGCAGAGCCAAGGCCACCATTGGCACCTGTAATAAAGATTGAGCCCTGAGCCGAAGTCATTTGAACTTTCCTTTCGAGTTCTTATTAGAACTTTTCTGCGTGCGATCTCGTCTCCTAAGCACTGCAGCACCCTCCTTTTAACATAGAAACCAAAAGCGGTAACTAGTAGAATACATAAGTGACCCGGAGCTCCGCGGGGGCCCGAACCTGACCCTTATTGGCTGAAATAGCCACCCTGTCAACCAGGACGGGCGTCCGCGGACGCCCGAGGAGGTGACGCGGGATAACTGCAGAGAGAATATTAGCTATAGCTAATTCATAGAAGCAAGGCTATTTCGCTCTGTAGTAAGAGGGAGATTGCTGATGGCTCAGGTGTCGACCGTCTCTCAGCCACTAGGAACTTGAAGAGGAAGATATTTTTTTTTCTTTTTTTTTTCTTTTCCAGATTGATGGCAATAGGTTAATCATCGCGATGTTGATTGTCCCGATTAGGTACTCTTAAACAGCATGTGCTCGGCCGTTGATGGCATGAAGCCAAGCTGACTTAAATAAACATCGAAGTCAAACCCAATGAGACCTGACTCTAAATCCTCTGGCTGGGATTTTCGTGCCTCAATGTACGACGCTGCAATCTTGAACAGCACCTGAGCTAGATAGTAGGTCTGTTGAATAGCCTCGGAAACAGCGTGGACCGGCTGAAGGGAGGCTATGAAGTCCTCCAGTTGCTTAATGTCCTCAATATCCGACGATTCTATCACATGGCAGAAAATCACGATAAAAGGAATGAAAGGAGAGAAAAGAATTGTCCTGAAAAATTAGTAACTGTGTAGTATGTACGTAAGTGGCATGCTCAGGTTAGACTTACCAGGGAATATAAGCGGCCTGTGCTCCTATGCTCGATCCCGCGAGCTGCATGCACTCCATATGAGCTTGAAGCGCTTGCCGTGCGTACTGGATACATTCGGGGTGAAAGCTGTTGGCCATCTCCGGCATGGGCGAGATTGCACGGTAAGTGAGCGTCAGCGTTGAATAATATGAGACGAATTCCGATTTAACAGTGAGCTCCCAGGCGTCATTTCCTCCGAAACTATAGCTTCTAGGATCCTCGTTGCCTTCAATTCCCTCTTTTATAGCTCCAGTGTCTCGTACTAGGGCCTTGACTTGCTCTGCAAGGTTATATGCACATTGCGCTCTTTCCACTGGGGGCTTCAACAATGCTTGAGAGCTATACAGCTGGTCGTAAACATTTCCTTGGATTTCTGAAAGTCGAATCCACGCTCTAAAAATTTTTTGCCATGAGCTAGAAGCCTTTGCTTCTCCTGATTCTGTGGGAATGACAATGTCGTGGTCCCGGAAGGCAGATGCCCTTCCCAGCTTCAGGGCAAGACCTTTATCTATCATATAGGCAAACCGGAAGACATTTAGCTTGGCATCGTAACTGGCATCACCTTGTCTAGTGTTCGAGAGCGGTAATAGGCGATGGTACCCAAGTGTCTGGCACATTTGAGCAACCGTGAAATTCATCTTCCAAGCAAGTGATGGCTGTGATATCTGAATCGCATGGGTAGCCTTCCAGGCGGCAGTTAGTTTCAGTTAGTTGAATCTGGCCCTAACACAATGACTTACACCAAGAAGTAGCGCTTGAATGTTTTCCATTCGAGCTGGTAAGAACAGGCTCAGGTTCCCTACAGCCATTTCGAGATTATCCTTGCATATGGTGCTATATTTGAGGTACTCTGCTTTGACATTCGCATCTTGCTGCACGAGAGCTTTCTCATCGAAAAGATAGTGCAGCACACCATTGGCAATAATGAAAGTGGCCAGATTGAAGTTCTCAGTAGCAAAATATATTTTCTGACAATATCCGATGAATTCATCTATAGTCAAGAAACAGCAGAGAAGAGTCAAAGTAACCGGCGGTGTCTCTATCATCACTAGTTAGCGGTCTGTAACTGGTGATTCGGAGGAACGACAAAAATTTGGCACAGAGATCTCACGCTTAATTTCCCGCAGAATTTGCAAGACAAGAGCCTGAGGTGGCATTGGAAGCTCATAGATACCACCCCTTGGGAGCGCTTGTCCATCAGGAAAACACTCCTCATCAGCTGCGGAATTTTTCTGTGTTGTGACTATCTGCTTTAGTGCACACAAGGCAGATCTCAAATTCGGATTAGATTCGCACAGTGAAGTCAGCTGAATACTGTGCTCAAGGAACTCGTTTGCAAATGCGGTATGTGCAGTGAGGGATGAGTTTCCCTCGAAGGTTGAGCCGTGATCCTTTTCCCCGGCAATGTTAGAGGCACTGGGGGATGTCGCGGGCAACAACGTTGGCTCGAAGAAGGCCTGGTCATCTTCCCTGCGTCGAGCTTCGGCTCTATTGTCGTGTGGAGAGTTGATAAGCACTTGAAGGAGGCGTTCGATATTGGAGAGACGCACGTCGAAGTGGTCCATTTTCCGCTCACTTCGGCACACAACGGGTCAGCCATTAACCCCGGCAAGAGGCAGAAAAGCATGAATGTGTGATCATTTTCATACTATTTGGAGGAGATGAGGACCCTCTGACGAGCCTCTCGAGGCCTCGTAGGAGTGGTTGAAGTACTACAGGACCGCTTTGCAATACGGCAGTTTGCACAAGGCGATGTTTTATCGCATCTAACCTGGGTACAACGTCATGCTTTTAGCTGATGTTACCGAGCCAAATGACTGATAGAGTCATAAATCTCTCTGTAAATTTACCTTTCTCAGGCGGCATTGGTCACTGTGGGAAATTGAACCAGTTAGGTCAGCGTCAGGTCTATACCGTGATAGAGGAGGGATCACAACGTGATCCTAAGAGGTAGGAAATGCTAGGGTAGCATACGGCTCGCTTGGTCTCCCCGTCCACAGCGCATCCTTCTGTCTCACTGGTCATCCTTTTAATAATAGTGCTTTTAGATGAGAGAATCACAGGTCTCAGCGAATGTGCGGATGAAGCCTTTTTACATAAATCTGATCCATCAGAACTATTTATTATAGATGCCGGACAGAAGCAAATTCATGAGTATTTAATATGCAGCCAAAGATGCCAATGGTATTCTGTACATGTGCAGAGTAGAACTGAGGTAACACGCCAAGCCCGATTCTGCGGACCGCAGACATTCAGGCCAAATCTCGGGCGGAGTTCAAGTGACTGCAGCTCAAGTCGGAGCTGGAGTAAGACTGCCGGCGCGGGCATCGTCGCATGTGCCGATCCATAATCACAGCTGTCCAGAACGGTCCTTCTACATCCACCAATTTTCATACGTCCAACGTTCTGGATTTTTTTGTGGGGGAATGATTGATTGCATCGGTGTGATGTCTATCGGTCAGTGATTTGGGCTGGGTTATTGCCAGTCTACCTACTCTGAACCGGACGAGGGCACCTCCGAGTCGCTGAAGACAACAACACACGACGCATGGGCGCAACATAAGGCTAGGTGATTGTGAGGGATAGGACGCAATTATGAGCCGATTAACAAGAGGCACACTTGCGCCTCTGCTGGTGCTGGCATGTGCGGCCGCAGGCGTGCTGGCCGGTTCCAAGACATTCAGTATCAATGATGACATTTTGGCTTTTCCGCAGGTAAGCTTTTCTTCGCCATTGGGAATTTCTGAGAGAGATTCTGATTTACTCTGTTTCTTTTGGTAGTTCCAGGTTATATACCCCGATGAATACGTCCTCGCCCCCGACGCAGTAGCGCTGTTAGAAGCGCAGAATTCCTCTTTTACATCTTCCGGCGAGCGAGGAGACCAAGATAAACAGGTGCGGTTGGCAAGTGCTGCCAAGGGACGAAAATCGGAGGATGGTCAGCAATCTCTGGATCCCCAGGACGGATTTACGGGCACATATGAAAGGATGATTCTCCAGGGTCAGCCATACTTGTGTCAAATCCCGCGGGTTGAGCCCGAAAATACAACGACTAAGGATGACGCGGGAAGTAGAGAAGAAGAGGAGAAAGAGTTGGCACGCGCGACGGACCGCGGATTGGAGCTTCTACGCGAGATGGAGGGAAAGTGCATGTATTACGTGTCCGGGTGGTGGTCATACTCGTTTTGCTACAAGAATCAGGTGAAGCAGTTCCACGCACTGCCCTCTGGTATGGGTGTGCCAAGTTACCCGCCAGTTGAGGACCCGACTACGCATTCCTTCGTCCTGGGCAAATTCGGCCATGGAGATGATGAGGAAGAAGTGGAGGGTGAGGACAAGAAGACGACCACAGATATTGCAGAGCTACAGACCAAGGGCGAGTCGAGGTATCTTGTGCAGCGGCTAGGTGGTGGCACGCAATGCGATTTAACGGGCAAGGAGCGGAAGATCGAGATTCAGTTCCACTGTCATCCCCAATCGACGGACCGCATTGGATGGATTAAGGAGCTTACCACGTGCTCGTACCTAATGATTATCTATACTCCTCGACTCTGTCATGATGTCGCATTCCTGCCCCCGCAACACGATGATGCTCACCTGATTGAATGCCGGCAGATCATTAGCCCGGACGATGTCACTGACTGGGAGGCAGCCCGGGCTCATCGACTGGCGCAACAGCTCGTCGATTCCGCCAGCGCTGAGTTCCCTATCGTAGGCGGGATCGAAGTTGGTGCGAAGAAACTTGTGGGAAGTGAGGGAAAGGAGATCCAGAAGGGACGTGTGGCCACCGCGGGGGAGGAGAGGGTGGAAGTCGTGGCCAAGAAGGAGGGCGGAGAGGTGCAATTGCTGTCGAAGGAGGAACTGAAGAAATTTGACCTGGATCCGGAAAAGATCGAACTGCTGAAGAAGCGTCTTGAGGAACTGGCCCAAGGCAAGGATTGGAAGCTGGAGGTGATCGAGGTGAACGGAGGTCGGGAAATCCGGGGGATCCTGGATGCTGATGACGACGAGTCTGAAGAGGGCGCAGAAGCCTCGACAGGTTCAACGGAGCAACCGGATGAAGGCCAGAAGGGAGACACCACGGAGGAGCAAAAGGGTCCTAAGAAGAAGGATCCGAAGCAACCGTCCAAGGAGAAGGTGAAACAGCCACCATCGCCTCCGGAGCCTACCAACGACGACTCTGAAGAAGGCAGTGAGGAGACCTTCTTCAAGGAAGAGTTGTAATTTTGACGCCTATCGTTTATTTCCACTGATTTGCTCGGACAGAGCCTTGATCATCCTTTTCCAAGCGTTTTGAGTTTCAGATGTAGGCCTGCATGATGCCCTGAGGGTACCTGTTTTTAATAATTTAGCAACCGAAGAATCACGATTGTACAGTATCTGTATCAGATGCATATTGATGCCACATTATATCATATTTTGAGTTCGGAATATGGGAATCCACACCTGTCGAAGGACATGGAAGACATGGATAGAAGCTTATTCTGCGGGCTAAGTCAGGAACGAAGTGCGGCAGCTCGTGCACCAAGACGTCAGGCCGGAAGAGGTGGGTCAAGTCAAGGAACAGGCCGAGAGAGAAAGACCACGACAACATCGTCTGGTCTTCAGTCTTCATCACGGCATATTTTGTCTCTGAATATCAGTCTCTATGATCACATCTCTGTTGGCATTTCGACCCCCCATGGCTGAGGTTGGACTGATCTGTGGATGTTCATGTTGACTCCATACTCTCTGATTGAGTTCGTCTCTATCCAAACCAAGTTAAAGCGACCCCCAGCAACGTGACCAGCATTACGATTGCCGCTCAGGCAACACGACGTGTTCCATCATTATTTTCTTCAGGAGACAGCTTTGAGCACAAGATTTAATGTGGAAGAATCTGACAACGAGATTTCCTTCACCAGCAAAGCCAGAAAAAGAGGAAACGTGCTTCTCCATCCCATGCCACGGACCGAATACTTAACTAGTAAGCTGCTTTGGCCGCAACCTTCCGCCAAGACCGACTCGTTCGACCGACCTAGGCCAGTAACGCAACGGACCCAACCTGATCGGCTTCCCTCGTGTTCCTGGACTGTACCCTGAACATTCAGCCCGCCCCTCCAACCGCCACAAACGACAGCAGAATCCCTGGAAAGCCCATCACAGATCCCGAGTGGGCGACGTCACACGCCCTGCGTGGCCAGCAGCACCGAACGGACCGTCAAGCTGGCAGAGTGACAAGTACTGCTGACGGAGTCGATTCCGGAGGGGACTCGGATCGGGGATAATTCACCTCCCACCACGATGGCCTTCCTAGGCGTCTACACCGCGGTCTATGACTATCAGCCGCAGGGGGAGGGCGAGCTCGAGATCAAGGAAGGTGATCTACTGTACATTTTAGAGAAGAACACGGAGGACGATTGGTGGAAGGCGAAGAAGAAGGCGGAGCGCGAGGACGAGGATGAGCCTGAAGGTCTGGTGCCGAATAATTACATTGAGGAGGTAAGGACGTCCATGCGCCCTCCCTGGTGATTTTCTGTCTCTTGTCCCTTTCAACGATCTCCGGAAAGGAGCTGGTTGGGGGGGGGTTCTTGTCGTTTTCGCGAAAGCAACTGGCTGTGCGGTTCATCAGGATATGTCCGGGACTTCCTTCGCATCGTGATTACTGCTCGTCCTGCAAGGCCTAGGTGACGATTAGTATGATATGTAGCTGACAATCGCCGGTTTTAGGCTCAACCCATCCACAAAGCTAAGGCTCTCTACGATTACACACGCCAGACCGATGAGGAAGTCTCCTTTTCGGAAGATGCGGACCTCGTAGTCTACGACGCCTCGGATCCGGACTGGACATTGGTTGGGGTTAATGATGAATATGGATTCGCACCATCAAATTACATCGAGATTAAAGAGGATTCGAAGCCGCAAGCTGCTTCAGCTGCCCCGGCTGCCCCAGCTATTCCTCCGGCCCCCGCAGAGCCGGCAGCTCCCGCCCTGCCTCGGCGTCCAGAGGTCGAGCCCGAAGTGTCTGCTCCTCCAACGCCTTCGTCCCCGGTTGCAGCCGCTCAGGGTCCTGCTGCCGCCATCGCAGGTATCCTCCACAGACAGCATGGCTCCGTGAGCTCAGCGGAGACACCGAGAGAGGCGCCTCCTCCTCCGCAACCTCCGCGTCCCGTATATATCCCAGAGGAAACTGTGGAAGAAGCTGAACCTTCCCCACGTCTTCCCCAGCGACCGACCTCTCAACATACTCAACATACTTCTCCGCCAGTACGACAATATTCACCTTCTGAGCCTTCTCCTACCGCGCGTACGCATCATTCTATCGTACGGGAGCGAGAGCGGGATGGCGGCATTCAAGAGTCACCGCCTTTCAACCGCGTCGGAAACCCTACGCCGCGTTCGCCTTCTGGGTATCACATCTATAACGTAAATGAGATGGTCGAGGTGATGGGCAAGCGGAAGAAGATGCCTACGACATTGGGAATCAACGTCGCGACGGGGACGATCTTTATATCGCCCGACTATGACGATGGGGATCACCAGGAGTGGACAGCTGAGAAATTAACCAATTATTCCATCGAGGGCAAACACGTATTCATGGATCTTGTTCGCCCGAGCAAGAGTATTGATTTCCACGCGGGTGCCAAGGACACCGCACGCGAAATCGTTGCTGCACTAGGTGAGATTGCCGGAGCGTACAGAGCGGAAGGGCTTAAGGAGGTCATTGAAGCCGGAAGAGGCGGTCCGGCTCAGAAGAAAGGACAGGTTCTATACGATTTCATGGCTCAAGGAGATGATGAGGTCACGGTGTCGGTCGGCGATGAGGTGGTCATCTTGGATGATTCCAAGTCAGATGAGTGGTGGATGGTGCGACGCATGAAGAATGGCAGGGAAGGTGTTGTGCCCAGCAGTTACATCGAGATCACCGGATTCGTTTCCGTCCCAACAACGTCTACCTCCGGAGTCAATGCCGGACTATCGACCGTCGAACAGAACCGACTGGAGGAAGCCCGGATGGCGAAGGACGCTGCACACAAATCCAATGACTCCCGGGTCTCAGAGGTAGGCCCAGGAATCAAGCTGCCCCAAAGACGCAGTAGTTTGCTGGCATTGAGTGATAATAACCATTCTTTACAGCGAAAACGAGACAGCCGAGCGAATAGGGGCTCCATCAGCTCCAAGCCAAGTAAGAATCTCTGGCGAGTTTCTTCTGGAGTAGTAAGTACTGACGAAATCGCAGAGCCCGACCCCTCAAAGGTACGATCATGGACCGATCGAACGGGATCATTCACGGTCGAAGCGCAATTCCTCGCTCTTCAGGATGGCAAGATCCACCTTCACAAGCAGAATGGGGTCAAGATCGCCGTCCCAGTCACCAAAATGTCCGTGGAAGACCTGGAATACGTCGAGAGGATCACGGGTCAGTCTCTGGACGAAGACAAGCCCTTGTCTGATATTCGTCGCCGGAGCGTCCGTCAAGATGATAAGCCCAAGGATTCTAGCCGCGCGGGTGCTTCTGTCAAGGAACATGACTGGTTCGACTTCTTCTTGAAGGCGGGAGTCGGTCACCACCAGTGTGAGAGATACTCCCAGAACTTCAACAAGGATTCCATCGACGAAAGTGTCCTGCCGGATATCACGCCGGAGACTTTGCGCACGCTGGGACTCAAGGAAGGAGATATTCTGCGCGTAATGCGGTACCTGGACAACATGTTCGGCCGCACGGGTGCGAAATCGAAGTTGCGGAATGTCAGTTTCGGCGGAGAGGAGGTCATTGAAGATGGACAAGGTGGACTATTCTCAGGTCCTGGTGGTGCCCTGCGAAACAACACCCGCAAGGGCCGACCAGCTCCCGCAGTGCAGGCTAGCGATGTCGTCGATCCGAAGGCCTTTGAACAGAAGGATAACTCGACACCAGCGGAATCTCAGCAAGCAACTCCCGCCAATGATGAGCCTGTCAAGAAGGGCTTCGATGATGACGCATGGGAAGTGAAGGCGCCAAAGCAGCCAGCTACCTCTGCTCCTGCTCCTACTCCTGCTGCTGCTTCTACACCGGCTCCGGCATCTCCAGCCAAATCGCAAGCACCACAGCAGCAGGCTTCTCTGACCGGGGCCATGGCGGATCTGTCACTGCTGCAAGCTCCTTTGCAGCCAACACCTGTTCAACCTACGCAAAATGCACAGCCAGCCGTAATCCAGCCACCACTACAGCCTCAACCTGCTGTGCAACAGCCACCAGCGCCAGTTCAGCAACCTCAGCCGACTGGTGCTAATCCCAGCTTCTTCGCCCAATTAGGACAGCCAGGACAGCAATCCAGCCAAGGGTTGGCTCTCCAGATCACAGGCTTCCAGCAGATGCCCCCGCGGCAGCGCCCGCAGCCTCCGCAGACCATTGGTCAAAGTTCACTTCTCCCGCCTCCCCCTCAGCGGCCTCTATCTGCTCCTCAAAACTTCCAGGCCCAGAGCTCCTTCGGACCGCCGCCGCTGCAGCCGCAGCTTACAGGCATTCCCCAGAATGCTCCTCATATCGCACCAGCTGGTCAGAGCTTGAACGAACTCAACCAACAGCGTTTTCAGCAACAGCTGCCGCCCCAGCCTACAGGATTTATTCCTCAGGGCCAATTCCAGAACGGTCTGATGCCACAGCCGACTGGGTTCGGACAGCCTCCATCCCAGTTTGGATTCCAGCAACAGCCACAGTATATGAATGTACAACCGGCAGGCAGTCCATTTGCGGATCCCCGTCCTCCTCTCCCGAGCCTTGCACCGCAGCCAACCGGATTCGGTGGCTTCCCACAGCAGCAACAACCTATGCCAACAGGTGGTATCAATTCAGTCCTACCACCGGCATTGCAGCCGCAGCCTACAGGTATGAATGGATTCGGCAATACCACCTTTACTCCACCTCCTGTGCCGCCTATCCCGCAGCAGCCGACTGTAGCACCTTTACGGCCGCAGAAGACAGGCCCTCCGCCTCCTGTCAGGTTTGGAGTCAAGCCTGAAGCGAAGAAGCTCACCCCGCAGCCTACGGGTCTGAGGGCCAATCTCGCTCAAGCTAGTAAGTTCTTCGCCTGCTATCACGCCGCTACTCCTGTATTTCCGAGAGTATGCTAACAGACTCTCCTCTAGCTCCCTCCAACCCATTCGGTTTTTAGGTTTTGTCAGTAGGGTCTGTGGATAAGATAAGACGTGATATATAATTCCAGCATTTTCTGTTCTTTTTTTGCCTGCTAGTAACCAACCCTTCTTGTCACTGAAATTTTTTTTTGTCGTCATCCCCACCGGTAGTTGCATATCACATAGGACAACCCCTTTTTCTTCTTGTTCTCTTTTTTTGCTTCTCGTATGGTCCCCATCTGCCATGCTGCTAGTGCCTACTACACAACTACAGTTTCCACTCTGGGTGAGCCGGCTTTTTTGTGTCAAGTCTATTTATTCATCTATTGTTCTCCCCCAACGCAGCGAGTTCCAAGCCTCTTTTTTCTTTTTTCTCTCTGTCCAACTGCCCTTGTTAAGTTTAAGATAAGCCTGAAGATCTCCCACGCAGCATCAGCCAGCGAAGTCAGCTTACAATCCAACTGAACTGAACGAAGATTCCAACCATCTATGTTATTTCCATCGTGTTATTCAGACTAGATTCCTAGGCTGGGTTTGTAATATAAAGTTTTAAAATGAGCATCATTGCGATATTGGAAAAAGCGTCAAAGTATGATCTCTAATCCTTAATGTGCGGTGTAGATCTCTGCTGGAGTCTCATACTAGTAGGTACGGTGCCCATCCTGCTGCTCTATATGGGAGTACATCTGGGTAGAGTAAAACCCCACTATTACGAGCGCCATTATAACGAGATCCTTGCTATAACGAGACACCCCCTTTCCCCCGATTATTTTGCCACATAAATAACGAGAAATCCTGCTTTAACGAACTCGTTAGTTCTAATTTCCCCTCCCATACAAATCTCGCTATATCAGGATTCTAAAGATGCCAGTGAAGCCCCCTTCAAAGCCAAAACGCCGGCCCATCTCTCTCGAAGAGAAGAAGGCCCTACGTCAACGGAAGCATGATTTCCCTAACTCATCACAACAAGAGCTTCATGACTGGTTTCAAGCAACTTATCAACATACACTCTCTTCAAGCACTATCTCTGAGATCCTTACACATGTGAAATATAATAAACTTGATGAAAATACCTCTCCGAAACCTGAAGCGGCAACAAACTGAATCCTGGCCGGAACTCGAGGACGCCCTATTCCAATGGATAAAACGCGTGGAGGGAAGGATAACAATCAATCCAGAGGTGATTAGATTGAAAGCAAAGGAATTCTGGCATAAAATCCCACTCTATCAGGAGAAGCAGATGCCTACCTTTAGTAATGGCTAGCTTCGTGGCTTCCAGGCCTGGAGATCTTTTAAATGGCATATACAACATGGGGAAGGGGGGAGTATTACAGCCAGAACAGATAAGGAGATGCTTAATATTAAGCAAGCCTTACAAGCATATAACCAAAAGGATATCTTCAACTGTGATAAGACTGGGCTATTCTGGAATATGATCCCAGATCGGAGTTTTTCAACATATATTCTTCCTGGTAGGAAGAAGGAGAAAGCCCGTATCTCCGCTATCTTCTGTTGTAACGCAGATGGTTCTGAACACCTACCAATCTGGTTTATTGGTAGAGCAAAGAATCCTCAGAATCCTCATACTTTCCGAGTAGCAGGGATTAAGATTCAAAATCTTAATACCATCTGGCGAAGCAATCATAAAGCTTGGATAACAGGTGTTATCTTTGAGGAATGGCTTTGTTGGTTTGATAAGCAAATATATGGGCGAAATATTGTTCTTCTTATGGATAACTTTTCTACCCATAAATCTATTGTAGCAATGATTGAAGCCAGTGGGATGCCTCTACAAAATACACTCATTATCTGGCTTCCAATAAATTCGACAAGCCGCTATCAACCTCTTGATCAAGGGATAATTCATACCTGGAAGGCTTATTGGAAGCGATGTTGGATTCACTTTATATTCAAGGAATTTGAGGATAATAAGGATCTAATTAAGACTATGAATGTCTTACATGATATCCGATAGGGGATTCATGCTTGGAGTGATCATCTTTCAAGCAGAACTATCATAAACTGCTTTGAAAAGGCATTAGATTCAGTGCCTAGATATATAGAGCCTCTAGATCAAGCAATTCTTGAAGAGCTTCAGGGAAGTATGCAGCAACTTCAGGTAACATCTAGGATTCAAGATCTTATGGATCTAAATACCTTCTTGAATCCTATAGATGAAATTGTGGAGGATTCTCTTGAAGATGTTGATATGTCGATTCTTGCGCAGTTTGTGCCTGAAGTTGAGGAATCTGATAAAGAACTAGAGATCCTGCCAAAGATCTCACTGAATCAGGCCTTTGAAGCCTTGAAATTGATATAATTATATGAGGAACAGCAGGAAGATGGGCATCCTAGTTTTATTCAAGCATTAGCACGCCATGAAAATGTGCTAAAACGTCGAAAAGTTGATGGGCAGGTTCAGAGAGATATTCGGAGCTTCTTCAATGTATAATTATATGTGTTTCCCATACAAAATATATATTTATTCGACTTAACGAGATGCCTGCTATAACGAGAAACTAGGCTTCCAAAATCATCTCGTTATATCGGGGTTTTACTGTACTTAGGTAGAGCTTTATGAAAGGTTATGTCACATGCATTCCACCCGGATAGTAACCCCAAAGGAGTCAATCTAAACACACAGGTCATATCAGAGGCGAGACCGAGCTGGGCCTTCCATAATAAAAGGCTGCTTCAGCCGTTGAATCCGTGATGGGGTTATTTGGTAGACTTCAGGCAACTGTGTGTCTGCCCAAGAGCCCCCGCCCATCAGCTTCACTAAGCCAGGCGCCGCGGTGAAGATGCGTGCCATCCCACTGTGATATTGAAATAGCCATATTGTTAGCCTAGCCAAAGTGTAGAGCTATATTCAGGTATTGCAAAAACTTCAAAACTTACTGTCCATGGTGGCCAGCACAAAGCCACTGACCCGGCAGTCCGGGCAACTCCCCTATGAAGGGCACACCGTCTGCGCTCTGGTCCACAATTAGCTCATCTCTATGAATTATGCTGGCCAAACGATAGACTTACCAGTGCAATGACACCGCTCCAGTTGTATTTATAAATCTCGGCCTGATCATTGGAAGCCTTTGTCCACCCAATTAACTGGGACTCTGCAAATTCCTTTACAGCCTCAGTCACAGATTTGAAGCCTAAGAGACCATCATCGACGCATCTTTCCGGGTGCTCATGTAACCATTTCTCGAATTGAGGTTGGCCAGGGTTGCTGCCGCCGAAAAGGACTGGACCTTCTGTGGTAGTCCGGGGATTAATGCTGAACAGGCCCCCTTCTGGCAGGAGGACGCCATATGAGTTTTTGAGGCCCCCAGATGCTAGGAATGTAACACTTGGAATAACTCCGTTACACATGTGAGGCGACGGGCTAATTAGTCCACGTAAAGACGGCTCGAGTGCAGAGCTGTACGCATTAGTTGCATGGACGACCTGTGAGCATTCAATCTCGCCGCGTTCACTTTTAACGACCCATCTCTCTGGATTTTTTAAAGACTGCATGATATTGGTGACTTTAGAGTGTGTTTGGAGATTGACTCCTTTCTTGAGGTTGTCACGCATAACGTGTGCTGTCAGCTTCCAAGGATGCAGAGTTGACGCAGGCCAGGCATAACACGCCTGTGCATTTTTGATACGAGATATCTGCATGTCGGTCAGCTGTGACACATAAAACTCGTAATACTCTTCCTAACCTCTACCGCTTTAATTGGGTCGTGTGTGACCTTAATGTGGTTGACCTTGCCGCCAGCAGCCTTGAAACGTTCGAAATTATCCTTTGCAATATCTGCAGTCTCTCGGGTCACTGGAACATCTAGCGTGTCGCCTACCCAAAAATCACAGTCGACGTCGTTCTCACGTATGTAATCCACCAGGTTTGACCATGTCTGCTGCTCGTTTTGCAAGATCTGCATATTCACATTAGAAAAGTCAAGAGATAAGTGGCTTCTAAAGTACCTTGAGAGCCTGTTGAGTGCCAAAATTTTTCTCATACTCACTAAATCCGCGCCACTGATCGGGCTTGCAGTGGCCAGCATTTCGGCCAGTAGCACCAGAGCAGAACTCGCGGGCCTCAACAACCACTACTGTCTTTTCAGGCCAAGATTCAATACTATGTTTCGCGATCAGTGTCCCGGTCATCTGTGGAGGTTGTTTAGCCAGCCGTCTTGCAGTCTCCCTGCTTACCATGGAAATACTTACGCCAGAACCGATGACCACAATGTCTGCCGATGGAGGCAACTCTGGCGTGGTGAGATGATTCAGAAGTGGATCATGCCGCACATCCTGAAGCCAGTATGACAGCGAATAGCCGTCCTGCTTAGGAAAGCCGAAGTGCTTCGGGGTGACATTCTTTGATGCACGTCCCTTAACCCTTATCGTGCTCGATGGTTTTGGGTTCATGATGCCTTTGTTCCCGCCTACAAAGGCCACAGTTCAACCTTGTTAAAAGAATTATTGCCAACAAAGTGTTATATTAAAGAGCAGATCAATGTATCTTGCTGTTGAAAAACAGGTTTCTAAACACAGAGGCTTTGGCCTCTATATATACCAACTGCCGTCCACTCTGTGGGGAAAGAGACACCATTCTTCCTTAACCATGCTTTGATGCAAGCGATGTGGATTACGTTTCGACGTCAATCGCGAGTCTCCATGGAAGGGGTAATACACCCTCACCCCTGTAATTGGCGGGACGAGCCGAATGTCATGACCCGTAGTATGCCTCTCCACAACGACTAAAACCTGGAACGTCCCGGAAAAGCTGGCAGCAGGAATAAATGTTTAAATGAACTCCTGCAATAAACATTCAATTTATTGTATGTCGCAAAACCCAGTAATCAACTCATAATTTTCCGGGTGTTCGAGACCGCAACGAGGTGCAAGACTCTTTTGGATTGATATTGATGACGACCAAGTGTGGCACGTTTAGAAGTGAATCTAATTGGCTGCCTGTATCCTTCCGGATACTGTTGCTGAAACTTGGATGTTGCCGGAGATGTGCTATCTTTATAACCTCATGTAGATAATGGTTGAGTGTGGAGCCTGTAGAATTGAATTTAATTGGCTATCCGTATTCTTCCGGGTACCGTTGTTGGAAGTTGCCGAAGATGTGTTATCTATACATATTCGCTTATGTAGATAATGGTTAGGTATAGCATCGTAAGAATTGAATCTAATTGGCTATCCTTATTCTTCCGGTACTGTTGTTGGAAGTTCTCAGGGACGCGTTCCTTCTCATCTCCACTCCTGTCTACAAAAATTCTGCGTATATATTTATTGTTGTATTGTTGTTTGCGGTTCCGTGCGCCCTGCAATGTCCTCATGTCGCCTTTCCGTTTACCAACATTTCCCCAGTCGTCTCGCCTATTTTCCCGGACTTTACTATGTCTTTGTCCCTTTCACAGAGTGGTGCTGATGGTAATACCATGTGGCCCCCTGATACGGTACGCCTAGAGAATATAAGTGCATCAGCAGGAAAAGACCTTATCCTTCAACCACAACCTACTGATGACCCCAACGATCCCCTTAATTGGTCCCGATGGCGCAAATTCCTCAACATTGGACTTGTCTATTTCTATGTTGCCATGGTTGCCGAGTCCATCAATGCCGGAACTCCAACATGGGGCCCAATGCATGAGCAGCTCGGATTTAGCTATGAAGTACTGAATGACAGCTATGCTGCTGGCTGCGCTGCTCTAGCAATTGGTTCCGTCATACTTATTCCTTTCGCGCTCAAGTTTGGTCGTCGACCGGTATACCTTTTGAGCACGGTACTCCAATTTGCGCTCAGCATTTGGTCCGCTAAGATGCAAACTGTTGCAGACCTGATGCTTGTCAACATTATACAATGTCTTTTCGCAAGTCTTGCCGAGGTTATCGTCCAGATGACCATCGCTGATGTCTTTTTCGTGCACCAGCGTGGAAAGATGAACGCCATCTATGTTTGCGTCTGGCTTCTCTCTAGTTACCTGGGGGTTCTAATTGCTGGCTTTGTTGAAAAGGGTCAAGGCTGGAGGTGGATTTGGTGGTGGAATGCCATCATCTTCGGGATTTCCATTTTCGTTGTCGGCTTTGCGTACGAAGAGACCAAGTACTGTCCACCTGCCTCACCTGGCTTGATGTCCAATCGGCCACTAGGGACCGGTTACAGCAGTCGCTCATATCCCGGTCCACCAGAAAAATTGAACGACGATAAAACTAGCGTTCCCGAGGGAAATTCGTCGAGAGAATACAAAGAAGCTCACTTGGACCAAGCTGTCACCGATCTGGTGTCAATCTCAGCAGTTGATGAAAGTTCACCACATAACATCACTGCCGTTACAATAAACCCCAACATTCCTAGGAGGACCTATTGGGAAAGACTGGCAATCACCACTACCACCCATCTTCCAGTATATCAAACAATTCTTTCCTTCGCAATATGTATCAGCCTCTCATTCTACTAGCCACTATACCTGCCATCGCCTATGCAGCACTTCTGTATGGGATTTTAGTAGGATTGGGAGACGTCATGTCAACCACTTTATCAACCTATTTAACCCAGCCTCCCTATAACTTTACCTCAGATCAGATCGGCCTTGTGAGTCTGCCTAGAATGATCGATGTCACAATCCGTGCCCTGATCATAGGCCCCATGAGTGACTGGTGGATTATTTATCTCTCCCGTCGACACAGTGGTATTTACGATCCGGAGATGCGACTATGGTGTATTACATTCCTGCCATTTGTCCCTGCGGGTGCACTGCTTTTTGGTATCGGTTTGAATAATCACCTATCATGGCCCATTATCGCCCTTGGGTTGGCACTTTACAATATTGGCGTTACCCCAATTAACAGTATCATTATAACATACCTGACCGACTCATACAGGGAGGTAAGTTGAACCTGACCTTGCTACCTTCCAGATGGCAAATTCTTATAACAGAACAGATTATCGGCGATGCGTTGGTAGGTGTTACAGTTGTTCGAAATTCCTTTAGTACCGCATTTGTCTTCGCTCTCACACCATGGATCGCGGCGATAGGCATTAAATATGTCTTGGTAACTATCTTACTGATCGCATGTGCCATTCTGATGCTCTTTGGTGTTTTCATTCGATATGGTAAAACTTTTCGGCGGCGTACCGCCTTACGTTACCAATACTATACTCGCCAGCAGTATAAAGAAAGGGCCATAAATTGACTGAACAGAAACAGAACCGCGGTCGGGTCATCTTGGTTCGTATGTGAGTTGATGGTTGAAACGCGTTCAACAATACATTGTAGATGCCGATTATTTTTTAGGTGGTCGCCAGAATACGGAAATGAGAAGATAGACACAGAGAGCGAAGATGGATGGATACCCTCTATTCCGGCCGGAACGTAACCACTTTCCCAAACGTATCCGCCATACCCCAGATGCCATGTCTTCTGCAAATGATCAACGAAAAGGTTGACGTCGACGCCAAACTCGCGAATGTAACAGTTATAGACTTTCGGATCGGCTGCTTCGAATATGACCCTCTCAGGAGGCAATTCCTTCATGATTGTCAAGACGACATCCGTACGCCAGGACTTGACGTTCTCGGTGATTCCCTCGGACTCGATCATTAGACGCTCGACGCCTGCGTCCAGGAACTTCCTGCCTAGGTTGACGAGTTTGCTGGGGTCGGAAGTGCCGAAGGCCTTCAGGTCGCTGGCGGGAGTGTCCCCGCCGGTGCCGAATTGGATGCCTAGTTCGGGTTTGGCTTTGAGGCCGTAGGAGTGGACCTTGTCGACGAGACAGAGCCAGTCGTCTCCTGGGATGGAGAGGAAGCCGGAGGACACTTCGACAATGTCGAATCTGGAGATGTTTAGTTGTTGCTCTAATGGAAAGGTGAGGTGTACATATGGGAGGATACATACCCTAGATCCTTGCACTTCGTGAGATATTTGTCAAAGACTGTGTTGGGATCCGGGTGTGTGAGGAGATGTTGGGGCCCAACCACCGTATATACCAGGTCAGTTGAGACCCAATCATGCTATGAATAATTTGTATCGAATATCATACAGTCGAGACATAGACATCATAAGAGTGAGCGAGATCGATCAACTCGTGTAGTTGCTTCTCAGAGAACAAGTAGAACGATCCTGTGGGGGAGCATTCATCAATCAACTGGAAGAATCATGTGATGGTCCAGGACATACCGCCCGCGAATTCGAGACCGTCGACATGTGTTCCCATACTGTTTAATGTTAGAGCTTGCCAATTCTCAAGAAATCCAGTGCGGACCTACGTCTCCAGAACGTCTGCGAGATATCTCTTTCCCATGACCTTGGAACGTCCACGTTAGTGACTGCGTTTGGGGAGCAACAAGTACGTTGCCTGTCCGTGAAGAGGTACAACTTACCGTATAGTACAATCCTCTGATCTCCGTCACGCCGTTGCTTCTCGGCTTGGGCGGCTGTGGGTTTGATCTGGCAAATCCAAAGACATTTTCCTTATCTTGCAGCAGGGTGAGTTCCTTCTGAAATGGAGGAGCGGTGGAAAAGCATCGCGAAGCTGCCAGCGGCGTAGCCGCCTTTAGGAGCTGTCCTAAAGCAGATGTAACAGGCTTAGATGAGGCTGAAAAACGGTGGCACACTGTGGGAAACATTTTGACTGTAGCTGCTGTGCCAGTGAACGGAGGTCCTAAATGTAAGAGTAGACTATAGTACATCCGACTGAGAGGATGCTTTCAAGATGGTTGTTAATTTCAGATATAAATTAGTCGTCAAGCAACTTGAGTTTCGTAGAGTGTTGAGAAGAAGTAATGGTCCAAGAGCACGTCGCCATCTAAATGGAACAGATCCTCTCGCCACTCACTTGCATATCATTTCCTCGAATGAATCTATGCTGCATAATTGCATCTTCAATTAAACATCTTACTCGAGGAATGGCAATACAGCCGAGAAAGCAGCATCCTGTGAAGCTCCCTCATGGGGCTATTCGATAGTAGTTGTGGGATACCTCTACCCAGCTTGACGTAGGAGGTTTCCTAGAACGATAATTGAAGGGCCCATCAGAGATGAGACTGCCAGGTGCCTCTGACCATCGTATTTCATCGCCCTCCTGAATTTTTTTCGGGACGAACACAGCTGGGAAGTTTTGATGTCATGTCACGTGGGTAATTGAAATATTTCGCAGAGTCATCATCTGTTAAAGATACTGTAACGTCAGAAGATTTAAGGGACTCTCGGAGGGGATGAAGGAATATTTAGTGAAGAGCTTAGGCCGATAATAGGAAGGGAATTGAGTTTGAACCGCTCCATAGTATGCCTTAACTAGATTTGTGCAGGTTGCATAAGCACTCCAGAAGCCACGGATCGTCGGCGCTCGGGCTGCCGGACCCAGGGGTCTCAGGTTAAACTAAGCCCGACCACCGAGGTCACGAGACCTCCTCTGGATGGGGAAATATCATTGAATTGAGGATGATGAGTTACTTACCGCTCTGCTCTACTCCCTTAAGGAGAATTTCCATTGAAGTGAGAGTAAATGTCTAATGCACCTATCTCAGAAACACGTGTAAGAGCTCGTATTAGATCCTTGAATCAATGGCCCGCATAGCTACAATCATGCGTAAGACGTCTGACTTAAGATGCTGCTAAGCTTTGACGGCTGTGGAGGCGACCAGGGCCGATCTAGGGCTGATGAAGTGGCAGCAACAGAGCGCTGCCAAGACCCGGACGGAGCTTGCTGATTCCGAGGCCGATAGCAACTGTTTTCCGTCACGATCTCGGTGTGGATTCGCAGATTCGCATCCGGGACAGGAGGGTAATGAAAAATACCTCGGAAACATCCCTATATGGAAGCCGGGAAGATCGAGGGATGTGGCTCTCGAAATAGAAAGAAGAATACCCCAGGAGTCGCCCTGTTTTTTGAAGCGGATGAAACTGGTCCGTGCATTTTTAGAGCACCGAAGATGGGGAAGTATGTGTGTGATAAGCTCGTATTCGGGTCCATGCGAGGAGCCTACATCTGGTCCAATCCATAAATAATTTCCTCACGACAGTATTATTATTGAGGAGAGAGTTTTCAGGGGAAAAGAAGACCATTATAGGAGAAATCATCTCATGATGAGCGGCTCTTTCGGTTCTCCCACGTCAATGAACCGTCACATGCGGAGAAGCGTTAGGGGCGGGCAACCCACGCGTCCCGCTGGAGGGGAAATGGTTAACGCCGGCCGTGCTTAGTGAACCAGGAAATAATAATAAGAAGAAGAATAATAATCCAGATACCTTGGTCCTTACCATTATTGGAGAGGATTGTTGGCCCAACACGACATATCTCTCTCATCACAGTGGGTGTGAGCTTCTGCCGTTCATCAAACGGAGCCTGGGCTGTCAAGGCCCTTCTTCTCTCGTCTTTAGATTTGTCCCTTCTAGGAGCATAGGGATCGAAGGGAGAGAGAAAAAAAGCGCACTGCTGTTCTCGTCTTTTTGACTGGAATGGCACCCCGACGTGGCGGTCATGACGGAAGCACTGTTGTTACGGCGCTTACTCTCATCTCTCGGTTGCCATTTCCTCCGCTTATGCAATCGCACAGCCTCACAGGACCTCACGAGTAGTATTCAAGCATATCTATCTGGCCCAGAGCCTAAATACCAAGCACATGCTCTCTGCGTAAGACGGGCGGCTGGGCAATTGACTAGTAATCCTTAGTGGTACACTATCTACCTCCCTCCGACTGTTTAATAATCACTAGTTAGTGACAACCTCGGCGACCCAATCTTTGTTTCGCATAAGTACGTGATGGGCATGCCAAGAAGCGCTACGAGTGGGTGTCACCATCGGAACCAATGGACTTCCTTGGCGTTTCGGCCCAAATCATGCTATCTTACAGTGACGTTTCTTTTCATCTTTTCACCATGTCAAGAATTCCATTGCTCGACTAGGGAAAGCTGGCGAATTTTGGTCCAGCCTCGGCATCGAACTCTCTACCAGCCAACCAGAGACAAATATGGTCAAGACGGCCAACGGACTACCCAGAGTGCCTCCCGTTGCCTTGGAAGCCGCCCGCTCAGCCCAGTCCTGGGTCATGATCACTGGCATCCCTGGTTCGTCGTGTGAGCTCCTGGAAGGGTCTCTTGTAGGCGAGTTGAGTAATAACACAGGACAAGGGAATAATATGAGACAAGAGGAGACAGAGAGGAGGGAATGTGTCTCTAGATGTGTCTCTCATGGAATTCCCCCGCCGTGGTACAGCCTCAGGATCAGCAGCATCGTCACAGCATAAAACTGATGAGCTCACCCGGTCCAACCCTGCTTTTCCCCAGTATTTCCACCGAACTCTGCGCCTCTCCCTCTCCATCGCGGCCCCTCCACAATCAGATTAGAGTACAGACAGCGGTCTTGGATCCTTCCGGCTCCTCCGAGCTCCGAGTTCCTCTGGGTCTTCTTCAGCTCGTTATCCGGTCTCCGTTCTTGGGAACGAACTAGAGCTCTCTTTCCGCTCGCTTCTTAGATCCGTCCCCCTGATGATGTGTTGTGGTTGACCTTTAACTAACGTCCTTTCCCCAGCGACGATTAATTCAATCCTTGTGTCTCTCAAACCCTCATTGACCGTGATAGCTCATCTTTCATATCCTTATCCGTGCCCCCTCATTATTCTTTCCGTCGCCCATCACCTGCCCGAACCATCAGAACGACCGCACCTGGCGGAACGGTCATCATGGGCGCCGGTGCCATTCTCGAACCACTCGTAGTCATAGTCCTGCTCTTTGGAGGCACCTGGATCAATCGTGCTGTCGACACACGACCATCACCGTCGCGCCAAGGCAGCTGGAGTGTGCGCAGGTCTAGTGTATACTCATGCGACAGTTCCCCAGATTCGTTGGAGTCGGGATTAGCTAGCCCCACCCCGAAGGATGCGCTACTCAACGGCCGATCACTCTCCCCATCACTGCTCGAAAACCACGAGGAGCCCTGGAGGAAACGCGAGATCGGTTTCCTATCGTGGAAAGTCGCTGTGACTTCTCCCAATACCGCCGTCTTTCGAAATCGCTCGCTCAGTCGGTTGCTACGACGCTTTCCCTTCTTAGTGGAATGCTGGTACTGGGCTCTGGTCTACTGGGTAAGCGAGGCGCAAGACTGAAGACATCTCAAATGCAGATCACTTGTCAAAAAGCTAACAGCGATCGCAGACCTACCAATTGGGCCGTGCTTTCACCGCGCTGACGCTCCAAGAGGGCACCGTGGATGTCGCCCGCAAACATGCGTTACAGCTTATTGAGATCGAGCAGAAGCTGGGGATCTTCTGGGAGATTGATATCCAGCGATTTTTCCTGGCGCGCCCATTGCTGATGACTTGGATCAACTGGATTTACTCATTTATTCACATCCCCGGCACCATTGCTTTTCTCGTATGGCTCTACTACTACACGACGACGCGAAACCGCCTGGATGAACGGCAACCGGGGACGCCCCGGGGAACGGTGGATGGATCCCCCGCGGGACCAGCGCTATATGAAGCGCGCCGGAGGACATTGGCTGTGTGCAACTTGCTGGCGTTCGTCGTATTCACTCTCTGGCCCTGTATGCCACCGCGTCTGCTGAGTGACGAGAACGTCGAAGGCCCGGTGGGGGATAAGGCGCGCAGCTACGGCTTTGTAGATACGGTCCATGGTGTTGCGGGTGCTGGTAGTGTGTGGACGGAGAACAGGTTCTGCAATCAATACGGTAAGGAGTTTTCTGGATTCATTGTGGTTTTCGGTAAATGCTCTGGCTTGCGCTGATAATATATTATTTCCAGCTGCGATGCCTTCCCTCCACTTCGGTTACTCGTTGATGATAGGCCTCACAATCATGACCATTCCACTGCCCCCTCAACATCGCCGTTCGAAGACTATCATGATTCGGTTCTTCAATCGCGCCCATCCGTCACTCGCTCCGACACTGCAGCTTCCCTCATGGCGCCGTCTGGCCTGCCTAGTCATCGGGTTCGCGTATCCGTTCACCATCCTGGTTGCTATAGTCGCGACTGCCAACCATTTCATCCTGGATGCGGTCGCAGGTGCCATTGTCTGCGGTTTCGGATGGTGGGGCAATGCTGTGCTGTTGAATTTGTTGCCTCTGGAGGACTACTTCCTCTGGCTGGTCCGAATCCACAAACCCGAGCGAGAAGTCGTCGATGTTTTGGAATACCTAGAGGATAGTAATGATGAGGAGGTGGGACATGGCGTGCTCGTGAACTGAGCCCCTTTGCTGAGTCTCTGCGACTTCATTTGCTATTTGGTTTCAGTCGCTTTCGATCCGATATGATACCAGTGCGGAGCTTCTGTCGCATATGCATTCATCTGGCGTCTGGTCTTTGGAAAGGGCTCGGTGATGCTAGTCTAATCTGATGCCTCTCGATCCTTCATGCCACTAAAAAAGAAGAAAAAAAGACGACGGTAGGGCTGCAGATTCTGGGTCGGGGTGGATTGATGATGTGTCAGGCAGCCCAAACTTTCGCGCTGCTGTACATATTCCCTGGGGCAAGGTGGTCTCGCGGTTGAACATGGCGTCGGAGTTCTCGGTTGATCTTGGGTGTGATGCCTGCTACTATCTTACTCCCTAAGTACGATCTTAATATACGATGGAACATGATAATACCCCCTTTAATGATTTTGTTTAACAGGACAGGATATTTGCAATGGTAATCAGGAAGGTCCGCCCCCATTCCGGATCTACGCTTTATTGAGTTTGCTATTTGGGGTTCCCTTCAGAAGGTAGATGCATATACGGATTATACCCTGAGTTGTAGTTGAATGGAGCAGTGGAAGCGATTCTGCAAAGGACGCTTGTGCAGAGGTGCCGTGTTGGCTTCAGTTGCCCTGGAGGCTGGGGAGAGATTGTCTGCACGCACTCCCTTCGTCCATCTCCAACCTCAAGTCTCGGGCTTTCATACATTCTGCTCAGAATGGTATTCACCAGGGGATACTGGCGGATTGTCCACTGGCAGTGTGTTCCTGCATTACCTACTGGGTCTCTTGCGGTAGGCATAGTGGACTAACCAGATTCCGCTCTCTATTCATTCCATATTCTTGATGGGCACTGCCCATTCAGTGTAGCCGTAGGTCTATTGACTCCATGGTGTTCCTCTGATGGCTGGCAACCCAACACCGCCAGTCTACCCTGCCCGTCGTCGCCTTCCACCCATCCACCAGCACTCCGTAGACCACACGATTATCCTTCGAACCGCCTCCTCCCATCCCTTCCATCACTCAACCATCATCGTCCTCATCGCTCTTGAGTCCTTAGCACATCTTTGCCATCACCGTCTCAACCAGTGGTGTGTTGGTCTGCCGGGCATCTCGACAGGATCGTCTAGAACCAGACTCCATCGCGTACCCTGCCACCAGCAGTGAAGACATCTCCGAATCCGTCTGTCGACAGGTTCTTTAGCAAAGTGGGCTTGCGACAAGCTGTGTGTTACGACACAACATCGCCCGAGCTTCCCGGGGTTTCCATCCCTTCCCACCCGTGCTGTCCTGCACTCTCCGCACAAACCACCTGAGCTGCTCTTGGCTCTCTTGTCGGTCGCCTATCTTTCTGGGGCTACCGTCCAGATCCCTTCCATTTCACCTTCCACCGCTAGTTTTTGAGCCACACACCCAAGGCTTGACCACTTCGGGTCCTCCCATCTGCGTCTCACAAGATTGACGGACAAAAAAATCACTACCTTCTGGTGCGTGACCTCCAGTGGTGTTGCAGTCGCGTGCAGTCGCTGATTTTGTTTTTTTCCCGCGGTTCAGATCGCCGTGTTGCGTCCTGACCTCAAGTCCCGCTTCAACATCGACGCGCCGTCTTAGAACGCCAAAAAAGTGCGACTGCACCAGCATCTAGAGATTTCTATTTTCACTCCAGCATCATCGGGATACCCGTGCGGAGTATTGTCTCCTAGCTGAGAGCATTCACGTTTCGTGTGCGCGACGTGTTCTGTGCATCCTATTCTATTCTATTTGATTTGAGCGACACACTGCTCTTAATTTATCTCGAAATCACCGCAGCGCGTGGAGAGTCCTGTTGCGCTTCGAATTTGCTACATCGGGTTGTTGACCTCGAAGCGCCCGTTGCGTCATTCCCGCTCCGTTGCGGTTGCGCTGCTCCCTTTTCGCACGCGTTGCTCGTCTCACGCCACGGTCCCCGTTCTTCGCGACCTTCTCCACAACTTCTTTCCTACCACCATCTCCCATTGAAAAGGCGCAGCCTTTCTCTCCCCACCGCATCTCAACCTTTTCTAGCTTTTGCTTCCCTACGAGTTTCCCTCGCGCATAATGTCTGAAGAGACCCCTGCCGCGTCGACCGCAGCCGCCGACGCCGGTGAGCCGGTCGCTGAACGCGGTCCTTCCGCAGAGCCCAAGAACGCAGAGTCAAAGAAAGATACTCGACCGGAAGAGACGACTGGTGAGTCTACTAAGGAGGAGAAGCCAGCTGGTAAGCAATCAATCCCCTGCATCGCCCCTGGACGGCGGCCCCATTCAAGCGTCAGAGCTTCTGGCAGATAGCTAACTTGTGTTGCTGCGCCGCCGTCAGAGGGAGAGAGCGCCGAAAAGGCTGAGGAGCCCACCGCGCCCACGGAATCAAACGAGCCCAGGGAGGAGGAGGGCGACACTGAGGCAAACGGAGCTCCCACGTCGGCGAAGAAAGCGGCAAACGGGAAGCGCAAGTCGACTGGCGGTACTCAGAAGCTGAGCAGAAAGAAGTCCCAGCACCGCATTACTCACCTAGACGCGAAGCCCGGAGAGTATTACCTAGCGCGTCTGAAGAGCTACCCTCCATGGCCGGCCATCATCTGCGATGAAGAGATGCTTCCCCAGACGTTGCTGAACACGCGACCTGTAACGACTAAGCAGGCGGATGGTACCTACAAGGAGCCTTACGCTGAGGGTGGAAAGCGTGTGCACGAGAGAACGTTCCCCATCATGTTCTTGGAGACGAACGAATTGTGAGTTTGGCTCGAATTTCTTACGATGTCTAGGCATTTTCCTCGCTTCTTGGAGAGCTCAGCTAATGGATCTGTTGAATTACAGCGCCTGGATTCCTAACACCGACCTGACTCCCCTTGATCCCGAAACCTGCAAGGACGTCCCAGAGAAGGGCAAGCAGAAACAACTGCTTGCAGCATACAAAGTGACTGCTGAGAATCACGACCTACAATACTTCAAGAACCTCCTTGCGGACCACCAGCGCGCAATCCAGCAGGAGGCTGAAGACCGCGAGGCCAAGGAGTCCGCAAAGGCGGCTGCCAAAGCCGAGAAGGAGCAGAAGAAGAAAAAGCGGAAGAGCGCTGAAGTAGCTGGGGAGGCGGAGGGCGTCGAAATGGGTGAGGCGGAGGAGGAAGAGGGAAAGAAGACGACCAAGGCTACGAAGAAGCGCAAGAAGGATGCAGAGAGCGAGGGCGAGGCTGAGAAGGTGAGTGTTTCTGCAGCCGCAGTGCGTGGCAGTTTGATCCGCGACGTGGAATTGCTGACACGAGTGGCGTGCGTCCGTCCCAAGCAGCCTGCGAAGACGCCAAAGACGACCACCAAGCTCAAGCTCACCACACCAAAAACTCCTGCAAATGAGACGAAGAAGCCAGCTGGCGCTGCAAAGGCCACCAAGAAGGCTGCTGGTACCAAAAAGGACGCTAAGGCTGCTACCAGCGATGAGGAGACGCCGGCCGAGACGCCCAAGGAGCCTGCGAAGGTGATTGATCCGGAGGAAGCCAGGGAGAAGAAGCAGAAAGCAAGTAAGTTTGAAGTCTACGGGCCTCCATTTGAGTACATTTCTAATTTATGCCAATAGTTCTGTACATCCGTCACAAGCTCCAGAAAGGCTTCATCTCCCGCGAATATCCGCCTAAGGAGGAGGAAATGGGAGCGATGGCGACCCACTTCCAGAAGCTGGAGAGTTTCGGTGACCTTGAGGTGTCGATCATCCGAGCGACCAAGATTCACAGAGTGCTTAAGATGATTGCCAGGCTGAGCTCGATCCCGAAGGACGAGGAGTACCACTTCCGTCGCCGCTCGATCGACATCTTGGCCAAGTGGAAGAATCTCCTAGACACCGACGTACCGGTAGACGAGAAGGAGAAGGACAAACCGACTACCAACGGTGTCCACAAGGAGGATAGTGAGGAAGCTGCGGAGGCTACCGAAAAGATTGAGAAGGCTGCCGACAAGGAGCCCGAAGAGGATAAGAAGGCCAAGGAGATCACCGACAAAGCCGAGAAGGAGGTCACCTCTGAGCTCAAAGACCAGGAGATGCCAGATGTCGAGGCTGAAGAGAAGAGTCAGGAGCCTGCCAAGGAGGGCGAGGCTGAGAAGCCAGCTGAAGAGAAGTCCGACGAGAAGACTGCTGAGGAGACGGCCGCTTGAGCGGACAACGCCATCATTGTGTGGTAGTTCTAACCGTTTCATAAATTATCAGCGGCGATCTCCCATGCAGCAGCATGCTTCAGTGACTGGCTCGATTCTCCGCCTGTGTTATCTCACTTGTCCGTTTACCACTTTTATTTTTTTTTATCTTGGACTGCGCAGTTAAGCTGGGAAAGAAAAGCCTTGGTTTTGGTCTGTGTATATCTAGGACTTATCTATGGGTGGATGAAATGCCGCGTGCTTTTAAATGTCGTGTCCAGTGAGATAAGTGAGAGAAAGGGGAGAGGAGACTGAAGAGATGAGGATCGTGGAGAGGAGCCACTACGAAAAGAGACAAGACTAGAGAAGGCTGGACTCAAGAATCTCTGCAGACTGAAATTTCACGGCGACTGGTCGTCTCCAGCAAAACATATTCCCCTGCCTAATTCCCACCCCTTTTATCCTTTTATATCTCCTTTTCTCCCTACTATCCCTCTAGGTATGTTCTGTCCTATTTTACTTGTTCTGTTTTTGTTGGCCGGTCGACGTCGAAGATCATTTTCACGATATCGATCATGGATCCGTTGGCATGGTTAGTTAATCTTGTCCTTTTTGTGAGTTAGCAGAAGGGCAAAGAATGATGCGATTTATTTTAAATGTATTCGGCTTGTAGTGTAAGTAAAGCGCGTAGTTTGCAAGATCCCAGGATTTAGTTACCTATGGAACTTGTAATTCATATGCAATTAGTATCCATACGCATTTGCGTTTAAATATACCACCGATCCTCAAACAAACCCCTTCATCCTTACCCTCATAGGCAATTCACCTTCGTCGAGGCCGATATCCATCCCGTCGTACAATCTCACCCAAATACTCAAATTAAACTTATACCTCCTCAATAACGCCACCATAACCTTATATATATCCGCATTAGCGATATTCCATCCAATAAGGATCTATGCCCCGCTCCGAAGGACATGGAACATTGAAGCACTACTAACGCTAGCAGTCGACATTCTAATTTCCCAGACAAGAATTGTTGACTTTGCAGAATTCGTGAATGAGACGGGGAAGGGGTCTGGGTATTGGGAGATGATAGAAGAAGCGGTAGTAAATTATGTAGAGTAGTGCCCCTGGTATAAGGAAGATGGTTGTCAAGAGGGGGTATTGCTGAAGTAGTATTCTCGAAGAAGTGTGTCGATAAATAAACTCGTTCATCTTACGGGACCTCTTTACTATTGCTAGTTGGAGCCACGATGGAGGAGGCGTATGATCGGGAGGTGTGGAGGTTAGCTAGTGGCGGGCTTGTGGACACTAGAGCGGAAATTTCCACGGGTCGACTGCGCCCTTGATTTCCACCTATCTTTGAAAAAGGAGGCTTGTCGGTAGAAAATAGATATTTAGTTGCAAATTCCTACTTATCTGTTGTGGAGTAGACAGCCAATGAAGATGGATAGAGTAAGCTAGCTAAGAAAACAACAAAACAACAATTAGAACTAACTATGCAGAAGCCCCGCCGATTATTATAGTTGTAAAATCAATCCAACATTTTTCATCTCCGAAAATTGTATTAGGGATAGTAAATAAAAAGCCTGCGGACTAGGGCCAAGACAAAGTGCGTGTTGTAGAAATACTATGATATATAAAGACTTATCGACAGTAATCCAGACATTTTGTCAGCGCCTAGCCGCCGTACCGAAGGCGAGCTGCCGCGCACCTCATGTACCTGAAACCACGGGTAGGCAGGTCTCACCCAAATCTACTCCGTTTGATCTATTCCAAAGATCAGAGTTATTCCAGATGTTGATCTAAGACATGCTCTTGGACATACTCGATCTGGATCTCGGTGAA